>CAHIKZ030001730.1:0-402500 GCA_903632075.3 Acanthosepion pharaonis | reverse complement strand
TGTCTTTGTTCTTTTTTTTTTTAAATTTATGAACTATTCAAATACAACCAGAAATTTTAAATTTTTTCAATTTTTTTTTACTATGCTTTTTTATTTTTTGTTTTTTATGTCTGAGGAATTTGAATTCAAAGGGAAAAAATATTTTATAATTTTTTTTTTTATTTCAAAAAGAAAAATAATTTTAATTTTATTTTTTTAAAAAAGTATAAAAAAAAAAGAAAAATATTTCTTTTTTTTAAAAAAACTTTTTATGTTTAAAATTTTTTTTCTTTTTATAGATACAAGTATTTTAATTAATGTCTTTTTATAATAAACAGTATTAAATAACATTTACCGGCCTGAATGTCCAAAAAATTTTGATAGAAAAAAATTTTCGTTCTTTTGAAAATTTCCTTGAACATTTATTTCTTTAATAAAACAAATTGTTGGACTTTTCCATTTATTAATATATTTATCTTTATGTATGTTTTTGAATTTTTTTTTTTTTAAAAAAATTCATTGAATATTTTTATATCTTATATCCATTTTTGGATAATAAAATACACTAGAGAAAAGTTTCAATTTGGAAAAAAAAAAAAAAAAAAACAAAAAAAGAAAATTGAAGAAAAAAATAAAGAAATGATTCATTTTTTTTTAAAAGAAAAGAAAAAAAAAAGAAACAAAGAAAAAGAAAAGAATTATAAAAAAAAAAAAAAAAAAAAAAAAAAAAGAAAAAAAAAAATATTTTAAAAAAAGTAAAAATATGAAAAAAAAAAAAAAATTTCTTAAAAGAAATGAAAAAAATTACGAAAAAGAAACGAATAAATATTCCAAAAAAAAAAAAAAAAGAAAAATTTTTTTTTTTTTAAGCAAAAAGAAAAAAAAAATTACTTCAGCAAAGTTTTCAAAAAAAAAAAAACCTGAAAAAGATTGAAAAAAAAAAAAAAAAAAAAAAAAAAAAAAAAGGAAAAAGAAAAAAAAAAAAAAAAAAAAATTTTTAAAAAAAAAAAAAAAAAAAAAAATGAAAAGAAGACTAAAAGACAAATTTTGAATAGATAAAAATTCGAATAATCATTCAATTGTCTCAAAAATCTTCTTTTCTGAAAATTGTCAGAAAGAAAAAGAATCAAATTGGACAAATAATGGCGCTATTTGCATCTTGATTATAAATCGTAATTTTTTTTTTTCTTTACATTTAAAAAATCCATTTGTTTTTCTTTTTTTTTCAAACTTTTTCATGGGAGATGTTTATTTGTTCATAAAGACAATTTTTTTACCATTCAATCTTTCTTTTTTAATTTTTTTTGTCCTTTCAGGACGTTTACAAATTTCATTTTTACCTTTTCTATCTCTTGCAAAATTTATTTTTTCTTTCCATTTTTTTGTTTAATTTCCCTCAGAAATACGTTCTGTCATTCAAAATTTGATTAAATTTTTGGTATGTCACACATTGTTTTCCTTTTTCTTTATTATTATTTCATATCTTTAGTTTTATATTTCCACGGCCTTAAAAAACTGTGTCCCAGAAAATTTTATGCCTCGTCCTGAGTATTTCAAAAAGCCTCCTCCTTGTTTGCATCCTCTGGAAGACCTCAAAAATTAAATTAAAAATTAATCCAAAAATTAAAAGTTGTCATATGTTGCTCAAGCCCATTAAAACATTATTGTTTTTTTTTTTTGTCTATTATCCTTCTATTCGAACCATTCTAATCCATCAGATTTTTGCCCTCTTTTCTTTTTTTTATGTGCCATGTCCTTTCAGGACGTAGGCGATCATGGCTCTCCACCTCCCTTATCCCTTGCAGCTCTCAACAAGTTCCTTCCCTCTGCTTCCTCCCCCAGACCACGTTCTGTCATCCACTTGCTTAAGCCCGCCAGGTATGTCATGCGTTGTTTTCCCTTGTCTCTTTTCCCTCTATTCGACCCATGAGTATCAGATTCTCCAGGCCCTCCTTCCTCATTATGTGTCCCAGATACTTCAGCTGCCTCTTCCCGATGTTAAATATAAGCCTCCTCTTTGTTTGCATCCTCTCTAACACCTCATCGTTGCTCACACGCTCGGTTCATGATATCCTTAACATCCTTCTGTAGAACCACATCTCCGTCGCCTCGAGTCTTTTGGTCATCTTTGAGGAAATCGTCTAACATTCGCTGCCGTTGAGAAGGACAGATGTCACGTAACAGCTCAGTATTCTTTTCTTTGTTACCAAAGAAATCCTCCTGCTCGCAATACTCTGCCCAGCTTTAGGGAATGTGTCCTTGGCCATCCCAATACGTCTTCGGATCTCAGTGTCGCACTTACCGTCTTCTGTCAAAACGCTTCCCAGATATTTAAACTTTCGAATCTGCTTGATTCTAGCGTTCCCAACCTGCCAATAGCATTTCGGACTCATCCTTTTACTGATGAACATGCATTCCGTCTTCTTGTAGTTTATACTTATTCCCTTCTTCTCACTCACCGTCGCTATCTTCTGTAGGAGATTTTGTAATTTCTTTTCCATGAAAATTAATCTTATTTATTCTACCATTCGCTTCCTCTGCCTTTTCTATAAATATTTCAAAGTAATTATTTGATGAACTTTCACTAAGGTAAACCTTTGACTTGAATTTTTATTATCAGTAATTTGGGTAATTTATTAAACCAACAAATTTTGAACACCGTCTAACATCAGTTTGTCCTCCCTATATATAAAAAAGAAATAATAACTGAACATCAGTCTGAGGTTAACAGAAAATCTGCCAGCAAGAAGAACCTGGTCAATTTTTATTCCCACCATTGTAACAAGATGAAATTTGGAATAATTATAGGATTCTATTTAAGAGCACTAAGAATATGAAGCCCCCAATACTTACCCAAAGAAGAAATATACATAGAAAACCCTGTCAAAAACCCCAATATCATTATTATTTCATCCACAATGATAAGAGAAAGGCATATAAAATATACAATCGAAATAAAATAAAATAAAATAAAAATAACAACACTATAAACAACTTTGAGAATAAACTAGATAAAAACAAAAATATAATACTACCAACTAACTCCTTAACATCTACTATTTAAAACCATTTATCCAATCTTAACAACATCAACACTATTATGGATATAATCAGAACCCAAAATAGTCATAACAATAATAATTCTGAAACAGGTAGATATGAAATAAACTGTGACAGCTGCTCCTCACAATACATTGGAGAAACTTGCAGAAATTTAAAAAAAAAGTGTCTATGAACACAAAGAATCTTATACACAAAACTTTATCAAGCGCATTAATCATACATATGAATAAATTCAACCACAAGTTTGATTTAAAGAATGTCACACTTATTAAAAGGGAAAAACTTAAAAGGGAAATTCTCGTGATTGCTGCTTTCAAATGTCATTAAAATATAAATTCAAATATCACCATTCGTGAAAGAATTACTACTTTCCAAAACCAATATGGATGACTATAAAATGTTCAAAAATTAGAAGAAAATTGTTAAATTTATAATCCCATGTTATTAAAAAAAAAAAGAGCACGTGAATTAAAACCAAGCAAATAATTTAAATACTATTTTGCATAAAAAAAAATTTCATGAACATCACTTACTTTCGTTTATTAGACACTGAATCGTGTCATTTGGCGTCCTCAATAACTTTGCCTAATTTTTCAACTAACCTGCTGAATACTTATGAACGTTCGTAAATTTCAAAATTTTGAAAAATTCATAACATTTTTGCTCTTGTATATAAATATAAATGCATATTACAAAATAAAATCCTTACATTCGCCTTAATTTAGTTCTATCTGAAGTACCGAACGCAGTGGCTAAACAAAAGAAATTTTTAATTATTTATATTGTCTTTTTATAGATATACTCATGAAAAGAAATTTAACACACACAACACACAAAATCGCACAATATATATATATATATATATAACATATATATATATATATGATAAAATCTTGATAAAGTTGCCAAGATAAAAAACCTCTGAATCAATTTTATCAAGACAAATGCAAAGATTTTATTTTGTAATAAGTATTTATATACAAGAATAAAATTGTTATTATTTTTTAAATATTTTAAAATTTAGAAACTTAATAATGTCGAACAAAGAATAGACTTTGAATCTGTGTCTAACAACACTTTACCTATCGTAGATATCTTGTTGTATAGAAATAATAACGAACAGCAGTTTGAGCTTTAAAATCTACCAACAAGAATAATCTGGCCATTTTTTTTTAGGCCCACCGCTGTAACTGTTACAAAATCAAATCTGGAAGAAAAATAGGATTCTATTGAGAGCATTAAGAATCTTTCAAAATTAAAATTTATATTTTATATATAGAATATATATATATATATATATATATATATATATATATATATATATATATATATATATTATGAAATGGACAGAGAAGTCAGAAAAAATTTTAAGACATTTTTTTATGTTTTTTTCTTTTTATAGATACAAATATTTTTCCCTTCATTTTATGAAAATTTTCCGACATTCAGGTCGGTAAATTTTGTTAATACTGTTTATTATAAACAGAGCATTTACTTAAATATTTGTATCTATAAAAAGAACGTATGAACATAAAAAATGTCTTATATGTGTATAAATATATATATATATATATATATATATATATATATATATATATATATATCAAGACTATTTTTTTTGAAATAAAAAAATACTAAAGAACTTTTATTATTTACCTAACGAGTTCTTTTTTTCTATTTTCTATATTTTTCACACACACACACACACACACACACACATTTTTATATATATATAGTTTTTTTTATACTATATTTATGGGTTAAAGTGCTCAATCAGGAATAGAGCGTATGTAAATTAAAAGTGGATAAAGTCAAAAAAAGAGGCAACAGTTTGTTTCATGCTAAACAGAATCTAAATATATATATATATATGTGTGTGTGTGTGTGTGTGTGTGTGTGTGTGTGTGTGTGTGTGTGTGTTAAAGAAAAATCAAAAAAAATATTTAAAAACTTACTTAAATTATCCATTTCTTGAATTGACATAACAATATGTATCACATATACAACACTGTCGATTATTCTGACACAAATAGTTATACATCCTTATAGAAATAATTATTATTCGTAAAACCTGTTTGCAATGTAAAGTTATTTTTTTACCACCATCTTTTTTTTTGGATATTTTGCTTGACTTGAATTTAAATAAAACTCATTTTAATCGTATGTAGTTATGTAATTTGTACTAAAACAGATAAAATATGTTTTGTGGGTGACAGGAAGGTAGATAATGAACAGACTGAAATTGATAGATACATAAGCTTGAACTTTCTGTTTCATTTAAAATTTATTATTTATTTTTATTTTTTTTTTCTCCTTTAATTTGATGTGTGTGTGTGAAGAAGAGAGAGAATAGAGAGAATAGAAATACATACATACAATTAGTCATGTATGAAAACGGATATAGTTGTGTCTTTTCAAAAAGATATTATTTTAAAGTAAATTAGTAGCGTCTCGGCGCTTGTTAACTTTTTGTTTAGACTAAAAAAAAAATGTAGGAAAGAATCATTTTTGCTCACCCTTTTAAACATCTAAAATTTTTAAAATCTGTCCTGATCCTATCTGCGGATTTGTCGGATACATCTGCAAAGGTGAACATGAAGAAAATTCCGACGCAGAAGCAACATTTTCACCCGCCATATTGTTTACAGTTGAGTCACCATGGAGACCAGTCTCGTTTTTCAATTTACGTAAAATTGCCTTTCTTTTTCTGGCGTTGGGAGTTGGTGACCTCTCACAATTCATATTTTATTTAATGAATTTTCAAACTGGTTGTATCTGGTTACTCTTGATTGGTATCACATAACAATAAATACTTATTCTCAATAATCTAGCATTTTTTTTTTTTTAATGAGATAGAATATGCATTTTTACCACACGGGAAAGAGAAAAAATATTCCGATGAAAATAGAAACTTATAAAATAAGAGTGCCGGTTCAAATAAACGTTCTGTCGAAAAGCTTGTATATGGCTGATAAAACGTCTAAGACTGTCATTTGTATACTACTGCTTTCTCAAATCAATTATTAAAAATGGCTTCCAGCGAATGAAGTTTGTCGGTCAAGGCCGGTGCAAATAGTTTTCGTTTCCCAATTATGATACGCCCCTGAAAAGATGATATGCGCCCTTCCTTTATCTATGAAACCAGGCCCCCCACCCTACTAAATTTGTTCAGTCTTAGTAGTCATATTCATATAAAATGCGAATCTTATTGTAACCTAATTATGTACAATAAATTTATTTAATCTACGGGAGTAGATTGTTTTCGTTCCGCTGATCACGTCTAGGGGAGATAACACGTCTACTTCTTATTTAGTATAGATCAGTTATTTCTCGCTTCATTTTCACTGAGTCAAAAATCTACACTTCCCGACCCAGGGATTAAACTGACAATTACTATTTATCAAATTTACGAATGGGGTCTGTTTTTTGCGTCCAAATCCGTGACTGTGATATTCTCATGCTAAGTCTCGGAAAAAGACGACATAAAATTCGCTATTTGTATCTCCCTAATGTTGGACTTGTTAAAATTCAACTTTTTAACAAGAAAATCTCAAATTAATGTTAAAAATTGCCACAGAACATTGTTGAATTACTCAAGAGGAAATGATCTATTATGACGTGTCTCTAATTTGTATTTAGATACATTGTATTTATTTTCAATTTCTCTGGTGGAATTGTTCACCTGTATAATATAAATATGGCAAGTAGCCATACCTTCGATGCTCTCTCTAACAACGGCCTTCCTAATTCTCTATAAACCTTTTTACCGATGCTACACACGGTGGTGTAACCACGTTTAGTCGCCCGGTCCTTATGGGCTAAGCTGGTTGTTGGTTGCTGGCCGCTTCGATCCATACCAACTCTGCCCACAATTTATTCTTGATCTTAGAGCAGTGGATGGTCGAATGTCATAGTAAACGCAGCAGCGCTGGTTCGAGCCATAGCGAGTGCTATATTAAGGGAAGAAGTATCTTCACAGCGAAAATTAAAAACGAAAGATTCATTGGGTTAATCTTCTCTTGGTTCATATAGTTCTTTGTACGACAAAAATTAACCTTTCCCGCATCAATCTCTATAGTGACACTGTGCCTCGCCTGGTATTCGGCGTCTAAAGTGCTTTAGAATCAGGACATCAGGTGGCAGCTGACGTGAATTTCAGAAGCGAGATTCGCAGCGCAAGTCTTCGAGCTCTCAAAGCTATCTACTTATATACACTTCGGTCCAAAACCGGCGTATGGCCGAAGGATTCGATGATTCCACAATTTTCACATTAATTCCAATAAGGGTTCTTTTTTCCTATTTCTGCTTTCTTAATCAACTTTCCAAACCTGGAGAATTATGCACCTTCTTGAGAATAGTTACAGAGATTACTTTTGCCTTCAACTCCAACCTGCTCCACTTTACATCTAGTAACATCACTCCATACAGGTGGTGCTAAATTCTCCCCTTCCTCCTTCTTTTGCAGCATTCAATCTCAGTCTACTTCCCAGGGCAGGCATAACTCTCTTTGTGACTAGTCTAATTTTTAAAGCGTGTGGTTGAAAGGACGTAGTTTTATTATAGCCATTAATTTTAATTCTCAGATCACCTGCTCGCCAATGACAGAATCTGTCTTCATAATTTCGACCCAGTTGGTTTTCGTCAGTGAAAATATAAGCCCTGTCTGTCTCTCCCCTCGTTAATGACATGTATTATTGTTGTAGAGTAGTTTCACAGTGGAGGCTTGTATTTCACTAAGTCGGTCCTAAAAAGGTTCGACGTACAAAACGTTAGAAACTTGAAATAATAGTTAATGACGCAGCAATCTAGTTGTGGTGGTTGATACTTTAATGTCCGACATCGACTGACAGACCAATTCATTGAGCTCACTGGCGACTGCTACTACTGCTAATTATTATATGTGGGAGAGTCTATTAACGATAGAATAGGTTATGTTCTAGTATAACAATTATCTTAATTCCTCAAAAAAGAGATGAAATTATTTCTAAATCTGTTTTCGTCTGCATGCCAAACTCTCGACAGATAAAAAAATAAACTTTAGGAGAGAAGAGACGGCCCCATCTCCACCAAGGAAAATGTCTCCGCTCTCTCTCTCTCTCTCTTTCTATTTATCTATATATCTTCCAGCTTATGTTCCATTTTGAGCTTAAACCTTTCCTGCTCAGACTCAACATCTAACCACTTCGTGGCCTCAGTGTCACACTAGGCTATTTTGAACAAAGACAAAATTACAACATATAAAGTGAACTGTCACAACTGCTCTTTACAATACATTGGGGAAACTTGCAGAAATGAAAAAAGAAAAACGTATCTATGAACACAAAAGGGATCATGCATACAACAATTTATCAAATGCATTACTTATACATAGAAATAAATTCGACAACAACTTTGATCTAAAAAATGCTTCATTTAATAAAAGAGAAAGTAACTAAGACGGAAAATTCTTGAGAGTGCCACAATTGGATTTTATCAAAATATAAAGCTGTGCCTGGGTTTTTCAAATATCTTCTTTCCCAAAAGAAATACTTTTTTCCCAAGCCAACATACACGACTATAAAAAAATTTAAAATTAAAAGAAAATAGTTACACTCAAAACCTTCTATTATTTAAAATATATAATGCATAAAATAATCCCAAATCAAAGTAATATTAAATATTAATTACATTATATAAAAAATTCAGCAACAATATAATTTAATAACATTTTTTATTAGACATTAAATTACGTCTTTTAGCATTCTCGATAATTTAACTTGACTTTCAGTTCACCTCATGAATATTTATGAGCGTTCTTAAATTTTTAAAAAAATTGGAATCTGATGACATTTTAATCCTGTTTATAACCACTTGCTGAAAAATAAAATCCTTACATTTGCCTTTATAAGATTCATCTGAGGAAAGAACGCGTCGTTAAAGAAAAGCTTTTCTTTTATCTTTATTCATATTGTCATTTTACAGATATGATTTAGATATATCTGAAATCTTACACATGCGCACACACACATATACATACACACATGCATATATATATATATATATATGATCATAATAATAAAGTGACATCATAAATTGCCTATCATATAGATGTGCACATGAAGTGAGATTTAGCATGAAGGTCTGTAATATGTTTTTGATACACGCAATTTGATAGTCTTTAATCACATCAAGTTTCACATTCTAAATGACACACTGACTCCTATATAATGGTCATGTAATGCCAAACAAGGATTTTCAAGTAGATTCTCATAGTCTTTAATCCCATCTCCAAGGTTCTTTTTCTGAATGTAGTTTTATGGCACACTGACTCCTATATAATGGTCATGTAATGCCAAAGAAAGATTTTTATGTAGATTCTCATAGTCTTTAATTCCATCTCGAAGGTTCTGATTCTGAATGTGGTTTTATGGCACATTGACTCCTATATAATGGTCATATAGTATTAAACAAGAATTTTCAAGTAGATTCTCATAGTCTTTTTTTAAACATATCCAAGATTCTGATTCTAAATATAGATTTATGGGACACCGACTCCTTTATAGTCGTTGTGTAAGAATCTTCAAGTTGATTTTCATAGGTTTTAATTGCGTTAAGTTTATATTAAGTTTCCGCTTTGTGATAACAGGTAGGCTTGATATCATTTGAACGGAAGATGTGCAAAGAAAGTCGATTGAACACCTGATTTGCTCAGCACGCGGTGACTCTCTTTGAAAGACATGAACATTTTCTTCGAAACTGATAAAAATATTTTCCCCTTTTGTTATCAGTCTACGTGTGAATTTTTCATTCTGCTAATAGCTTAGTAGCAAAAGCCGGATACAATATATTTTTATCAGAAAATGTTCGATAAGAAAATTTATCATTTCTCTAGATTGCAGAAGATCCGACTTGTAGTCCTGTATAAATAAGTGACTGGCATAAAAACGCGAGGACATTTCGATTGGAAATTAACTCTTGTAAGATATATTCTTGAGCTTAAAAGTTGAAAAAACATGTTTCTACGTTTAAGCTTTGCTATATTTTTCCTGCTATACGGTAAGTGTCTCTTTTTCTATCTTCTATTGCTACCTACTGTGACCAATTTGCTAGAAATTTGGCTGGTTAATCACTCACATTGTTGACCTCGTGTTTGTATTCGTCTCTGCTGCGAACAGCTTTGAAACACACATTGTTTCTCACGCCTTAGCTTTAGTATGTTTATTTACTTAGCATGGCACAAGGTCAAAACAGTAAGCATCTGTGGGTATAGTATTGAAATCATCCCATGAGCAAACTGACCTGCAAGATTTGCTAACCATAACAATGTGATAATTGTGCAGAGTACGGTACATGCAACTTAACGCAATCCTTTGCTGACAGAGATCCCATTTGTTACTTTAAGCATCATCTTAAAATAAAGTTAAGATGTGACAAGGGAATATGAAATCTCAAAGATTATGGAGAAAGAAAGATGAAAGTCTTATGCGTTAGAATTAGAGCAGTAGTTCCAAAACGTTTTGGACCATCGGCTCCTACTTTAGATTTTTGATCCCTCATCGATCCCACAAATATTTACAAAAAATTGTAATAATAATATTTTCTTTGATTTATGGGTAGAACATTCTTTGCCCCCTTTCTTTATTATTGTTTCTTGATAACATTCATTTTAGCCTAATGTTTTCTTATTACTTTTTCAATTACTATTTCTCGTCTAAGACGTGTTTATTCGAATAATAATTAATACACTGTCACACAATGATTTTGCTACAGAATCAAGAATGAAATTTTCTCGGGTGTTTTTTTTTTTTTTTTTTTTGTAGAATCATGAAAATGAACTCTATTTTTCACGAAATGGCTCCAGTTTTTTGTAATTTACAAATTCATTTTTTCCCACATTTCGAAAAATTTTGATTCATGAGTATATGTATATGTATTAAACATATAGATATAAACGTTTTACTTCAATGTAAGAAAACACAGGTTTATTTATTAGACGAACATTTTTTTTTACTAAAAAAATCAACTTCTTAGGGTATTTGTGCTTTTTCTATGTTAAGCGTCTGAACAGTATCCGTGAAGACAAAAAATCAGGACTGCAATGTTCTATTTTGACAATTTCTTGGTGGAACATTTCACAATATTCGGCGCTGACCCCTGCTGCGTTTCCTGGCAAGTAGAGTAGATGTGTTCACGAAAAATGCATCTTTAGTAACATACTACATCCTAAATTTTTATATGCTTCAATCATATTTCGAACAAGTATTTTGTAATTTGGTGCTTTGTGCCTACCATGAAGACCATTACACACGACTTTGAAACTTTTCCAGACCTCCAATTCCAATTCGATTAATGTTTCAAGTGCATTGTCTCTCGTGAGCTGTCGAATTTGAGACCCGACAAAAATTCCTTCTTTAATTTTAGCATCACAAAACCTTGGAAATTTCGTTTTTGAATATAAAAATGACAGATTTATCGTGTTTCAATTTCAAACAATTTTTGACTGCTTTCTTAATGGCCATTCTGTGCGCGTGTCATGCTCATCTCGAGATCGGCTGTCCCATTGACACAAAAAACACATAAATTTCGTATTGCCTGCCTGCAATCCATTCAGACTAGCGACGATCTTAAGATCTACACAGATTAAGCATTTATACTCATTGTATTTCATTTTGTTTAAAATAAAATCAAGATTTTCGCAGGTTTCTGTTAAAACAACAAAATGAGCTAAAGGAATTGATGTCAGTATATTTGCAATAATTAAATGCACAACTTTGAATGCTAAAAGAAGGAACAGCAATGAAAAGTAATTCATAGTAGTCTGATATTGTAAAGAATTAGTCTTTCAAAAGAAGCTATAAATTACAGTAACATAAATTGTTGTTCAAAAAATCTTTCTTTTTCAAGAAATATCCAATAATATTTTATGAAACTTTGTAATTCAACATCTTTGCGTTATATAAAAAAAAATTTTTTTTTTAAAAGCTTGCAGAAATTCACTCTGCTGTTTTGTCAAGTCTAAATATGAACAAGATTATTAAGAATCATGCTGCAACGAGAAAAAAAATAATTTGATTCAAGTTTTGAGCAAAATCGTCTTCTTGTCCAGTTTTTCATTTCTGATTCGTCTGAATTGACAAGATAAATCCTTTTATTGTCCCTTCAGATACTGGATTTCTTCTGAGCAAATCATTAACTTACAAACCAGATAGCAGATTTAAGGTTGGATGTTGAACGGATACAGCTTTCCGTTGTTATATTTTCAAAATATGAACATACATTGAACATCAGTATATTCTAATCCTAATGTGTATGAAAATATAAAAATAGTTCTATGTGTCTGGGTATTGAGGAAACAAGAAAACTTTAAAACAAAAAAAAAAAAATTACTTTGAATGTCAAAAGCAAAAATAAGAGTCAAAATATATGATCTTCAGAAAACACATTAATTTTTTTTTTTTTGGACCATTTTGATGAATCTTTGAAGCATTTGTTCAATATAAATGATTTATCTTGGTCATTAATTTGATTCAAAAGTATAAATTGTATCATTTTTTTTTAACAAGAGGGTTAATATTACTTTTATTCCTTTTGACGTTATGTGTAGCGGAATTTATTTCGACTATTTTATATTATCTATTTGGCATTTTGAATTAATATTTTGTATAATCTAAAATTAAGAAATAAGAGTTAAATTTTACGAAAACTTGAAAATTTGAAATTTTATGAGAAAATGAAAAACTTACAAAAAACTGGATAGCATTTCATTAAAAAAATTTGAATTTTTTTTTTTTTTTTACATTTTAAACGACCTTAGAAAGCATATTTTCATTTTTTTTTTTGTTTCGTCAAAAGTTAAATTTTTGTTGGACATATTCAGAAGAAAAATTTTCATAGGATTTTTCTAAAATAAAATAAATTAATATGCCTTTTTATTGAATTGCTGGACATCATTAATGGGGAAGACGTGTTTGATGAACAGTAGAAAGGGACATTGATATTTGGTTGAAAATTGGTAAGTTTTAATTATGACAGATGAATGTGTCTAGCTCTAAGGAGCATTATCATGCACTGTGACCAAATCTCTGAAGAAACACCTAAACCAGTGGTTCCCAACAGATTTGGGGCCATAAACTCAACAGATATTTCTAAAATTCTATTTAAAACCTCTGAAATATTTAATTTTACATGTGTGGAAATTACATTTATATATATATTTATAAAAAATTTTTTTTATGCATAACTGTATATGACATTGTTGAAATATTAACATTAACAAACATTTTTTATAAAAACTCACTTTATAAAAAGATTTGATTTGCAAAATTTTTAAAAAAATCTTAATCTCATAATTTCCCCATTTAAAAATTTTGAAGCCGAAGGAGGCCTAAATGTTTTTAAAAATGACATTATTTTTTTATAAAATAAAACCCCCAATTTGGGGCATTTGAAATTTTACCGTCATTTAGATTTTACTGAATCTATTTAATTTTCCTAAGGGATTTGTTTCTTCCCCAAAATCCATTAGTCTAGTCAATGGTTCAAAAAAAATTTCCTTTTTAAACTTTTATTTTTTTTTTAATACATATTTTCTTTGATGAAAGGATGTTTTGGTAATAATTAAAATTTTTTTTTATTTAAATAAATATATACTCAGTTTTGATCATTACTAATTCACCAAGTTTTTTTTTATTATAAACCAGTCTTCAAACATTATCGAATGATATGGATAGTTTGTTTTAAAGAAACAATAATCTATATCACTCCTATTTTTCTTAAAAGTAAATTAAACACGTTTTAGAAAATTTTTCTAATAAATATTTTCCATATAAATCTATATATATTATTATATTATATATAAATTAATTTTTAAATGAGATATTTATCAACAAAAAAACAAAAATTTGCTACGAAAATTCATTATTTATAAAACAAAAATTATATTCAATCAAGGATAAATGATTCTTTTAAAGGCACATATTTTCTTGCCCGAATTAAATATATTATTTTAATTTTTAATTGAAATTAACCAATAATAATTATTAAATTTACTTTTTTTTTTTTTTTTTCAATTTTGTTTGACCCAGTGCACATGTTAGTACTTCGTATGTCCATTCCACGAAGTCGTTCCTTGCAGATTGACCACAGATTCTCGATTGGATTTAAATCAGGAGAGTTTCTGAAACCAGTCTATAGTACTTTTGATTTGCTCACTGGTAAGGCTTTGCCAATGTGTTTGTGCAGCGTTACAATTTTCGTACGCTTCCTTGGAGTAACGTCCATCGCAGACAATGGCCGTAGGACAACTAATCGACAGTCGAGACAATAGTGTCTGGGCGTGATAAAAATCTGATGCAATCACGGATGACGCAATATTTTTCAAGGCCAAACAAATTTCATCATACACCCCAAAAATAGATTCATATTACTGCACACCACTGCAAATGACCTAATCTGAAAAAAAAAGAAATCGATTACACCCTGTCACTCCAGTTGGTCTAAAAATGACCGTATGGTGAAAGAAAAGAAAGGAAAAAAAAATTTTCAAAGCGGTTGTTTTCAATTAATTTGCACAAATATAATATTATTCATATTTTAATTTTTGTTGTAAATTCATTTTAATTTTAAAAGATTATTATTTTTATAATTTATAAAATGATATCTTTATTCATTTTGAAATAAATAAAATTTTAGTGGCATATTTAAAAAATTAAATTTGAAGGCCACTTTGTCCAAAAATATTCATATGCCAAAATTTTAATATTTGATTGGAAATAATTTAAATCATCAGGAAGTAATAAATTTTTTAGTTTAAAAATTAATTATTTTATTACTAACATTGAAAATCAATATAGTATTTTTTAATAATTTTTTCCAATTTAGATAAATATGTATATAAGGTCATACCATAAACGTTCTGTCCGAATTTTGAATAAAAAAACAAGTGACCAAATGTTACATTTAATTACAGATTCAATCAACAATGTATTTTCCCTGATTATCTATGACTTCCTTCCATCTATTAACAAGCTTACTAATTCCATTACTGTAAAATTCTTTTGGCTTTGATTCGAAGAACTCACAAATGTCAGTTTTAACCTCTTCCTGTGTTACAAAAAAAGCTTTTCTTCCAAATGATTCTGTAAGCTACGAAACAAATGGTAGTCTGAAGGAGCAAGATCGGAGAATAAGGTGGATGAGGAATTTTCTCCCAACCAAGTTCTTCGATCTTTTGTGACGTGATTCTTGCTGTGTGGGGTCGCGCATTGTCCTGATGAAACATCACCTCTTTTTCGATTCACTAGAGCAGGTCTTTTTTTTTTATCAAAGCTTGGTTCAAACGCTCTAATTGCTGACAGTATATTTGAGCATTAATTGTTGCATTAGGTGGTAAGAATTCAAAGTGGATTATTCCTTGGCGATCCCACCAGATTGAAAGAAGAACCTTTTGCCCATGAAGTTCCCTTCTCGGCTGTGACTGGGGTCCTTCCCCTTTACCAAGACACTGTCTACGACGCTTAACATTTCGATAAAAAATCCATTTTTCGTCGCCAGTCACAAGTCTATCCAAAAAAGGTGAAACAAGTTGGCGAGAATGGAGAGAAGAGAAGATGTCAACTCAGGATTTGAGGTTGTTTTCAGACAATTCATGAGGCATCCATTTTCCAAGTTTAGGAACTTTTCCAAGTTGTTGAAGATGACGATGAACAGTTGTATGGTTTGAACTGAGAACCACTGCCAATTCCTCAACTGATAAAGCAGGATTTTCTTCAAGGGCTGCTTCAAGAAGCTTTTCATCAAACTCAACTGGACGTCCGGTTCGATCTTCATCTTCAAGGGTGAAATCTCCACCTCTGAATTTTGCAAACCATCTTCTGCAAGTTCTTCCATTCACACATTCCTCTCAATAAACTGAGTGAATGTTTCTAGCCGCTTCGGCTGCTGAGTTTTCCTCTTGAACTCATAAAGCATTATGTGCCTCAAATGATTCTTGGGTACTTCCATGTTAGCAGGGTTTTAATCAAACAAAATTTAATTTTATTGTTCTCTGAAATAAAATTTGATCAGTTTAAATGCATCTAAACATAAAAATAATGTTCAGCTCCATTAGACATTATAAAATACTCTTTAAATTTCGTTCATTTTAACAAAAAAATTTAAAATTCGGACAGAACTTATGGGATGACCTTGATATATATATATATATATATATATATATATATATTATATTTATATTTTCGAATTACATTTATAATATATATATCAATAAATGTTTTTTAATTTGAAATTTGTTTAATTTTTATTTTGGAAGAATCAAAATATTTTTTAAAAATCATTGAATTTATAATTTGTTTTCTTAAATTATTATTTCATTCATATATAAATATAAATTTAAATTTTTTTTTCAAAAAAAATCAAATTTTTAAAAATTTTCCAAAAGACAAATTTTAATAAATTTATTTAAAAAAAATAAAAAAACATTTTCAATGTTGAATTAGATTTAGATTTAATTATTAAAAAAAATTAAAATTTTATTTCATTTTATAAAAAAAAACAATTTTTTTATTTTTTTTTTCTTTTAAATTTATATTTTCTTAATTTTTTAATTTATATTATAAAAATTTTTATTTGAATTTTAATTTTTTGAATTTTAGAAAAAAATAAGTTTTCTTTTTTTTCTTTTTTTGTTTTTAAAATTTTTTAAAAAATGTATTTTTTTTTTTAAATTTAGAAAAAACAAAAAACCATGTTCTTTTTTGAATATAAAAATTCAAATTTTTTTTTTTTTTATCGAAAATTTGTAAAATAAAAATATATCTATCAGATTTTTCAAAATTTATTTTCTATTTATAATTTTATTTTTAATATTTTTAATATCAAAATATATTTTAATCTATTTTAAAAATTGGTTATTTAAATTTCAATTTTTAATTGATTCAAAAATTTATGAATTCTTTATCTTTCTTTTTTTTTATTCCTAAAAATTTTTGATTTTTTCAATAAAATTTTAAAAATTTTATTTTTTATTAATAATATTTGAATTATATATATAATTATTTTTTTTATTTTAAAATAATGATTCCCATTTATTGGTTTTTAGAAAAATATAAAAAATTTTAAAATATTTGAATAAATTTTTTTTTTTAATTTTTTTTTTTTTTTTTAAATTAATTTTTTCAAAATAAGAACAAATTGTTTTTAAATTTTAAAAAAAATATAAATTAATTTTATTAGAATTGCAAAATTTCCTTAAATCAAAATTATATTAAATATTTAATCTATGAATATATAAATATATGAAATTAACTTTTAAATAAAATTTGTAAACCTAATATTCATATTAAAGATATATAAGTAAATTTATATATTCTATATTGAAAAAATTTTAAACAAAAAAAATTGACAAGAATATTTCAATTTTTCCATGATTTAAATGAATATTAATAAATTTATTTTTTTATTGAGTAAAATCTTTTTTCAATTCAATAACATTTAATAATATAAATATATTTTTATTCATTTTTAAATATTTAAACATTTTTATAATTTTTCAAAAAAATTTATTTAATCATGTTTCTTTTATTTTTTTTTATTTAAAAATTATAATTGCATTTTAAATAAAAAACCATAAATTTGATTTGAAAAAAATTTTAAATAATTTTATATTAATTGAATAAAAAAAAAATTATGGAAAAATGAAGCAAAAAAAACTTTTTTAAATTTTTAGGATATTTAATTTTTAATGAAATTTTTTAATAAATTATTTTTTTAAAAAATTAATCAAAAGTTTAAAAATATGTGTTTTTTTAAAATTAAACATTTTTAAAATAATCATTTTTTTTTACATTTTTTTTTTTTTTTTTCAAAATTTTATTTTTCAAATAATGTCAAATAAATTTTTTTCTAAAATTAAAAGGATGTTTTTTTTTTTTTCTTTTTTTCTTTTTTCTTATTTAAAAATTTGTTTTTAATGAATTATTTTTATTCTTTAGATAAAAAAATTTATAATTTTTTCAAATGAAATTTTTCATTTTAAAATTTTTTAAAAAATAAATAATTTATTTTAAAAAATATTTTTTCTTTTATTTTTTGAAAATAATTTTTATTTTTTTTATTTTCAAATTTATATTTTAAAAATGATGGAAAATTTCTTGATTCTTTTTGCAATATTTTTATATTTATTGGTCAGTAATGAAAAGTTTTTTTTTATTTAATTTTCTTGATTTTTTCAATGTATTTTGAACATCTATTCCTGTAAAATAAAATTAAATTAAAAAAGTCTGATATCTTGTTTATATTCTTATATTTTGTTTTATATAAATGTAAAAAATTTATATAATATTATTATTTTGAAATAAATTTTTGTATAATAATATATTTAAAAAAATTAAGATTTTCAACATAAAAAATATTAATATTAAATTATCATGAGCATCATAATAAATCAAGAATTTGATTAAGATTCAAATTTTATGTACATAAAATTTTTGAAAAAAATATCTTTGATGAATTTTTTGATAATTTTAATTATGAAATGTAAATTATTTTATTTTTTTTATATAATTAAAATAATTTAAAAAATATCATTTTTTTATTAATATTATTAATATTTTTAACAAAATATTTAAAAAGAAATATAATCTAAAATTTTCAAAATTTTTTTTTCTAGTTCAGATAAATTTTTTTAGTTTTTTTTTAAAGTCAATAACAAAAAAAGAAAATTCCTTTCATTTCAAAGCTTAAAATGAAAAAAATATCAAATTTATTTAATATTTGTCTAAATGAATTTAATTTTCTTTACATAAAATTTTAAATGCCCAATTTTTTGAATAAATATATTATATAAAATAAATAAATTTTTAATAAATATTGCTATTTTTTTTAAAAAATTATTTATCTAAAAAAAAATTTTTATTTTTTGAATTAAAAATTTTCACAAATTTTCATTATTTTTTTAAAAATTTGCCCTTTTTAATTGTAATTCAAATATTTTTATATAAAAATATTTATTTAATTAAAAAAAAATTTTTTTTGTTTTAATGTTATATGTGTTTTAAATTTTTTTTTCATTAATTTGAATTCAAATTTTAAAAAATTTTCATTTAATATATCAGATTTTTTTTCTTTTTTTGTAAAAAATTTTAAAAAAGGATTTCATTTTAATAGTTTGAATAATAAAATTTAATTAAAATCATTAATTTAAATTAATTAAATATAAATGTTGAAAAATTTATAAAGAATTTTTTCCTAAACATCAGGTTAATGTATTTAAATTTTAAAACTTATGTAATTTGTTTATTTTAACAAAATATTTTGAAGATTTTTATTTGAGAATATCAAAAATATCATAATCAAATTATTTTTTTAATTTTACAATTCATGCCATTTTTCGAAATTATAAAAAAATTTCCAATGGTTATTAAATTAAAAAGAAATTTTCATCATTGGGAAATTTTTTTTTTCCTGTCATTTTATTTTTTATAAAATAAATTAATATTATTAAAATATATTTTCTTTTTAATATTTCGAATTTCTAAAATTTATTTTTTTAAATATATGTTTATTTAAATAATTTTTTATAAAAAAATTTTTTATCATTTTTTAATTTTACATTTTAAAAAAATTGAATTGTTTAAAATTTTTTTTTTTTATTTCATAAAAAATTTAAATTAAAATTTTTTTTTTATATATTCTATATATATTATAAATTTTAAATTTGAATTAAAATTTTTATTTTTTTTATTCTAAATAAAAAATTTTATATAAATTTTATATGAAATTATAAGAAATATTTTTTTATTTTTAACATTTTTATCAATTTATTTTTATATTTAATTTTCCTTTCATATTTTTAATTTGAAAAAAAATATTTGTTTTTATTTTGTTAGGATTTTTTGATATAATATTTGAATCAAACTTGTTAAGGACCTTTAAATTAATTTTAAATTATTGAAAAAAAAAAATTTTAATTATATCATAAAATTCAATTTTTATTTCCTTTTTTTTTTGCTAAAAATTTTTTTTTAATCATTATTTTTAAAATAATTTTTAAATTTAAATATTTCTTGGTGAATTTCAATTTTTTAATAAAAACTCTGATTCTTTTTAAAAATAAAATTTGAAAATTTATTTTTTATTTTCATATTTTTTTTCTTTTTATTTAATTTTCTTTTTTTTTTTCAATTTTAAAGAATTTGATTTATATTTATTGTATTTTTATTTTTATAAAAAAAATATTAAAAATCAATTTTTATAAATTTTTTTTTTTTATTAAAATATTCATAAAAATAATAAAAATAATTTTTATAAAACCATTTCATTAAAATTTTTGAAATAAAATATGCTTTAAATTTTGAAATTTATATATAATTTAAAATTTTTTAATTGATGTTTGAATATATTTTTTTTTTTAAAAAAAAAAAAATTTTGTTTATTTGTTTTTCATTTAATCATTTTAAGATTTATGGTTTTTTTCTATTTAAATAAATTAATATTATATAATAAATTTATAATTATAAAAATTTTTAACAAATAGAAAATGTGAACTTTTCGTTTGTGTGTTAATTTTTTGTAATAATTATGGTCATAAATATATTTATTTTTTATATAAAAATATATAATTATATATATCATTTTATATTTTTAGAAATTCAAAATTTTTTTTATTTTTGATCCAAAAAAAAAACAAAATTCTATCATCTTATAAAAAAATTTAATTTGTAATTTTTTTAAACCAATTTTTTTTCAATTTAATTTTTAATATCATTTTATATGTTTATTTAAATATATAAAAAATTTCTGATTAAATTTTTTATTTTGACTTTTTTTTATTTTCTTTTTCCCTAAATATGGAAATTTTTAAAAAATATATTTTATATGTTCAAAAATAAAATTTTTTTATTTTTTACCTTTTGTTATAAAAAAAAATCTAGTGTTCATTTTTTTTTATATTAAAAAGTTTTGATTGAATACCAACGGATTTATGCAAAAAAAATTTAAGGTTCTTTATAATTTTTATCTTTTTAATATTTTAATCAATTAATTTCAAATTTTTAATTTTTGATTTTCAGTTTTATTTGATAAAATTACTTTATTTTAAAATTAAATTGCAGAAAAATTTAAGTAAATCTGCTATTTTCTAAAATAGATAAAGAAAAATTTTAAAAATATTGAACTTAAAATAAATAAAAGAATTTCCATTTTGAAATTTTAAACAATTTGTTTTTTTTTAAATAACTTTGACTATTCCAAAAAGATTCATTTACTGTTTTTAAAGACTAAAAAAAACATTTAGATCCAAAAACAATGGATGTTTTCCAAATAATTCTTTTTATTTCATCAATTTTATTTTTTTACAATTTATGAAAATCAAATTGAATACGAAAATTTCCAATTGATCGGAAACTACAAATTTCGAGTTTTTTTTTGTTTAATTTTCATTTTTCGGAGTTTTTAAAAATTTTAAAATAAATTTGAAAAATCCATGTTTCTGAAAAAAGTAATTTTTTCATTTGTCATTTTTTTTGATTTATTTATTAATTATTTTGGCAACCGTTTAAAATTTTAACAATTTTGACATATTTTGTGGTATCAAATTTAAATTTTTCACGTTTAAAAAATTTTAAAATAAATTTTTAACAATTTTTTAAAAAATTAAATAACAAATTTTCTGACATTCCAAAATAAAATAAAAATTCATTTTATAAAAATATAAAAAAATTTGTTATCTCTGTAATTTTTCACGTGATATTTTCAATTAAATTCAATTTCATGTAATCAAAAATCTCTACCTGATTTTGAATTTTTAAATTTTTTCATTATAATATGCAAATTTAATTTATAAAAGTGATAAATAAAAGTTTAAAAAAATAAACAAAAAAATAATTTTTATATATTCATTTGGGATCTATATGAAAATTTATATTTTTTTTTTTTCAAATTTAAAAATTTCAAAAAATAAAAATTTTTGAAAAGTCTTTCATTTAATTTTGAAAATAAATTTGGAAATTTTTGTTTTTTTAAACTAAAATTTTAAAAATTTGAATTTATCTTTCTGGCCTCTCATAGCCTTTTTTTTATTAAAAATATTAATTTTCAAAAAAAAATATATTCAAAGTAAATTTTTTAAAATAAAATATTTTCATAAATTAAATTAAATTATTTAAATTTTTTTTTCTGAATTCTTTAATTTTTTAAATAATATATTATAAATATATATAAATTTTAAATTTATATATCTGAAAAAATATCAAACCAAAATGTTTTATCAAAAAATTATAAAAACCTTTGATTTATTTTTGTATCAATTAAAATTTTTCTATCTTGTATGTTTGTATCATTCAGGTACAAAATATCTATTTTTTCAAATATTTATTTTCCTAAAAAAATCATTTTTGGATTCATTTTCTAATTTTCATTCAAATTTTTCTTTATTCATTATGAAAGTTTTCAATTTTTTTTGTTTTTTCTTTAATTCAGGTTTTCTTAATATTTTCTCCTTTCAAAAGAAAATCGAAATTCTATTTCTATCTTTATAATAATTAAAAAATATAAAATCATTTAAAAAAATATAAGAAATAAATATATTTATTTTATGAAAATTTATAATTATTACTTTGACAACGAATTTAAATAATAGATAAATTTTGAACTCTTTTTACTTCATTTCTTTTTAATTTTTGTAAAAAAATTAATTTTCAATAAAATTGTTTAAAATCTTTTTTATTTGTTAATTTTCTTTACTATTTATATTAAAATAAAATATAATAAAAATAAAATTCTTTTTCCTTTTTTTTTATTCCTTTATTTTCATTTAAAATTTTTAAATTTAATAAATTTAAAAATAATCTTTTTCTATTTGAAAAATATTTAATTTTAAAATTATAATCTGATGGAAAAAAACATTTGACATTATATAAAAATGAATTCAAAATCTGAAAACTATGAGAATATAAAACCTGAATTTTTTTAAAATTTTTTCTATTTAAACAAATTTACATTTAAAAAAAAATTTTTTTTTATTTAATAATATTTATATAATTTGAATTTTATATTATCAAAAATTTAAAAATAAAAAAAAAAAAATATTTTTTTTCTTTTTTAATAAAAATTAATTTTTTCTTTTTGAAAAAGAAATTCTTTTAAAAAATATTTTCATTTTTCTTTAAAAAATTTGTGAAATTTTAAAAAATTATTTTTGGGATTAATAAATATCAAAATATTCCTAAAAATATTTTAAATATTTAAAAATTGGAAACAAAAGCATGATTTTTCTAAACTAATTATTTTTAATTTCTTTTTAAGATGAAATTTTTATTTAAAATTTTATTAATTTTTAAGTTTTATTTTTTTCATTCTTATTTTTATTTCTTTTTTTTTCGAAATTTTAAATTTAATTTTAAAATCTTTTTTTTTCTAAGAATAAATTTGAGTAATTGTTATAAACTTTTTAAAATTTAATTTTACATTCATTAATAAATATAAAATAAAATGTTATAGAAATTGAAAAATAATTTTATTTTTAAAAAATCAAGAATAAAATTTCTTTTAATTTGAATTTTGTTGTCTTAAAATCGATAAAGTTTGGATTTAAAACTGTGTTTAGTTTTTTTTCAATTTAAAATTCTTCTAATAAAAAAAAATATTTTTATTTAAATTTTTTAAATTTAAATATTTTCAAAGTTAAATTTTATCAAAGAGTTTTTTCTCAAATACTTAATGTTTCAAAAATTAAATAAAAATCTGTATTTCTTTTTAATCGAAATTTTTAGGTTTTAAAAATTTTTCCCTTTGAAAGAAAATTTGCTGTTTTTTAACATTTAATAATTTGTATTTCAACTAAACTGTATTAAAATTTGTTTTTATTTTTTAATTTTCTTTTTAAAAGATTTTTTAATTTTGTTTTTTTTTAATTTTGTTTTGACCTAAATTTTACCATAACCTTCTAAATATATTACTTTTTTTATTAAATTGAAATTTTCTTTGGTCTAAAAAGGAAAATTAAATTTTATGTTTCATAAAAAAGTTTTTTCTCCTTTTTGTTTTTCAATTAAATTTTATCAATTCTTTCATTTGTTTTGAAAAATTTTTTGTGAATTTTTACATGCTTTCTTTTTTTTTTTTTTTTTTATGTGCCATCTCCTTTCAGGACGTAGGCGATCATGGCTCTCCACCTCCTTCTATCCCTTGCAGCTCTCAACAAGTTCCTTCCCTCTGCTTCCTCCCCCAGACCACGTTCTGTCATCCACTTGCTTAAGCCCGCCAGGTATGTCACGCGTTGTTTTCCCTTGTCTCTTTTTCCCTCTATTCGACCCGTGAGTATCAGATTCTCCAGGCCCTCCTTCCTCATTATGTGTCCCAGAAACTTCAGCTGCCTCTTCCTGATGTTAAGTATAAGCCTTCTCCTTGTTTGCAACCTCTCTAAGACCTCATCGTTGCTCACACGCTCGGTCCATGATATCCTTAGCATCCTTCTGTAGAACCACATCTCTGTCGCCTCGAGTCTCTTCTTCATCTTTGAGGAAATCGTCCAATATTCGCTGCCGTAAAGAAGGACAGATGTCACGTAACAGCTCAGTATTCTTTTTTTTTACCAAAGAAATTGAAACAAAAATCTCAGTCCGGTTTTTACTTGAGTCAAACATGATACAGATATGCAAAACATTTAACTCAAAAGTTCAGGCATAGATCCGCAAATTTTCATAATAGGTAGACACGGTTCGATTAATACTTTTAATTCAGAGGGTATGTCCGGTTTACCACTTTTTCTTCAAAAGATAGATATAGATCCGGTTTAAACTTTTGTCAAAAGGTATGACTAGATCCGGTTTAAATTTAAAATGTCAAACCGTAGACATAGGTCCGGTTTATACCTGATCAAAATCCTTTCTTTAAAACAAAAAACTAGACATAAGAAAACAAAAATAATTTCCTTCATTAGAGTCAAAATTTTCTTTAAAAAAAAAAAACTTGAAACCAATTATCACTTTTATTTTCCTGTAAAATCCTTTTTTAAAAAAAATATTTATAATTTAAAATGTTTGTGCAAAAATGTCCAAAATTTCCTTAAAAATGTTCCGAACATTTCTGATGATTTTTAGATATTTTCATTTGGCAAATTGTGTTACAGCAAGTGGCAAAATACTGAATTTAATAATCCATGTTTTAATTCTCATACAATTCTCCAGTACATTATTTTGATCATAATTTATTATTTTTTTAAAAATGATTTTTTTAAACGTTGGAATGTTTTGGTTTTTTTTTATGTTTTTGTTATGAAATATGTAATAGATTCAGGAATTGAATATTCTAAATCTCTCTATATATATTTTATATATTTATATATATATATATATATATATATATATATATAAAATATATATATAAATATAAAAGAAATCCGAAAAACTTATTTTATAAACGCATTTCGTTCTTTTTTTTACAGATATACGGTACGTGAAATTTGTTATATATATATATATATATATATATATATAAATAATTTTAAATGGTTTAAATGAAAAGGTTCCTAAATTTGAAAAGAAAAATTGTTACTATACATTAATCATATTTAAATAGATCTTTAACGTTTCGTAACCTAAAAACAATTAATAAGTTTTTTTCTAAAGAAAATAGAATATAAAATATCTGTTTAAAATTTAATAGAATTTGATAAAAAGAGATCGGCAATATGTATTAAATAAAGAAAAATATTTTAAGTCAACAAAATCAAACAAAAGACCAATCTCTAAAATCCATCAGAGCACCTAATTTATTTTTTCCATATTGTACTATAAGTTTCATGTGGACTCATTTACATTTCTTTAGTTTTTTTAACATAATAATTTTCATTTTTAGTGTTTTTTGACTATTGATTCTTTTAATAACGTTGAAACCCTTTCTTTCATTCAAAGGATTTTGTACTATATTTTTCCAAATTTTAGATACTATATAAAAAAAATTTTTTCTCTCCACCCCCAAAATACAAAATTATATTATTCATCTCTTTTTAGTAATTAATTTAATTTATTAACCTCGATTTTATTTTAAGCGATTTTAAAACCGGTTAGTTAGCGATTTTTTTAGTAGACCTTTCTTTTAAAACTTTATCATCATTTTTGGTTTAAAAATAAATTTTGTCTTTCATGGCGGTCATATATATATATATAGATAGATAGATAATAGATAGATAGATAGATATTTTGCTCAGCAAAACAACTAAAGACTGAAACTAAAGACACCTATCGATAGATGAACGTAAACTTGCATTGCAAGTTATTCATTAGGGACCGTGTCTTGTAAATCTTATGATAAGTCAATCTGATTTTGTTTAAAATGTAAAATAAACCTAGTGGTCTGTATTTGATATTTATGAGTTGGAAGTGATTGGATAAACATATTTTTTTTGTAATCAGTATTTAAGATGTGCAAAAATTTTAAAAATTTAGAAATAATCGAAAAAAATGTCTTTATATAAGTATATTTCAACATCTATGTTTATCGAATTAATCTTATTATCCTTTCAATAACTAGTGTACTGGTAATATAACGGATAACGGTAACATTGCAAAATTTCAAAGAAATTTCAAATTCCGGCCCGTCAGTTGCATTTCATTTAGATTCTTGATTTAAATTTTAATAGATTTTCAATACCTTTCTCAATATGTTCTCCACCCAAGCTTTTGGTTAAATAGCAGTTTAGACAGGGTTATCTAGCCTTGATTTTTCATATTTCAAATAGAAGGAAAACTCTAAAAAATTCGTTTGACCGAAATGAAAACACTTCCATTATGTTTCCCAATTTAATTAACAGCAATTCACAGATAAAAAGAAAAATTAACATATCATTCAATCAATATTTGATCGTCCTACAAGGGAGATTATCATTTTATTTAAAATCATCTTTCACTCGGCGAGGTCATTGGCTGTGTATTTGTTATGACAATGTCCCAATCATATTTAAGTGAAACTAAAATTTGATTCTATTAAAGAGTATAGAATAACAAAAATAATTATTAAAATATATTTAAAGATTGTTCAAAATATTTTAATAAGAAGAAATTAATCTTCAATATAAATTTTATATATAAATATTTATATATATATTATATATTTATATATATTATATATATATATATATATATATATAGATAATCCAAATTTTATCAGTAAATTTCAGCACCGGAATTTATCATTCATTTGTTTTTTTAATTTTATTTTATTGAAATCAGGAATTCAAAAGTGATTCCAAGCTAAACCCATTCAAATATTTCATCTAAGACAATTTTTTGAGAATTTAGAAACCCATATTCAACAACTGATAAAAAACGCTGATAAAATTAGTTCAATTCTTGCTAATTTTCTCGATGTTGATATACAAAGAACATGCAACCCCAGCTGGAAAAAATATATCTGCTTCAGCTACGGGAGTTAAAAAACGCGAGGCCAAATGGAAACAGACAAAATTTAACGGATTTGTTTTTTCAAAAAATCGCCGAAAAAAACCTTGAACAAAGAGTTTCCAAATTTACGAACTTAAACTAATCAAATTTTCGTTCTTTTTTCTTTTCGATAATTTTAGGTATTCAATTAACCGGAATTTTTTAATTATTCCAATATTTTTTTCAACCCCTTCCTAAATGTCCGGATAATTGAGGAAATTTTGCACCGTCATTTTTTGTTAAACAAGTTTTCAGTATGTTATATGCTAGTATGTTAAATATAAGAATTTATGTCGCTTTGTTACTATCAAATTCTTTATGAAAATCGTTTAATGTTACACTTATACTACCACTTTATAAATGGACAAAGAGGCATTATTAGGACGCCAGGCAATGCCTTGCATATTTGTTTATATCCTATCAACATTTTATTTTTTTTTTTTATTTATAGGTTACACATTAAACTAAATTTTTTGACTATTCATCATCATCATCATTTATAAAAACTATTTCGATTATAAATATATAATTAATGTTCTCAAATCTTCAATGACATTGTATACTGATTCGACAATATTTATGCCAAATTATTTTTGTCCTATACGAAGGTTCTTTTAATTTGTTGCAGATCTTCTTTAAATCTAAATTCCCAAAAAAGTGCAATATTTTTTTTCTTGTCCTTTTAATGTTTCGGTTCAAATAATGTGACATTTAATTTATCTTGACACACAGACTTTCAAACACACACAGTCTTTTAAATATAAAACTCCATATATTATGGATGGGGTATAAAATATCCAATATGTATGATATATTGTTTTCAAAATGAACAAAGATCAATGAGGATTCTTGATATCAGAATACAAGTTCTTCAACAATTAGAATATATTATGATATGTATTTTTCCTATCAAAATTTTAAATATTGTCGTCTGTATAAACTGTTTAACTCCTGCTCTTCTACTAAATATATATATATTCTATATAGCTCTAGTTTAAATCATGATGTTATATATCAATATATTTCTGAATATTATCTTTCTAAAAGTATTTAACGTTTAAAAAGTAGTTACTGCATAGTTATAAATAGAAAATATTAAATCCCGTAAACAACGAAATTGACTATTAAAACATTTTGATAATTTAATTTTTTTTGACGCTATCTATAGTTGTTGTTGTTTTTCCAAATTTGTTTTATTTGTTTTGCTCATAAGTCTGAAAAAAATTTATTTTATAAAATTCATTTTTTATCCATAATTAAAAATTCGGTTCAATTTATTCAACTTTTTTAACAAAACAGTCTCAAGTTGATGTTCAAAATTCCAAAAAACATTGTTGAGAATTTAAGATGGAATGATCTATTATGGCATGTCTCCTAATTTGTATTTAGATACATTGTATTTATTTTCAATAAAAATGAATCAGTTGCACAATTCGTTTATTTTTTATATATAGGCAGTTTTGCAAATTTTTATAAATTTCTTTTGGATAAATTAAACGTAAAATTAATAAAACAAAAAATATTTTATAAAAAGTGAATGCCCTTCTAGAACAAATAGCTGATTAAAAAAATTAAGAAAACCATGCTTAAAAAAAATGCTCCTTTTTAAAATTAAAAGATTTAATCTATATTCAATAAAAAAATCTTAAATTCTTATTCATTAATGATGATTGATTCCTGGAAATGATAGTAAAAATAAGCAAAGACCTGAATAAAATAAAGAAAAATTGGGAATTTTATAAATTTAAAATTAACTAATAAAGTCAAAATATGCCTGCTAGATTACAAATTAAAAGCGATGTCTCTTCTACAAATTCATGACAATCTCAAAGTGGGTTTTTTTGTCATTTAAATATATTTACCTAATAAGAATGTTTCATTTTGTGACTGAATATCTCAATTAAAAAATAAATTAACAATGATTATTCAACACAAGTCCTATTATTTAATCCATAGGTAGGAGAATAGATAAAAAAAAAAAAAAAAGATTAAATGACTTGCAAGTGTGGATCTACAGAAGGATGTTAGGGGAAGGAACTCAGCTTTGAATTTTTCTTTCTAGGCCAGGTTTTCATTTTAACAACCTAGATGTAACCATCCATGAAAAAAATTTCTTCTTTGAATAGATTGTCAAACAATGGTGGCAAATTTCTATCGACCCATCAGTTACATGTGAAAATCTTCGTAAAGATTCTAAACATGATATTTTTTGTTTGTTTTTCTAATTATTTTCATTCCCAAGGTGTGAATAGATGGTAGAGTTTACTGTGATTCTTAATGCAAAATTAGCTGGGATCATCCTCCCATACTGTTATATTTCAAGGATGAGTTGACAAAACCGTTTTGATTTCGGACTATTTGAAATTTGTCTCCATATTTGGAAGGTTGCAGCCGTAACCACCTGGCTTCTTCATATACCCATGATAACGAACTAAAATAATTTCGCTCAAAGCAAGAAACATTCTTTTCATGTGCCTGGAAAATGGATGTCTTTTAAATGCTTCTCCTGTTAATTCCATCTTACTTCTCATAAAACGCAGATTTCAACTGTGTGTCTTTAGCGTTTGTCACCGGATCATTGGATGGTTCCTCCATTTTCATGCCGGTTTCAAGCTGTATTCGACTCTACCTTTCCTTGGACGACCTCCAGTGGTTTGGTTAGGAGATGTGCTGTATGGGAAAAATATAATTGTCTTTAAATCTTGCAATTTGCTTTAGAGGATTAATGCAGCCAGCTTCATCGCGACAACTCCAACGGTTTGTTTAAAACATTTAGGATTTAAATATGATTTCGCGATATTTTCAATCCGCTTAAACAAAACTCATTTTTTTTCGTGCGTATGTGTTTCTTATTGTCTTGATATTCTTTTTATGAATGATAAAGATGTACATTCAGAATGCTTTAAACTTCCTTTTGAACAATTTTTTATTCTGGATGGGGAGAGTGCAGAGGAAGAAACATAGATTTACTCGGGTGAATTTTTGTTTGAGTTTGGGTTTTGGTTTCGGACGTCATCACAAAAAAAACTAAGTTGACTCTCAACCTTAAGCCTGTAATCCATAACAGATTTGTAAAGCCATCACCCTTTATGATGGTGGATACTTGATCTATTGCTTATTTAAAGGTCTCCCGAGACCGGCTTTCAATATCTAAGACTAGTTGATAAAACAAATTAAACTTCCTGTTTTTGTGGGGGGCAGAAAATGCAATCTCTGAATAATGAAAAAAAAAAAAAATCTCGTTTCCACTAAAATGCATTTAATGAATCACGGACTCAACTCTTTTTTTACTGGTAAACAAATTCATCTAAATGATTAGTTGGGTCAGATAACTGTCTTGTAAAATCGTTTGAGATTAAAACATTCTTGGTCAGGCCTGGCATTCATTTTGAAACGAACATTGGTACCGTTAAGATCTTTGAACCCTTTGAATTTCAACTATGGTTTTATGATAATTGTTCATGATTTTTTCTGCATACCAAAATTCTAAATATTATGATTTTAAGTGCAGTAGATCTTGGCTCAGTCTTGAAAAGGTGAAAATTTACTGTGGTGATTAGAACAACCCATTTAATTCTATACGTTACAGTTTCTTTTTAAAATCTGGTCTCAAATCAGACTTTCCAGCCCGGCTGATTTTCAAAGGACGTATTTAATGTCAATAAGAGATCTTCTGATCACTTTTCTATTGTTCAAATGCTCCTTATTTAATTGCTCTGTGTTATTTGGCAAAGGTCAGGGTTAAATTTGAGGAACTGAAAATCGGGTTAAAGCATAAATGGGATGATAAATTAAACTGTTTCGTCTGTGACGTTATCATCGAGAAGGGGTACAAAGCAGTGAATCTCACGATACCCAAAAACCCACTGTAGGCCGCCATGATAGACGTCATAAATGGAAAGACTCTGTAGTCATTCCTGGACCAGTGTTATTGAATAAGCATTTTTTTCTAAGTTATTACATGCATTTTTAAAAAAAAAAGGTGTTAATTTTCTTTCTTTTTTATATACATGTTTATATATATATTATGTAATCTTTGAGGGTGTCATATTTTAGTATTCAGTGGCATTTCTCGGCCAAACGAAAGGCTTCTAATTTTTGTATACAATAGTTGGAATTTGGATAAGTTTCTTAATAGGGTCTTTTCTGCGACTTTGGACCAAAATTGTTTCTTTTTGTCATTCATTAGATTGTTTTCTTTCCATTTTTTTAAAGAAACAATTCTAAAATTAATTTTATTTTATTAACACTAATGCAATGTTGTTTATCATTTGAAAATAAAAAGAAATAAATTTGAAAAATAATCATTTTTTTAACATTTGTTAAAGATTTAAAAATGCAAAAACGGCATCTTTCAAACATAATTTAAACAAAAACTTATTTTTTTTGGAATTTGAATTTAATTTAAAAATTTCAAATAATTTTTAAAAAAATTTTGATGAAGTTTTTTGTTTTGTAAATTTTTTATCATTAATGGATAAAAATTAGTGAAAATGATATTTTTGTTTTTATGTTATTTTTTGAAAAAAATGTATTTACTAAAAATTTTTCAAAAAAAAATTTTAATTTTTTTGTTTTTTTAAAAATTTAAATATTTTTTAAAAATGAAAAATTATTTTTGAAAAAAAATTTATTTTTTTTTTTTTTAATGAATTCATTTTAAAAAAAAATGTTGAAAATTTAATTTTGACTTAAAAAAAGATTTTTTATTTTTTGATGATTTCAAGAATCTTTTTTTATTAAAAAAAATCATTGGAATTTTCTTTTCATATAAATGCTTTATATTTTTAAAAATGCATTTTGTTTCATATTTTCAAAAAATACATTTTTGAAATCTTAAATAGATAAATTATTTCAAAAATTGATAAATTCTAAACAATTTTTCCTTGATTTTCAATTTAATTTTTAAATTTTTTTTTAAATAAAATTAAAATTTATATTTTATTAACATTTATTATATTTTTCATTATCTTGGTTTTTATATAAAACAAATATATATATATATATATATATATTTATATATTATATTTGAATTTTCCTCAATATAATATATAATATTGATTGAATTATCATTAAATTTTTTTTAAATTTTGAATTTGGTTTATATAGATCAAACTTATATATGTTTTTGAGTTTTAAAATTAAAAAATATAATTAATTTAATTTTTGATTTTGAAAATTTTTATAAATGTTTATTTATTTTTTTTTATTTTAATTAAATATTATATTATATATATTAATCAGTTTATATATTTATTTATATTTATATAATCAATTAAATAATAACTTGGAATTTTTAAAAAAATAAAGGTTTTTTTTTTAAATATATTATATATTAATATTATTATTTTTTTATTTTATTAATGATAATTTAAAAAAAAGAAATTTTAAATAAATTTTGACTCAAATTTTTTATTGTTATTCAAAAATATAGACCAAAATTTAAAAAAAACAAAATGGAATTTGAATTTGACAAATTCTTTTTATTTAAAAATTTAAAATTAATTTGTTCCATTTTATACATTTTGTTATAATCAATAACATATATTTCAATTTTATTAAACAAATAAAAAAATAAATTTTGAGAATGAGTAAAAATTTTCAATAATGTAATTAAAACATTTTTTTGAAATTTTATTAAAAAATAGATCAGTTTATTTTAAATATTTTAAATGTTTATTTCTTAAAAAATCTTATTTTTTTCAATATAACAAACTTTTTGCTTGAATTTTTTGTTTCAGAAATTTTACCATTTTTTTATAAATTTTTTTTATCAATTTTTTTGAAATTTCTTTTAAATTAAAATTCAAAAAATTTTTAAAAATTTTTATTTATTTAAAAATTTTGAATTTTGATTCAAAAAATATTTTCCAATTTTTTTTTATTTAAAAATTAATTTCCTTTTTATTTTATTTTTTTTTATGGTTTTATAACTAAATTTATATGGTATTTTTTTTTTTAAACTTGTTTAACCACCTTTAAAATAAATTTTTTTTATATTTTTAATTGACTTTTTCTTTGAATCATTTGATTCAAATGTTTTTTCTGAAATTTTATTATAATTTATAAATATTTTGTAAAAATTTGAAATCCAACAAAAATATAACATAAACAAAATTTTAAATTTTTTTAAACACCTTAATATATATATAGATATGAAATATATTGTTTTTTTTTTCAATATGTAATCAAAAAAATTTAAAATTTAAAAATATTTCATCTGGATTTTTATAAATTGACAAATTTTTTTTAAAAATTCATTTAAAAAGTTTCATTTTATTTGGAATTTATATTTAAACAGAAAAATATTTTTACATTGCACATTCAAACAAAAAAAAATTTTATTTTTTTCAAAATATAATTCAAATAAAAAATTGAATTTTATAACCATTTGCTATATATTCATAGTTAATTTTTTATAACTAAACATGATTATTTTGTATATTTTTAAAAATTGATTAATTAAAAATCAAAAATTTATATATTTTGGAAAAATTTTGTTTTTTTTTTAAATATTAATAAAATTTAAAAAATGCTTTAATATTTTTTTTTTTTTCTTTAAATGAAATTAAATTTTCATTTTACATAAAAAACTCGAAAACAAATATATAATTCCAAATTTACTATATAATTTAAATTTTATTTTTCAATTAATTTCATTATTTTAATACTAATATGAATTTGTATAATAACACAATAATTTTTTTAAATTAGAATTTTAAAAAATAATGGAATATTTCAATATTTTTTCATATTCTTTCATGTAATTTTTTCACAATTTAAATTATTATTATAAAAAATCATTTATATATATAAATTTTTTTTATCTCAAATGATTTTAAACGTAACAATAAAATTTTGGAATTGATCATTCAAATGGTTTAAAATAATAATAATCATTTAACAAATCACTTTAAAGTTTTCATAATGACATTTTTCTTTATGAATTTTTTGATCAGAATACCTATAATGTTTGATATATATTTTATTATATATATATATATATATTTATCACCTCATTTATTCATAAAAAACACCGTTAAAAATATAAAAAAATTTCATATTAATGTCAACATAAAATGTTTTCAAATTTATTAAAGATGAAAATTCATTTTTCCGATTTTTAAAAAAAACTAGATTTCTTTAAATATTTGTACTTTTTGTATACAGAAATAATAAAAGATTTTTTTTTTTTTTAAATTCGAATTGCAATTTTCTTATTTTAAATATATAATTTTAAAATATTATATATATATATATATTTATATATTTTATATATTTATTTACCGATTTTATATTTAAGATTTCTAAAAATGTGATGAATGCTGATAATTAAAAATGCACATTTTTATTTGAAATTTGGTTATATTTTTTCAAAACATTTTGAAATTTTAATTTTTAAAATACTCAAATTTTGAAATAAATATTTGTATTTCAAACTTTTAAATGTAAAACAAATCATTTTATTTATATTTTTCTTTTTGTTTATGAATTATATTATAATATAAAAAAAAATTCTATTTATTTATTCATTTTCAATATATTTAAAATTTAAAACATATATACTTTTATTCATCTTTTTTAATTTAATTAATAAAAAAATTTATATATATTATGCGTTTTTTATATAAAATAAAAAAATTTATTGTTGTGATAATCACTTTTTTTGTCTTGGATATCGTTTCTTCAATATCAACTTTTTAATTTTCGAAAAAAGCAAATTATATTGTTTTAAATATTGAATATGTCTTATATTTTTATATAATGATTTCTTTATTAATTTTTATTTTATTTTATTTATCCCAAAAATTTTCTGAAATAAATTTGTTTTTTTTCTATTATAAAAATTACAAATTCAGAAAGACATTTTGAAATTTTTCTTAAAATATTTAAAAACATTTCATTTACCTACCATGATTTCAATAATTAAATAAGATATCAAATAAATGAAATTGTTAAAATCCAAGAAAAAAGTTTTCTTTCAATAAATATTAATAATTAAATTGATTTCCATCAATATTTTTGGATCTATTTTTAAAGAAAAAATAAATACATGAAAATTTAAAATACTATTCTAAAAATCATTTTTAATGAAAATTGAATTTTGATTGTATTTTAAGGAAAAATATTTTTTTTTCTGTAAGAAATATGTTTTAAAATCATTTTTTTTTTTTTTTATTCAGATAAAATTATCTTGATTGGTCAATTTTCATTTAAACAATGATTTCTTTTTTAAACGTAAATGAGAAACTTTGATTTAAATTGAAATATTTTACTGATTTAAAATATGCTTTATTAAATACGTTTTTTTTATTTGATTTAATTAAAATATACATTTTTTTATATTTCTATTTATAAATTTGATTTATATAATTATTTTCAATAACTTTAAAATTCTTTTAAATTTTAAGATTAAAAAAAAAAAAATTATATAATTGTTTATTTTAAAAAAATCTTGAATTTATTTAAAAATAAAAAACAATTTTTTTATACTTTCAATAAATTCTTTTTTAAATATATAATTTTTGTATATTACTATTGATTTTTTAAAGATATGTTGTAAAATAAAAATAAGATTCATTTTTTCATGACATCAATTTACAGATAATTTATAACAAAGACAATTTGTAAAAATTTAACTAATTTATTTATATATATATATATATTAATATATATATTATATCAGGTCATCCCATAAGTTCTGTCCGAATTTTGAATAAAGAAAACAAGTGACCAAATGTTACATTTAATTACAGATTCAATCAACAATGTATTTTCCCTGATTATCTATGACTTCCTTCCATCTATTAACAAGCTTACTAATTCCATTACTGTAAAATTCTTTTGGCTTTGATTCGAAGAACTCACAAATGTCAGTTTTAACCTCTTCCTGTGTTACAAAAGCTGTTTCTTCCAAATGATTCTGTAAGCTACGAAACAAATGGTAGTCTGAAGGAGCAAGATCAGGAGAATAAGGTGGATGAGGAATTTTCTCCCAACCAAGTTCTTCGATCTTTTGTGACGTGATTCTTGCTGTGTGGGGTCGCGCATTGTCCTGATGAAACATCACCTCTTTTCGATTCACTAGAGCAGGTCTTTTTTTTCCTCAAAGCTTGGTTCAAACGCTCTAATTGCTGACAGTATATTTGAGCATTAATTGTTGCATTAGGTGGTAAGAATTCAAAGTGGATTATTCCTTGGCGATCCCACCAGATTGAAAGAAGAACCTTTTGCCCATGAAGTTCCCTTCTCGGCTGTGGCTGGGGTCCTTCCCTTTACCAAGCCACTGTCTACGACGCTTAACATTTCGATAAAAGATCCATTTTTCGTCGCCAGTCACAAGTCTATCCAAAAAGGTGAAACAAGTTGGCGAGAATGGAGAGAAGAGCAGATGTCAACTCAGGATTTGAGGTTGTTTTCAGACAATTCATGAGGCACCCATTTTCCAAGTTTAGGAACTTTTCCAAGTTGTTGAAGATGACGATGAACAGTTGTATGGTTTGAACTGAGAACCACTGCCAATTCCTCAACTGATAAAGCAGGATTTTCTTCAAGGGCTGCTTCAAGAAGCTTTTCATCAAACTCAACTGGACGTCCGGTTCGATCTTCATCTTCAAGGGTGAAATCTCCACCTCTGAATTTTTGCAAACCATCTTCTGCAAGTTCTTTCATTCACACATTCCTCTCCATAAACTGAGTGAATGTTTCTAGCCGCTTCGGCTGCTGAGTTTCCTTTCTTGAACTCAGAAATCATTATGTGCCTCAAATGATTCTTGGGTACTTCCATGTTAGCAGGGTTTTAATCAAACAAAATTTAATTTTATTGTTCTCTGAAATAAAATTTGATCAGTTTAAATGCATCTAAACATAAAAATAATGTTCAGCTCCATTAGACATTATAAAATACTCTTTAAATTTCGTTCATTTTAACAAAAAGTTAAAATTCGGACAGAACTTATGGGATGACCTGATATTAAATTAAATGAAAAAAAATATATATATATTATTGTTTTGATATATAATATTAAATTCAAAAAATTGTCTGATTCATTTTTTTATGATTTTATTTATAAATTTCTAGGTTATTTAAAGTCACATAAAATTCAAGAATTAAAATACAAATTATTTTTTCTCCAAAATGAAATAAAGTTAAAATGTGGCCGGCCTTTAGTTCATTTTCAACTATGATGTCATTTTTGGAACACACTATTTTTTCTGAAAAATTGGTCCCCCTTCAGCTGCATCTAAAAACTTACCGGTTGAAGGATCAGGTTAAAACATATTTTCATTTTTTAAATTCAATTAATGTTAATTTAATTAATGTTAACTTACTCTGGTTTATTTTCAATAATTTTTTAATTTTATTTATCTTTCCATTCAACAGAATGAAGATTGAGCTATAAAAGATTTATTGAATATGTTTAAAAAGTGTACTTTTAAACAATGGCATGATTTTGAAATAAATTGATTTAAATATTTTTATTTTGCAGAATGTTTAATTTAAGGTCATATTTTAAGATGGAGAATTATCCATAACGATTTTTTTAAGTATTCTAGCTCATTGTTCTAGAAATGACTTTATGTGGATTCTTTTGTTTAAAAGGGTATTTTAATGTTCTCTAAGAGAATGATTTGTCTTAGCTCAGGAGTTCAAATAAGTTTATAAAATATCAAATTAATTTATTTTGACATTTTATTTAAATCCTACATATTATTTTCATTAAAATTCATATAAAAATTAAAAATTTAAATGTTCAGAATGAAAAAATATTTATATTTTTAATTTAAATCAACTAACTCAACATTTAAAATGACATTTTCAATCGCTAATCTTATATTAGAATATTTAAAACATATAATTGAATAAAATATATTAATTTTTGGTGCATTGATTTCTGTTGAAAAAGTTCACTTATAACAGAAGATCAAGTGGAAACTTGTTTTGAGTTATGAATCCATCTTTAAAGATGATGATAAAAATAGTCTTTAGGGGTATTAAGTTCAAATGTACCAACCTGACTTTTTATGAAAAATATGAAATAGGACTATAAATGCCCAACCTTTTTAAAGAAATATTTTCTTATGTTTTCCGAAATTAGACAAAATATTTTATTTCTCGTTTTATATGATTCTAGGAAATATTTTAGTTTTTAGGGAATATACTGTCGTCTAGAGTCCAAAAATCATCGCAGATGAGATTTTGACCAGAACTTTTATTTTTAATTCCATGCAACCTTTTTTCTCTGGGACCTTGAGACGTTGCTGACACCAATATGTTTTTCTTTCCATTCTTGTTTCATTAAATGATAGTTTTACAAAATTCTTTGAAAGGATTAATTATCGACAAAAAATTTTTTTATCATTATAACACGCATTCCTTCTTTAACCAATAAATTCCATTTTACAAAGTTATGGCCACATAAATTATTGGTAAGACTGAATGTATTTATAATGATGGTTTCTTCATTTTTTTTTCAATTTTATTTGGACCAAGATGGTCATTGATATAAATTTAAATCAATTTGAGATATCTGATTTAACTAAAAAATAGATGTGTAATTCTTAAAATAGAAGCTCTTGGAGAACGTGTCAGGGGAAATCTAATTGTAAAAAACAACGTCCTTCTGGCATTGAAATCCATTATACATGGCAATTTATGATATCCAAAATGTATGTCATTTTGAATCGAAAGTCTTTTTCTTAATTTTTTTCAATATTTTTCAGAATATAATTTGAAGATTCTTCCACAACAAAAAATTATTTATCTTTTTAATTTTTCAAATTGAGGAAAATTAAAAAAATAATTAAATTTCCATTTTGAAATTTAATCTTAAATGAAATTTCAGACATTTCTTGTATTTCACTTTCAAATCTTTTTTTCTTTTTATATAAACGATGTCAAAAATGTATTAGTTTTTAAATTCAAAATATTAACATGCTTAAAACCATAAATTTTTCGTCTAAATGAATAAACTGAAAATAACATTACAAATTATTTAAAAGATAAATTTAATCAAAAAAACATTAAACAAAAATCTCTTGAAAAATGATTTTATTCGATTTTAAATTCAATTCACAATAAAATCGTTATTTTTTTAACATTTTTTTTTCAATTGATTTCTCTGAATCTCCTGAACTTTCGAGATTTGGCAGTCATACTGTAGACGAGATGACCATATTTTATAAAGATGGTAAATAAGATTTGGGATCGGTATATTTTATTAGTATAACTATGAAGTAATTTGAAAAATATTTGAAATTCCAAATCAAATTAAATATTGTTTTTCCTTTTTATTCATTTTATAAATCCGAATGGTCGACTTTGAGAAATCACGAATATACATTGTAATTATAAAATGTATTGTTGGTGATTTATTAAAAAAAATATTTGAAATTTCATAAAAATATTGCTTAAAGTAAAAAAAAATGATATTTATATATTCACATGATTAATGATTAGTGATGTTACTGAGTGTTCAACAGGCAAATGTTTCCCATGCATCAGTTAATGTAGCGACCCTTCCCGATTTATCAATTTAACAACTGGTATTGTTGGTTTTATTTTTCAGTAAAAATGGAACAAGGATTTATTTTGCTCAGGTTTTCTACTTTCAGACGACAGGTCACATAGGAACAGGATTGGTCTTGTCTGTTAATATTCAGCTGCCTGCGTGTCCCTTCGGTCTGCGACTCCGAGCGTTGTGTGTGTCGAACTCTCCTCAAAACCTCTCATTTTTTGGGGCCCAGTAAAAAATGGCTGGGGTGGCATTTGTCTCTCTGGAAATTGCATACCCCAACGACCAATCAGAAGGCTTCCTTGACAATTCACATACGAATGGGGTTCCCTCCAATTTCCCCAGAACTCTGTTGGAATCCCGCCTCTGAACAAATTGACCAAATAAATCTTCTTTTCACGATTCCGCTTTTTTTGACAAATGAATTCTTTTAATGATGCTTTAGATATGGCCTTTGAATAGATCTCAACTCCAGCACCCGACGGCCAATTTTAACAAATAAAAAATAATATTTCTTAATTAATTGTTCGGATGTCGGCCTGCGCCCGAGAAGTGTTAACATGACTGTCAAGTGTCTTTGTTTCAAACTTCACCGTGAACCTAACTGGCCGGTCCAATTCAATGGTACTTTTATAAATCCTTAATTAGCCAAAATTAAATTCAAAAAGACAATTTGGGTAAATTTTAATTTATTACGATCACTTTAAAAAAAAAAAAATATTTTCTAATTAGTTGTTGACACGGTCGTCATGTGTCTTTGTTTCGCTGCCTTCAATTTCGAGCAATTTTGTGCCTTCGTGGATCGGTCATTTTAATTGTCAAGTGGTTTTAAAATTTTTGTTTCGCCTCGCCGTTGACACAAATTTCTACTCCAAGGAAAATGGCACTTTGTGAATTTTTGTTCAAAATAAAAAAATTTAACAAAAAAATTTTCTTTTCTTAATTCCAACCACCTCTGGTCATCGTTCTAGCGAATTTCGTGTTATTTCTTTGACAATTCAATTATCAAAAAAATTTACCTTTCCTCTAATCCGGCCCAGCGTCCCACAGAAATTACATCCTTGTTTAGATTGGAAAATGCTGCCATAATCCTTTCCTTCAGTTCATGTTTGGTTTATTTCGTTAGTTTTTTTTTTTTATTTTGCTCAATTAAGATGTCCCACACATAATCATCAAGGGGGTTTTAGTCTGGGGAAATTAGGTAATTAATTAAATCAAGGGGTGATGTCGTTACAGAAATTGTCTCATTAGCTATCAAAAGACAGGGTTCTCCTGCTTTGTGGCATTTTGCATATCCTTTTTATTTGAATCATTCTCTTGAACAAGGGCAGCACTACATCCCCAAGTCACTTGATGTAGGCCTCCGTGTTAAGCCTGAGACACTGTGAGAAGAGGAATGGAGGCATAACGTCACCATTACTAGTGATCATTCCAAACACCATGATGTTAACTGGATATATCATGCAACTCTTTCCAAATACTCTGAACTGTCCAAAGATTGACACCCAAACATTCTGAAATTACATTAATCCTCCCTAATATATAAAGCATGATGCTTGCATGTATTTCCTTTTATCAGTGTATTTACCCACAATTCCATCTATGCGGCAAGCAAAGAGAAAGTGTTAATGAAAATAGCAACAAAAAAAATCGAACACTAATATAAATTCAGAAGGACATATTACCTGTGTGTTATAGATTAGTGCTACTCAAAATGGTGGTCCGTGGACTGGTGTCGGGACGCAAAGCATCAGCTGCCGGTATGTGGCCAGTGTCCAGGCCATACTAAGGAATCATTTGAAGAAATGGTAGATCCCAGTCAAAAGGTACACTGCCATTGCCAGGACCATCAGAATTTGTACTTTCGTACCAAATTTGGTACTTTTTGATTTCAAATGAAGGTTTTCGTACGATCGGTACAACTTTTACTGGAACTTAAAATATTTGGTGCTATCTGAAATAAATTATTTAATTAGTTATTAAGGCAAACTACAGGAATAATATAAATATTCATTCCCCATTGCGTGTGGCAGTATCCTCAATTGAACCACGACTGGATAAACTGACAAAGAAAAAGCAGGCTCACCTTTCACACTAGTAAAAATTAAGGTTATATAATTTTTGTTTTTGTGTTAATAAACTGCTTAGTTTCTTTATTACTTTTTATATGTTTTGATATCATTTTTTGCAAAATAAATGGAAGGTAAAAAATAATCAACTTTTATTATATTCATTATATATATCGTTTCCGGTATAAATTAATATTACCACGAAATATTACAGGTACGTGACATATTGAGAAAAAAATGCCGGTCTGCCATATCAGATAATTTGAGAAGCACTGTTCTAGATTACGTAAAGGCGTTAGATAAAGTATTCCACAGAGATCTATTGAAATTGCTCAGTAACCTAGATATATTTGGGAAGAATATTAGAATAATCAAGAACGTATACGGGTAGCATACCGACACAATAAGGAAAGAGGGCTTGGAAAATTTGATACTCACAGGACAGATTGAAGGCAAGGTGGGGAGGAAGAGGAAAACAACGAATAACATACTTAGTGAGCTTGACTATATAGATGGCGGAACAGGGTTTAGGAAAATAGCAGAAAAAACAAATTTATTAAGAGCTACAAGAGACAGGAAGTCGTGGAGAGCTGTGAGGGCCTACGTCCTGAGGGAACACGGCACATACACAAGAAGAGACAAATTCAAGAAAGGTTTCTGAAATTCCTTGGAAAATTTCATTCTCACGAAGCATATTTGAAGGCAAGAGAAATAGAGAAAAGCAACGAGTCACCTGATGAGTTGTGTGAGCGGATAGCGGAACGGGGACCGAGCCTCACTTTCATTGGTCCTCCATCAGCATTACCTTAATCCTAAAGTGATAAGGTTTTGGGGAAATGGTCAATGAAGTAAGGCATCTTCATTGCAATTTGTATCCATGAGTCAGGGAAACTTTCATTAGTCATCTATTAGTATTACCGTAACCCTAATGTGATAAGGTTTTTAGAAAATTGAAGTAAGACTATATAATATTTTCCTGGCCTCTTCATTGCAATTTCTATCCATGACCAAGCCATACTTTCATTGATCATCCATTAGTATTACCTTAATCCTAAAGTGATAAAGTTTTCGAGAATTGAAGTAAAACTATATAATAGATACAGTAGTAAATACTGTATGTTGATCTGCAGTTGGAGATTCGTCTCCAGCTGTGCTGGTCAAACTCTGCTTCCGAGCAGAGAGGGATCCACAGACGAGGTTATGTCGAAGGGCAGGTCATGAGAAGCAGCTGCCCGACCCCGTTTTATACGGGGTCTACGGGAAATTTCTGGCTGAGCCTACGGGCTCGGATACCCCACATTAAATTCGGCCTTTTTCCTACATCTTTCCGCATGGGGTGGTTGGTAGTTATCCTGTAGTTGGAGATTCATTGTGGAATTCACTTGACTCACTTCTAGCAGTTGACTACTTCTTCTACGCGCCGCTGGTGAATCTTATATGTGTTGTTCTTGTCCTAAGTATTATCGTTCATCACCAACCTTCGTGTGATTATTCTATTCAGTAACCTTCCCTAGGTTACAACATTCATGATAGTAAAGAGAGTAACTACAACACTTTAGTATCTGTCTATATTTCTGAGGTGAGGTATTATGTACACTATTTACATTATTCGGACTATTGTCCTCATCTTTGTTGCCATATTTATTACAATGTTTCGGCCCTTCAGTATCTGTCTATATTTCTGAGATGAGGTATTATGTACACTATTTACATTATTCGGACTATTGTCCTCATCTTTGTTGCCATATTTATTACAACGTTTCGGCCTTTCAGTATCTGTCTATATTTCTGAGAGGATGTATTATGTACACTATTTACATTATTCGGACTATTGTCCTCATCTTTGTTGCCATATTTATTACAACGTTTCGGCCCTTCAGTATCTGTCTATATTTCTGGGAGGATGTATTATGTACACTATTTACATTATTCGGACTATTGTCCTCATCTTTGTTGCCATATTTATTACAACGTTTCGGCCCTTCAGTATCTGTCTATATTTCTGAAACGAGGTATTATGTACACTACATTATCCGGGCTATTGTCCTCATCTTTGTCGCCATATTTCTCACAACGTTTCCCAATGAGCGAAATAAAGGGTTCAGTTCGACATTCCAGCCACCTGAAGAAGCCCGGAGTGTACAACAGCTGAAACGTTGTGAGAAATATGGCGACAAAGATGAGGACAATAGTCCGAATAATGTAAATAGTGTACAACACATTATTTTATATTTTATGAGATTTTATATCTTGTAAATTCTGGAGTTAAGTGAAGAGTAATGTATTAATAATCTTTATCTATATTTACAGTCCCAAATGAATGTAAAGTAGGAAGTGACTGCAAAGGTGTTTGTATTCCTGGAACTGTGGCTGTATGCCCCGATGGACACTGCTATTGTCAGCTAAACCTATGAGGTAAATCCTTTTTCGCAAATCCGACTCAGGGTTGCATTTGCTTGTTCTAAAATTTCGTTCGGTTAAATAAAAGTGGAAGTCACAACCATTTACTCTAGTCTGGATAGTAAGTCTGATCATATTAACGTCTTCAAAACGAAACTTCTCTCTATTAATCACCTGAAATGCCTTTTCCTACGTCCCGCCAGCCTGTCTGATATTAACCTCTGCGAGGACGACTCGTTGAGCCTTCTCAGACAAACATTTTCGGCTGACATGAAATGGAAAGATTATATTGAATCCGTTGCCAGGTCTGCTGATAAGAAAGACAATGTTTATCTCTGGAATCTATCTTTCATATCTATAAATCTACCATTAGTCCAGGCTTTGAATATTGCTGCCACATATGGTCCGGTGAATCTGCTGTATATTTACACATTTCTATAAAATCCAAAGAAAAATCACAAATATTATTAACATCTTAATTTACCATTTATTTCTGTAAATACTTTCATGGTAATTGTTTGGATAAACTCTTCGCTGTGATTCCTAAACTTTATGAATTTAAGCGCAGTACTAGATTGGCACTAAGGTCTCATCAATTCACAGTTTATCTGGCTAGATGTAACCGTAACTTCTATGAAAATAGTTTCTTTTCTTGCACTTCTCGCTCTCGGAAAACTCTTCCGGCTTCTTGCTTTCCAGTCAATTTTGATCTGCAAAAATTTAAATGCAATGTCAATTGTTATCTACTGTCTTCCTGATTACTCTTCTATTGTTCTCGCTCAATTTTCAAAGTACCCGAAAAGCAAGAAGCCGGAAGATAGTTCCACAAGCGAAAATTGAGCGAGAACAATAGAAGAGTAATCAGGAAGACAGTAGATAACGATTGACATTGCATTTAAATGTTTGAAGATCAAAGTTGACAGGAAAGCAAGAAGCCGGAAGAGAGTTCCACAAGTGAAAATTGAGTGAGAACAATAGAAGAGTAATCAGGAAGACAGTAGTTAACGATTGACATTGAATTTAAATGTTTGAAGATCAAAGTTGACTGGAAAGCAAGAAGCCGGAAGAGAGTTCCACAAGCGAAAATTAAGAGAGAACAATGGAAGAGTAATCAGGAAGACGGTAGATAACGATTGACATTGAATTTAAATGTTTGAAGATCAAAGTTGATAGGAAAGCAAGAAGCCGGAAGAGAGTTCCATAAGCGAAAATTGAGAGAGAACAATGGAAGAGTAATCAGGAAGACAGTAGATAACGATTTCACATTGAATTTAAATGTTTGAAGATCAAAGTTGACAGGACAAGTGATTGCCAAGGTGTTTGTGGAACTCAAATATCTGATCTATTGCTAAAGATACTGGGAAAATGGTCAGTTCATTGTACCGCTCCAGTAATTATCTGATTCCACCAGCAATTTTACAAGAGATAGACCAGAAAAATGGAGTATTGCTGCCATATCTGGGCTGGAGCTGCCCAGTCCTCACTTGCCTGTCTTGATAGCGATAAGTTATACGTCGTTGTCAAAATAATGTAATTCTCCAACGAACAGAATTAATAAAGTTTGCAGTAAAAAGAAAAAAAATGGTCAAAAATAAAATTGTATCAAGCAAGTAAGCAAACCATATATTTAAAGCAAATCAAACAGGTCAGAAGGCAAAAGAATTGACAAACTATGAGTTGATGTTAGCACACAGAAGCAAAGTCGGACAAGTGAACACAGTGGGTCTGTCTAGTAGATAAGACAGGTGTGGATTGAGTCAAATCGAATTGGAAATTGACCAATTTTATTAACTAAGAAAAATATCCCAGCATGCATATTGTGGACTTTTGCCTATAAAAGTGAAGGGGGAAAAGTTTTGCCGTTATTCCATGTAAGATTCATGACATGTTTTGTAGGTCCCTTGTGAATATATAGCATTTTGGTACATGTAGGATTCAGAGGTGATGGACAAGTTCTTGTGGAGATTGAGTATATTGTATTAAAGGGATGGGTTGGGATTGTAATTAACTAGGGATAGGATAGTTACTGAGGACCAGATTTTCCCCATTTCCGTTGAAATATTCGAGTGTATGACATTCATCAAAACTAAATCAAATCCAGGAGACAACACGTTAAGCAGCAGCTATAAAAATGGCTCAGGGGGGGCAGTTCGGCTTATCACCTCGACGGCGTCACATCAACTTGACCCTCATAACCGCCGGTCTACCCACGCACCGGCGTCAATTTCGACCTTGAAGATACACGGATCAACGACACTCCACTACGTATAACTCGTGAATTAAAATCATTCAAGTGAATCCGCATCAGATAAGCCATTTTCATGCAACTGCGTGTACTGGCATTGAGTATCAGGTATACAGGGTGTTTTCTGAAATTGGTTTGGATTATCTGTAAACAGTGAACGTTATTGTGAAACCTAATCACTACAGTTTTAAAGATGCCAAACTTAACTGACATGGACTAGTGGAAGACATCTGAATATTGGAAAAGGGAAACCTGTATCATGTTGATTCGTGCCGGGCATCAAAATGCCGCAATCATAACGGCTACTCAATGCTCTTTGTCTTTGAACAACAGTTTTAGATAATGTTAGATGACATGATTGTGTGGAAGCCACTTGAAATTTGAAAAAGGGAAACCTGTATCATGTTGATTCGTGCTGGGCATCAAAATGCCACAATCATGATGGCTACCCAATGCTGTTTGAACACTATGAAACAATAAGGCGTGAATAAGGCGTGAAATGGAGAGCTGCAACGATGCCTTGGCTTGTAGGAAAGTACACATCAGACATTCATCCAACAACTGCGACAAAGTGATGGAAGACCCAGGCATAGGAATTGGAATGGGAAATGTGTTTCAATTTCCGCCATGAAGCTTGCCTTGCAGGAAGACATCCGCTATCAGTCATAAAGGAGATGTAGGGATCAACGCCCTGCAAGTAATGCACGCAAAAACCGTCTAAGAATTGCAAAGAAACTCCTAAAGAAGTTGAAAAATCCTTTTGAACCAGGGACAATCTAATTTTTCTTTGGGGAATATAATTTTGTCAGGAGAACGACAGATGGTTTGCCTACAATCCATATAACGATCTTTGTGTCATGTAAACCAAGTTTCCCCAAACCCTGATGATTTTGGGGTGTGTCTGTATATTCTGAAAATTGGTCAATACATGCTGACTGAAATTTGCCTTCTTGTTTTTTTCTTTTCTTTGCAAACATACGAGATAAATGATTCGACAAATATTAGTACGTTATGTTTTTCTTTTTCTTCAGGAATTTTCTTGGATTGGTCTTTGAAGATTTGAACGGAGTCAACCGCCACGACACAGAACTTGTACTGTCAAGTTTTGCAACCGAATTTCAAGAAAACAATAACGTCTATCAAATCAAAACACACAAAAGATGAGAATAAAATAATGAGCGTTTTTACAAATTTATTTTTTCTTTAAAGCATTTCTGACAAATTTCTGACAACGGTATAAAATAAGGTTTATATAGTATATTCACAAAAACGCGATACCGAAGGTTTAAAATCAATTTTAAAAAGTAAAAATCTTTTTTAAAGTTTTTATTCTAGTTTTAATTTCAAGTTAATAGATTAAATTTATTTTTTTCCAATAAGCAAAATAGTGTGCTGTATTTCAAAAACTAATTTACATTGACAGAAAGGTGTTGTTTTTTAATCCCTAAATTTAGTCGTCTGTCATTATAATGTAATTCCCTTCATTAAAAAAATCCTTCAAACATAAAATATGTCATCTGAGTAATATTAGCTGATTAAAATTTTAATTAATCTGATTTGAAACTAGTATTACTTATTTTAGTTTAAAATGTCACAGAAATGCAGTTTTGAATACAGAGGGTACTATTTATTTAAGGTATTGACAGCTTGACTGAGAGGCGGAAGTTTATGTAATTTTTTCTACTGTGGACATATCTGTAAAGGAATATATTGTATTGATATTTTATATAATTTTGAATTACCCAGTAATCTTAAAAAATTAGGAAAATGTTTCCGTAATTATTGTGTTGGTAGAGGTATGCTTATTTGTATCAAATAAGAACGAATTTTATTTACTATTAAATAATAATAGATGTAAAACATGACCCGTGATTACCAGTAGATTGATAGTTCGATATGTGACGTGTGAGGATGCGTGACCGCCATCTTGAAATCTTTTTTTCTGCTCTGTAAACATGCTCGTCAACATGCTGCATAAAATCAAAGGATGGAATGCTCATATTAGAGAAGGACAAAAATTCTTCCTGTGCTGGAATGAATATATTGGAGAACTCTTCCACAATGAAAGAGAACAACCGGCAATGCACAGAACCACCGACGCCACATTTAGCGCCACATTTCTGCTGTCTCCATTTTCTTTTAATCTCTGATGATATTGTCCAGCATCCACTGCCTTATACGATGATTTAAATTACTTAGCAGTTCAGCACTCTTTTCTTAGTTTCTAACAAAAATTTTCTATTTCTTAATACTTTGCTTAGCTTTTAGAATGCGTCTTTTCCTATTCCATTGCGTGTTCGAATTTCGGTATCACAGTTTCCAATCCCCTGTTAAAACATTACACAGATATTTAAAATGCTATACTTGTTTTATTTTAACCTCTCCAACTCATAGCTCACATCTTGGGCTTGTAAGGATGCAAACGGCGATTATCTTTCTTTGGTTGAGACGAAGTCACGAAGCTCACGTGACGTCAGTTGATAGAACGTCGAACGTTAATTGCTATTTATCACTCCAGGAAGCAAGACGTATCTGCCCATGGCACTTCAGAAGACAGGGGTACCCACATGCTCTCACCAGAAACATAAAGAACACCACCATCCTGCCCGTTTTCCCCTCGGGAAATATTCCAAGTATGACCTTCTTGCCTTTCGCCCCTTTCACACTGCTTGTTGAATTCGCATATTATAATTTCTCTGTGTGGGACAACTTAGTGGTAAGTATGTATATATCTGTATAAAAAATATCTATTTGAGAACAATGCATGTTTGTCATTCTTTTATTTCAGTTATTCTCTTCCATCCGCTTATTAGGGTGTTACTATGTCGGGTTATTTTCTCCTAATTCCCGAAACCGTTACTAAGGGACGCTCTCCAACACTATAAATACTCGGCGATATTTTTTCTTGCTCTTTTTTTTCTCATTTATCCGCTTAGACGTCAACATGTATATTTCTAGCGGAAGAACATGATCTCTCTTTTGATACACGCATGAACATTACACTGTCCTGGGTATGACGATAAACTACATCCGCGTCCAAGTTAAGACGATAAACTACGTCCAACGGCAAGGCCTCTGATCAGGAGGTTTTGAGGAGCGTAGAACCACCTCATAATTTCTGATGTTCCCAGGTCGACCCTGAGCCAAGGTGGTAGCACCTGTTAGGGTCCCAGCTATGGGCAAATAGTTAACCCCGAAACTGAGGTAAAAAGCATTATAAAAGTGTAAAAATAGATTTTAATATCAGAAATACTTTGTAAAAAATTGTTACCAGAAATAAATTTTTGAAGAAAAAACTATTACCAGTAATAAGTTATTTTTTTTTTTTTTAATATTACTAGTAATACATGTTTTAAAATAATATTACCAGCTATACAATACATTTTTGAGACAAAATATTAACAGAAATAGATTTTTGACAAAACAAAATATTACCAGGAAAAAAAAGTTGTCGGCATTAAATAACCAATTGAAGTTGATATGCCGTAAAACATAAACCAAACCAAACCATGAACATTACACACACACACACACACACACACACACACACACACACACACACACACACACACACACACACACATACGCACATTTACTCACTTTACATATTTTGGACCACAAAGTTTCCACATTCATTTGTTACATGCACATCATTGTCTTTGTCACTGGTAACCTTTTGTTGTTCATACAATATTATTCGTTTGTACACATATATCGGTTCTTGGTGTTTCTCTACAGTTTTTAGGTGAACTCATATTCCGAGTCCGACATGTTTGTTGTGGGCATTTCAGAAGACACACGTATTTATCTCCCAATGCGTACACTGGCCCGCAACAACTATATCAGGGATATACTAATGCCTTTAATGGGGAAATGAAAACTAGAAATATTTTCTCTTTCATAGCATCTCAATTAGCTGACAGTTCTATATTCTGTTTTATTACAGTTGCTTACTGAAATGATAAAAGGAATAATGAAGAAACATACAATCTGGCTATTTCAGTTTATCTCCGCCTTATTAATTTCGTACTGAAAGCAATGCAGTATAAGTAAACTTTAAAAGAAATAAACTGTGTTGAAATTAAATATATTACCTTTTCTATTATTTCAAATGTCATTTTTTAGTGGTAAACGTGTTTGAATAGTTTATTAACGTATGAAAAACAAGCTGTAATAAACGCCGTATGTAAATGAAGCGTAACGTACGTACACAGAAATGAAGGAAGAGAAGGTGAACTAGAACGGCATTTATTGTCAACCTTTAAACGTGAACTAATTGTCTGAATACCTTGCTTATCATGTCTGTAGACAGATACAATAAACGTGAGGAATAAAAATTAAAAAAAAATCTTACAGATTATGATCATTTAAATCTAAAATAAATACATGGAATATTACACCATCCTGCCTCCTTTTTGTTGATTATACAACGGAAGATGCAATGAAAATGTAACGTATAGATGTACCAATGAATCAAAGAACAAATAATAATAATAATAAATTGTGAAACGATCATGTCGAAAATACATGTCGTATGGTAGAAGTTACAACCCCAGCCGACAAACCCACATCTGTGAAAACGTTTCAGAATTTAGCTAAATATGTAGACCTCGAGACAACAACATTGCCTATTGTCATAGAGGCTCTTAGAATGATACCAAAAGGAACCAAAAAATATAGAGATCTAATTCCTGGTAGCCCTAAAATATTGCAAAAAAAAAAAGAAAGAAATCATATTGATGAGTACTTCTCGCATGTTGCTTAGATTTCTCTCCATTCAGTGACTACTGTTACATTATTTTATTCTTTCTGCATGACTCATCATCTGTTTCTATCTTCTGATACAAAAAAAAAACTGAATTTTCTAATTGAAATTTTGAAGCAAATTGTAATAGACAAAGAAAAGGGAAAAACAACAACAACAACAATAATAATAATAATAATAGAGAAAGGATAATAAAACAAAATTATCATAAGGAGGTTAATCGAAAAAATATTCAACAACAAGTAACAAAAAAATAACTAAAAAGGGTTAACTTTCAGAAACGGAGATTCGAGCCGACCAGTACGTGCCAACAAATATTTATCAGGGCAGGTGCGATAATTCGCATAAGACGGTGAACACGTCAGGTTCAGCGATTGGTGGACGCTTAATAAATAATCCGGGTTGTGCCATGTAATTATACCAGGGATTTCTTTACAATAATCTTCAAAGCGCATTCTGATTATCCTATTGGAAAACGATATACATTGGGACCAGGCGAGTAGGAAGAATGGTTGCTTGTCTTTATTGTAATAAAGGTGTGATCAATTTTTCCTGTTGATTACCACATTATTATTAGGCTATATATATATATATATATATATATATATATATATATATATATATATAATGAATGACAAAGAAAAGTTATCTTAGCCGATGCGTTTCGTCGTCAGATGGACATTTCAACGTAAATGTGATAAAATCCATAAGAGGACGAAACGCGTCGGCTAAGATAAATTTTCCTTTCCTCTTTATTCATATTGTCCTTTTAAAAATATATTTTAGTTATATTTGAAATTTTACGTATATTTACACACACACACACACACACACACACACACACACACACACAAGCATACGTACACATATATACGGACATACAGGCACCGCAAATCAGAGAAATGATATAACATAATTAAAGATAAAAACGAAAGATAGAGATTTAGGAAGTTTTTTTTTTCCATTGTACAATTTAAAGCACCTTGAATGCTATAACCATGGGGCTGTTTTTAAAAGGATGGGCTTTCCCATGAAAATATCATCGATCACGGCCTCCTTATAATCCGCCCATAATTCTTGACGTTCGATTTCAGCCCATAACGTTTCAGCGTCAGGATGACTCTTCATCATTCGACGAACTCTCCACGCTACCTGCTCGGAAGCGTGTTCAACAAAAAAGGTTTTAGACAAAAACACCACATCAACACCTTTTTCGTTTTCTCCGCTGACCAAACACAGCCCCGTAGCGTCCGGATGGTCGTAATACTTGTCGAAGACTAGAGTATCCAATCCGAAAACGTCTTTCTTCTTTAAGATATCGATCTGAATATAAACAGCTTCATTTTCGTTTTCATTGTCTGTTTCATTTTCCTTCAGCAAATATTCCTGTGTCTTAGGCAGCAGCAACGCCTTTTCAAGTTTGGTCTTCTGTGAATATTCCAGAATAGCTAATTCGTTTTCGACGTCTTGCTCGATTCTGTTATTAAGGGTGCGAATGCTTTTCTGCTTTCGAAACGAATTGCCGCGCTCCAAACGCTTACTCCCGTGCCGTGTAAGTGTTGATTTCGACATTTCACCGTAACTCTGACTGCAATGTGACTGGAGTGACGGTCTTGTTTTCAAGGTTTGGCTAGGTTGAGGTCGGATTTGATCGATGATTTGCTCCACGTTAGCATTGACTCTTAGCTTTTGTTCAAAAGAATCCGCCCTAAAGACTGAATCAAACTGCGAACCGTGGCGGCTGAAATGGCGAAAGTTGTTACGCAGAAGTTCATCGTTGTATTCCAACATTTTGACCTTATTTGATTTTGTTTGCCCATCCACTTTGGGGACGTTCTTCGAAACATTTTTGTACAGCTTTCGTATCACTCTACACTGGCCGGACCGTACAACGACGAGGAAATCAGTTTTTGAGCCGTCTTCGATGATCAGCGCATTTTGCTTAAAGAAATACGGTGTGCAAATATCAAGATCATTGACAAGTTTATTGATCGGCCATAAATCAATAAAGTCGCAATGCTGCAAAAACTTGATATGATCCTGAGACTCGGTTGGATGCTCGTAATTGGAGTAGACTTTTAAAAGGTCACTTCGTTCAAGTGTCAACAATTCGACGTTCGCTTTGCTAATGACCGTCGCCCTCCGGTTAAGCCTGTTAATCATTTCCGTTTCACCAAACATTGCACCTTTTCTTAGGATGAGCAAGTCTTCGGATTCATATTCGTCATTAGCACCGCGTATTCTCTCAATGGCTACCACGGTTCCGTCAATCAGGAAATAAAGGTTTTCTGATGGCCTTCCTTGTCTTATGATAACTCTTTGAGGAGTGACAACTTCGTAGCGAGCAATTCGAACAAGTTTCCGTTGTACGTCAGCGGGGTACTCGTTGAACGATTTGATTCCTATCTCCTTCAGATTTTTGGTAAGTTCCTCAATTTGCTGTTCGCTTCGCTTTTCAGGAAGCTGGCTTAAAACGAATTTGGAATCATCTGTCAGAACAACATAATTCTTGTTAGCCTTGAATAGGCTTGGGTCGAACACCAGGTCACCGACGCTGAAAGGTTCAGTTTCTACTTGCATCGAACGTGTCGCCATTTTTGCCATACCCATTACTAAACCGATAGCCACCTGCCAACGATCGCATGCTATTCTCGCTCCGACGGTGTCGTTTTTCTGCCTGGGTAATTTTATTTGCGACTTGCTCGGCACCTGATTTACGGGTGGTTTCCTCTCCGTCATCGGTTCTATGACGCTTTTGGTTTTCCTCTTCTCAAGGGCTATACTGCTTTTGAGGTGCGAGATGCGTTTCGCCAACTGTTCGATCAGCGCCTTATCCTTGCTAGCTGAACGTGGTTTTGCGGTCTGGCAAACCAGCAGTCTCGGCTCGGGCTTTTTATGCTCCTCTTCGTCACCCATTAGACCTGAATACCGTGAGCTGAGGCTCCGAAAAAACGTCTCACATCTTTTTCGGTGTTGATACTGGGACTTTAAACCTTTGTGTTCTACTTTGAGAAGAATGGCTTGAAGTAGAAATGGATCGACTTTTCTATCAAAGAATATTTGATGTTTTTGGGTGCCCGCTTCGGTATCCAGGTCTTCGCATTCCTGAATCGAAAAACAAACAAATTCTTAATCCTTCCGTATACAATAATTAAGAAAATAAAAGGAACAGACATAGAGTTATTAGCAATGTTTAACCATCGTGTCCTCAAAAAAAAAAAAAAAAAAAACGGTGTGTGAAAAATGTGGAGTAATCCATGGTTACCTCCCTTGTCAAGTTATGGTATCCGCCTTTGCTATAAAAACGGAGCATCAATGAGAAAGAGAAATTTTTTTAATTCTACACCTCTCTTTTTTTGAAGGTTGGACGGGCCCTAGTAACATCAATTATGTTTAATTTACTTTGTGTTCATGTTTAGTTTGTTTTAGGGTTCATTCCCTCCCCTCTCATTTTAGTCATCCATAAATTTGATATCTGTCTATATTTCTGAGATGAGGTATTATGTACACTATTTACATTATTCGGACTATTGTCCTCATCTTTGTCGCCATATTTATTACATGTCTATTGTTTAATAGATTTTTATTATTTAGAAACTTAATAATGTGTAAAATAAAAAAATAAATAAATCTCCATAGACACGTAAACCAGACTAGGCGAAATCATCTTCCGTTTTAAATTTAGACACCCCCAACCTTACCCTGACTTGACATCTGTGAATGTAACTTTATACTGATAAAAATTAAAATGTAGTATAAATTTTATAATCATTAGATTTTTATGGCATGGGGCGCGTTTTGTAGGTCCCCCTTGAGAGGATGCGGTATTGTGGTGTATGGGGGGTTGATTGGTGACGGACGGATTTTTGTGGTGAATGGGCAAGTTGTAATGAGTGAATGGGTCGTGAATCGGATTAGTTAGGTATAAGATAGTTCGAGACAACCAGCCTCAACCCCTCCCCATTTTTCGGCCTTGTGCCATAATTGTGTATTTTCACAATACATCTCAATTCTACGCGTTAACAAGTTTGGACGTCAAAACAAACGGTCAAAGACTTCATCTTCTCTTCTTTCTCCCCGCTTTAATTTTAATGTAATGTAGATTTATACATTTTTTATTCTTGTGAATAGATAACAAATAAACTGTGACACTGGGACCTCAGAGGGTTAATAATAATAATAATAATAATAACAGAAAAAGAGAAGAAAAAAAAGGAAGCGTAAAGAGTCTACTAACTGCATGATAATTGTTGAACTTCGCGTGGATTGAAAAGTCGACCTCTTCTTCGTTCCAGATTACTTCACCAGCAATTTTCTCACCTTCTGAGATCGAAAACACAACGTGACAGAGAAGTGATGGATCATGAAGTAGACAAAAGCCAGCTAGATCGAGTGAAACCGTTCTTATCAACCCGATACCAGCGACACACTAGCGACAAGTTAACGTGTGAGGAGTCAGGCAGGGTTACATTATTGGCTGCCGTTGAGCAGGATCGACCCGGGTTTACATATTTCCTGGCACAACTGTCTTCATCATTTATTTATTTCCTGTAATCAAATGTCTTGCAATTACATGAGTGGAATACTTACGTCTGATAGTGCATCAGGTACTTTCCCGGCCATCATTTAAGGCATAAATATCAAATCACTCGTCAGTTACACAATCGGAGCATCTTCCATGATAGGGTGACTTCAAAATAACAAAGAAATATAAAAGCAAATTTAGAATCAGCAGTTTCCAGATGAGATTGAAGATTATGAGAATCTTCTTTGGTCTGGCAAAATGGCCATTATGGTCTGTCAAATATAAAACTTCTTTCATCAGAACCTTATATTAGGACTGTGAGAATCTATAAAAATCTTGGTTTGGTACTATTCAGAATCAGAACCTTCTTGGAGATGGGATTAAAGAATATGAGAATCTACTTGAAAATCCTTGTTTAGCCTTCATGACATTATATAGACCATTGTATAGAATGAGAACGTGGGATTAAAGACAGAGAATCTACTTGAAAATCCTTGCTTGGCAAAACCATATTCAGAATGAGAACCTTGGAGATGAGAACCTTGGAGATGGGATTAAAGACCATGAGAATCTAAAACCACATTCAGAAAAACCTAATTTAAAGAATATGAGAATCTATTCCTTGTTTATTTTGTATATGCGTCTTCCCACCATGAATGAGAACGTTTAAAACAGACTATGAGAATCAAGGAAAATAATTGTCATTTATTTCTTCCCACATGACGTTTAAAAACAGCAAGGAAGTTTTTAGTTACTTTATACATTTAACCATGTCCAATTACTCTACATCATTGCAGTTGGATGTTGGACTGATGTCGATAGGGTGAGGTTTGAACCTATGTAATCCCTTACCTAATATCAACTCTTGCGTATCGTATCTTTTGATAGTGAGCTAGCTTGCTAGAATGCAATGAATAGACACAATAACTCGGTTATTGATTGGTTCTAAATATTTTTTGTTTCTCAGTCTTTTTTGTTTTAATAACCGAAGAAAATATAGTTTCAGTTTATTGTTGTTTTTATGAGTAACATTTATTACTGGCGATAAATATCTTCACTTTTCATTGATTTGTTGCTTCTTGTATTATACGAACAAAACCGATACAAACCTCCACAGAAAGATTAGAATCTTTTACTTTTAACTTCAGAAACGGCACATTGGGAATATCTTGATATATATATATATATATATATATATATATATATATATATATATATATATATATATATATATATATATATATTTTCTAAAGACATTTTTTTGTTTAACGTTCTTTTTAAATGTATGTATTTAAAAATTTGTTTTTGTTAAAAGTTTTAAATATCCTGTCAAAGGACGAATATTTTCTATGGAAATTTCTCGGACATTCAGGCCGGTAAATGTTATTTAATACTGTTTATTATAAACAGAGCATTTACTTAAATACTTGTATCTATAAAAAGAACGTTAAACATAAAAATGTCTTTAATAAAATAAATTGTCGGACTTTGTCCATTTCTTAATATATATATATATATATATATATTAGAATATAATGAAAGAGTGAGTTTCCATTTCTGCTCTTCTTTTTCCAGCGGTCGGTGTAAATCACGTCTCCAGCGTTGAGCGATCGTTGTTAACGTCATCCCACCTCTTAATGTCCAACGCAACTCATGTCCCATTTGCAGACGTCTTTGAAGCGAAAATAAGTTTGCCCTCGTGCCCTCTTTCCGGTGGCTAGTTATTCGTATAGAGGAGCCTTCGGAATCCTCCTATCCATACGGGACATTGCTACTGTGTTTTGTCGTCGCGGCGAAGCAACGCTAGCGTCTCTTCTCCAGGATGCAGGCCTGGGCAGGGTTTTATAAGCGACCGGTGGTTGCGCATACAGCACGTCTGCCTTCTCCATGCCACCGATGTTGGCAGAAAAAGCAAGAGAGTTCAAGAAGCGAGAAGTAAATTATGATAACGCCTCATCCCCCAAAAATTATACATATATATATATTTTTTATTAATCACTGTAAACGTAAGAGATTCGTTTTTAAATACGTTCCTTTTCTTCCCGTATTTTACAAGGTTTGGATTTGTACCTGAAACTGTAAGAGGAGATAATCTCTAGTAAAATAGATAATCTTTTGTTTACCTTTTCTTTTCGCGCTGGGGGTTGTAGTGAGAAAAACACACAAAAATGAAAATAGTTTGTGAGTCAAAAAAAAAAAATGGATTATATTAAAAAATTTCCGACCTTCTGCTTCTCTTCGGATTCGAAACTAAAACAAATTCAAATTCAGTTTAAACTGAGGTTTTGTTCTGTTTTACTCTACTTAGTTTACAGACATGAATCCTTCACGTTTTTTTTTCTCTAAAGTTAATTTGATCATTGTCGATTCGCGTGTCGTAAAGATGACGTCACGTTTGCATCAGTCATATTCGAGCGTTCTATCTTGTGCACAATTCAAAAAACAAATTTGCAACGCATATAAACGTTGCGCAAAACAAAACTCCAAGCAGAAATTAATGCATATCTATATATCTATATATATTTAGAAAAATACTGTTTGCTGATATATAAAATCATACAAAAGTATATATCGTTATATCATATAATATATATTTGAGGCGAAAATGAACAAAGTAAGCAACAAGGAAAAAGCTTAATAATACCGACAATCAGGCAAATAGAAAAGTGATTTTATTTAAATTTAGTTGATCTTCGGCGGAAATTATCCCAATACTCCAAATGGATGGATTTTTCTTCTTCATTTTTAATAATTGAATTCTGGCTGAAATTTCTAATGATTAATGGAATTTATCACAAACTACAAACAAACCAAAAGACGCGTTTTGTAATCGCGATATAAGGAACTCTATTATTCCCAAGAATGTAGTGTCTGAAATATCTTGAAACAACTTGAGAGAAAATTTGGTTATTTTAGACGAGAAACTGCAACGTGAAGCAATTTTATTCAGTAATGTATACGACTATGAAAATCAGAATAAAAAAGGCAAGTAAGCTGATTAATATATATAAGATGAAATATCTGTGACACTTTTTTACAGGTAAATTTTTAGCTCAGATTAAAATTCAAGAAATTAATTAAAACATCGTTGTCAATTAATTAGTCGTTTGAGCTTTGTTGTGTAGGGAGTCAGATTTTTCTTTTGAACTTCGCCATAACGATATCCTGTGATAAAGAATAACACTTAACAACTAACATGACAAAGAGAAAGTTGTCCTTGGAATTGGCTTAGCAGAAGAAAATAACATAATTTTTAATGACCAGATGCAAAGAGACCTTAATGAATAATAAAAAAAATCAGTTTGGAAATATTTTTAATAAATACCTAAAAAGATTACCTAAAAATATATTTTTTAAATATTTATAAAAGTGAATAAATACAGAAAAAGTAAAATATAAAACAAAGAAAACACGCAAACAAACATGGAGGACCTCAGCCCGGAATGGAAAGAAATTGAAGATAAGGTTTACTGTAAAGTAGATCCGTTTACTATGCAAGCCATGGTAATGAAAGCAGAACGTAAAGGTTTCCCTAAAATATTCCTAAAGCGTAAGCGGTATGAGAACATTGTCAAGACCCTAAACAAGCACTATGCTAGTCTTGGCGATATGTACTTTAATTACGACGAAGAGGAGGAGGAAGGACTAAAAGTAAGCAGTGATACCGAGGAAACTAGTGAAGAAGTGCACTCTCGTCTAGCACTCGGCCTTCTCAGGATCAGGTGCAGCTGGAAGAAAAGGCCCACCCATAAATTGACAATACCTAAGGAGCTCATAAAATCTGGCGAGGCCAAGGAGGAGGAAGACGTCGACGGGATGGTGTCCAAAATGTCCCGAAATCGTTGGCAGGTGGCCGTGGGTATGGTTATGGGAATGGCGAAAATGGCCTCGCACAATATCCAAGATGAGCACGAACCGTTCTGCGTTGGGGATATCTCGTTTGATCTCAACTTTTTCAAGGCGAACAAAAACATCATCGTCCTATCGGCTGATTCTAAATTCGTCCTGAGCCAAATACCCGAGAAGCGCACGAAAGAGCAAATAGACGATGTCATTAAGAATCTCTATTGTATCGGCATCAAGTCTTTTAATGATTATCCGAAGGCTGTCCAGCAGAAGCTTATCCGAGTCGCACGATACGAAGTGGTCACTCCCCAACGGGTCATCGTCCGACAAGGTTGTCCTGCTGAGAATCTCTACTTCTTGATTAACGGCAGCGTATTGATCGTGAAAAGGATACGTAACACTAGGAAAAACATAGATTTGGAGAAGTCGTCAATTTTGCAGAAAGGGGCCACTTTTGGGGAGCTGGAAATGGTTAATCGTATTCAAAGGAGTGCTACGGCTATTAGTTATAGCAACGTCCAGCTTCTCAGTATCGAATGTGGTGAGTTGCACAGCGTCTTTACGACTCGTCAAAGCAAGATAGAGCTTCCGGATCACGTGAAGTTCTTAAAAAAATGTAAGTTTACCGCTCTTTGGCCAGTAGAGCTCCTGTCGGACAATCTGGATTTTTGCGCGCCTTACTTCTTCAAATGTAACACACTAATGGTAGAAGACATTGAAAAGACTGACTGGATCTTCGTCATACGCTCGGGCCTCTGCCGGGTGATCCGAAAACTGTGGAAGCCCATCTGGAAATTGCCCATGCGATACGAACTGATCAAGCAAGATGCCGCACTGGGAACTGAGGAGAATTTGTTTCGAAAGCGGTTTGCTCTCTATTACCCATTAGATTCAAAGACTTGTCGAATATTTGCCGGTAAGGCGCATTTGAGGAAAGCGTTTGCACAGGGCAAAGCGGCCGTTGCTGGGAGAGTAAAACACACGAAAAGGATGGGAAAAAAATTTCCCAAATCGGAAACATCAAGGGATCCTTCGTTGGGAAACAGAAACCGCGTTTTGACAAATGACAAAGCAGGCGCTAAAAGCCAAACGAAAGGGGAAGACAAAAGTGTCCCTCAGAGAAACACTAATGTCAATAAAGTAGGCGAGAAACAAACTTTAGAAAATGGTGAGTATCAGTTCAAGCTGGAACAGGAGTTCTTGGCGATTGGGACTCATGATGACAAAGAAACCGAGAAACAAGACGACTTGGGAAGCGGCGAAGGAGATGAGTACGTCTACATACAGATTGACACTCTGAGGGCTTACGACGTATTTGGACTGGATACACTTGTCTTTGACAAGTACTACGACCAGCCCCATCACCCTGGTCTTGGTTTAGTCAGCACCAGCGACGAGAGGGGCGTCGAGGTGGTTTTGTTGTCAAAGAGTTACTTTGTTGAACACGCCTCCGAGCATGTAGCATGGCGCGTACGTAAGATGGCCAAGAGTTATCCGGAAGCGAGATTATTGGAGCAAGAGATCGAACGACACAGGATGTGGACCATCTATAAGAAGGACGTCATCACAGAAGTCTTGGAGAAAAAATTAAAAATGCCTAAAACTGGTCGATGGAAATGAAACATAAAACTGCAGATAATACGTGTGTCTCAAGTTTCCTGAATTGTAAGTAAATAAAGCATAAAACAATGACTCAATGATTCAAAGAAGCGTTTTTATTATGATATATTATATCAGTTCTATTTACACATTAAGTATCTCCATTCGCTCAAAAAAGTATAACATGATGAAAAAAGGCCTCAAACTTGATAAAATCAAAAGTTTTATCGTCAAAATGTTTAAGTTATCTGTTATATACTGTACCTATGAACACTAATGGGTATGTCCCAATTCTCATAAACACGTTGAACACTATTGTAAGTGGGGGTAATATGTTGTCTAAGCTGGCAGTGTGAGCTGTCAGGGTGGGAAGCTCTTGCCGTGTCGAACTCTCTGCCTTCGAGCAGAGAGGAACCCGAACGAGGCTATGCTATACTAACAGTTTCTTTCTTTCGCACTTCTCGCTTGTGGAAATATCTTCTGGCTTATTGATTCCCAGTCAACTTTGATCTTCAGAAATTCAGAAAACCTAGGAGCCGCGATAGGTATCCACAAAGCCATCAAGTGCAGTATCGGGCCTCGAAGGATGTCTGTGGTTGCACCAACATAAACAAGGTAGCAAAACTTAGGATATGCCCGCACAAGACACCCGTTATATAAATGCCCCAACTAGAATGAGAGTGCGAGTATCCCTCACATACTCGCAAGAAGATCGAACGCTCCAAGAAAGACCGGAAGCCATATATCCTCGATCAGTCCGAAGTTAATTTGATGCAATCCAAAAGTGAATAAACAATTCTTATCAAACGTTACAATCATTAAAATTACATATATGTGCATATTTGCATTTGATTCTAATAAAGAATCAGACTCACTACAGTAGGCCTCTTAGGTTGTGCTACTTAACTGTTGCATGATTTACTTAATTTTCTTAACTTTAATCTTTTGCCACGATTTCTTTTTAACTATTGTTCATCGAATTCAAAGCCTGAGTGTCGTGGAAAAATGGAAAACCTATAATGGGGGTGTAAACTTAGGTCTTTTCTTTTAGAATCACACAGATGATATCAACGTTTGGGTCCAAACCATTGATAGAGTTTGGGAAGAGTGTAAAAATCCGTCCTCATCGTAGCAGGTCACTTAGGATCATCTTGGTATATAGATTATGTAAATCCAGTGAGTGGGCATATTCTTGTCTTAATCCTCTTTCTACTTTAGCGTATGAATAAATTCTAATAGGTCTTCTAGTTTTCATAGGGTCGTCTCGCTGTACAAATTAAACAAATTCTGAGACGACCTTTCTTATTTTGTGTAGTTATCTCCACAGATTCCTGACACCTAAGGTTTAAAATGAATTTTTAAAAATGAAAAATCTTTCTTGGGGCTTTTTGTGACACAATACGGCGTCAACTCCAAGTCGCGGCGTGAAGCTATGATACTTCTCCTACCAGCGTTTTTCTTAGTCACTGCCAGCAATATGTGACCCGGTCGATTGGCGGTCGTCGCTACTCGGTGGGATCCTTTGGTCAGGGTACCAAATGGGATGGTCGGTCGATTCTAACGGCTTCACACCAGATGCAACCGGTCGGACACCAGTTCCGTCCTTCTCAGCTCGCTTCCAATGGCTGGTTACTGAAGTAATTACTTCGATCTCAAGTCTAACCTACCAACGTTGTGATTTGATCTTAGGTAGACGAGATCAATCAAGCATCGGTGCCGTAGTGCAAGATGAGACTAAACTGGAGGTGATGGCGCACAAATGTAAAAAAAAGAAATAAATAAAAAGTTAAAAAGATTAGGTTATGTTGAAAGAAAGCAAATCAACTCTTATCAATCGCTATCTATAAAAGGCAGAATGTGTGTGTGTGTGTGTGTGTGTGGGTGTAACGAATGCACGGCCGCAATTTTCGACGGATTTGCATCAAAATTTAAATGCACATGTTCCACGTTAGCGGGAAGGCCAAGACCGACTTTGCATTTCCCAACTCCCATCGATAGTGGAAATAATCGATTTTTTCATGCTTCTACGGCTGTTTTCATGTAGTTTGCGGCCATTTACTACTGGCCAGAGTGAGAGTCAATAGCTGGCTCCCACGAATAGGCAAGAAGATTCTATTGGGCAGCGTGAGAGCCAACAGCTGACTGACACGAATGTTAACTAGCATGCTAGCATGCAAAAAAAAATCGATAGCTGCATTCGTCACAAGTGGGAAAAATTTAAATCTGCATGGCACTTTACTCAAATTGGCTCATTCTCTTGCTTAAACTCAACGTTGATTCTGATTCCGCAGAACTGGGTTGGGCGTGAAAAAGTATTTGTCGTTAACATTCTTTTTTCATTCGGTTTTTCCAGTTACGAGTCTTTTTTTAAAGTTGATCGTTTTGTGTTCATTTTGTTTAGTTCTTTTTTCGTAACAGATTTAATGTTTAGTATAGAGCTTAGAAAAAATTCGCAGTGTGAGATAGGCAAGAAGTAAGGCATGTAGCAACATCAGCACGGCAAAGGGCACTCCTTTAAAGGCAAGGAAGGGCAAAAACTATTTTTAAGTCAAGTGATAGCGATTGCTGTATGAGTCGTATGATTTTTGGATCAAGCACGGGCAACGCCGGACCATGCTGCTAGTCTGTTCTATATAGGAGCATGTGTTTTACCCAACCTGTTCTTAGAGAGTGACACTTTATACTTCCGGCAAGTTCTAATTTTCTAAGTCAGCTGTTTTAGTTTTAGGTGCTGCCTTAGCTTCGTTCGTCAGTATAACTTACTGTTTTGTAGGAAGGCAAAGTCGAAGATAGGAAGTCGTGGAATCTCTCGCTCAGATTCTGTGAGGCAACCTGAACTTACCGGAACTCACTGGAACTCGAACTGCCTGGAAATCACTGGCGAACCGAGGGCACTCGTTTATATGGATATCGACCAAAAACTGGTGCGGGGCAAGACGGAGCCTGGGGTTCTTGGTAATTCCCGATTTCTGACAAGGGACCTCATTGTTGTCCGGCTAGGAAAAATGACGACTTCACATTTTGGAAAATTAATTACTTTCTATTTTTGAGGAACCCCTTCGTCCGTTAGGAGAGGTTGCAGGATAGCTATCCTACTAAGCTCCCTCCTTCTCAGATTGGTACCTCATACCAAATCCTTTCGGTGGACGTTAGTAATCTCTCCGTCTTTCTTATCAATTTACCTCCGCCTATTACCATTGCGACCACTCGGCCAATGGCGTCTCGGTCGTGCGGGTGTGGCTATGCTTGCTTCATTAATTAACCCTTTGACATCTTTGTTTGTTTCAGGATTTCTGAATTCCAAAATTATCAACGTTTATGAAATTCTCTTTTTTCGACTTACAAACAATATATATGCCCCGTGGCTTGGCCAAATTCTAAAATTTGGCGATTTCGAATGATATCTCAGACGCTCTTTGTCTATTTCGTGTTTTCTTTATAATTATCATAAATCTATTGGCAAAAGCTCGTCACATGGCTTTTTGTGAATTTATTGTTTATGCCAATCCTCAGTTTCTTGGGAAAGTAAAAAAAAAAACATAAAATCTTTCAATTTGAATGACATTTTTCTTGGAACATCTTCCCATGCCAAAAATTCTTACAATCAAGACATGGCTTCATCACCTGGCCGTCTTCTAAGATCTTGTGATTTTGAATGATAACTTGTTCTTGGGCTTTGTTTAACCAGTACTTTTACAAACATCATTAATCACTTGTCAAAACTTGCCATGTGACCTTTTTGTGAGTCCACTGTTTACGCAAATCCTCTGGTTCTTGAGAAAAATAACTTTTTTTAAAACTAAAAATAAAATCTCGGGGTATCTTCTTTTTCGTTCTCAGTATTTTCTTGTTTAATTTTTATGGTTAATTAGTTAATCAATTACCATAGCTAAAAAGTGTCACATTTTATTTTAGTTTTAATTTCAAGCTAATAGAGTAAATTTAATATTTCCAATAAGTAAAATAATTTGCTCTATTTCAAAATTAATTTAAATTGACTGGAATTATTATTATTATTATTATTATTGCTAAAAACTGATTTCAACGCCATTTTTAGCCTTCGTTTATCGCAATTAATTCTCTTTATTAAAAAATCTTCCAAAAACAAAATATACTTTTCTGAAACTTTACTTGAGAAATATTAGCTGATTTAAAGTATAATTGATCTGATTTTAAATAAATATTATTTGCTTTAAGTATAAAATATCGCAAAAATGCATTTTTAATAGGGCTGTAGCTGTTTATTGAATATGTTGACATGTTGACTGCTTGATGACAGATGGATCTTTGTCTAATGTTTTTCCACGGTGGCTCTATATGTAAAAAATAATTGAAGAATATAATGTGAACGCCTTTCATATATAATTTTTAAGTACTCAATAATCTTTAAATTTAGGAAAATATTTTTTGTAATATAATATTTTATAGAATTTTAGATACTTTGGTTTTAATTTACTATAGTTATCGCTCTTATTTTAGGATAATATCGTGTATGAACAATTGTATCTACAAAAATTGGCACATTTACACACGTACAAAAAAATTCAAAATTATTAATTGGTGTTTCATGGTTTTTACTAAGCTTTTCCATTTATGATTAGTAAATAGAGTTTTTACTTAATAACATCATCGAACGCGCTCAAAGTAATGCAGAAATTTAAATGATTTTTAAATTCTATAAATTATTCTAATTAAAACTGAAAATAAATGAAAACAATACTTGTAAAGATTATTTATACATCGAAAGAATTTGTTTTTCTTAAGAGAATAGTGTCTTTACTATGTCCTACTCACAAAAGCAATTAAAACCTTTTCTAATTAAATAATATCTTGATTTTAATTGCATTTTTTTTATTTTACGATTCTGAACAAATTTTTGGTAAATGGTGTTGCTGTTTTACAAAAATTTGATGATTTAAATTCTCCAATGAATTCTGTTTTTAATTAATATAAACATTAAGAGTGTCAAAATTTAATTTCTCGTAATTTGTTAATTAAATAATACAGATGCAAAACAAAAAAATATTTCTACCAAGATTTTCTTAAAAAAATAATTTTTAAAATAATTTTATTCATTTGGAAATAAGTCCTAAAAGTTTTATTAAAATCCGACAATTATTTAATTTTTGAAAGAATTTCCAATTCAATTTTTTACCACAAAAACGACGCTAAAATTTTCTATATTAATTTCTATATTAATTTCTATATTAATTTATGATCCGCTGCTGACACAAGAAAAATAACATTTTTAATTAAAATTTAGAATGTGCTAAAAGAATTAAAAATATAATTAAATAAAAATAGATAGTACTTTGATCTTTCCTTTTAATAATAATATAAAGATTTTGTCGATAAAACTTTGTTTTTATAGATTTGGGGACATTTTTTCATCATCATTTGCTCCTTTTTCAGCGAATTAGTGGAGGTACCTACTAATGTGTATTAATAAACACTGTTAGCTCTTCTAGTTGTCTTAGGGCCGAATTTCTGTATAGATTAAATATATTCGGTGTGACGACGCATTCTTGTCTTACTCCTCTTTCTACTTTGATGTATTAATTAAATCCTGGTAGGTCTTCGAGCTCTGGTAGGATCATCTTGCTGGATAGATTAAATAAATCCCATAAAGAAAATACATTTTCCCACATATAAGTCCTCGCTAGGTTATTTTGTATGAGTCACCCAGTGAGAATCGTACTCTACTTAGTAGTAATTGTTAATCAGACAAGACTCGCTAAATATTCCTTTTCTATTTGGATTTTTGGGTCAGGTTTAGAACTGGAGGAATTTTAATTATCCTGTGTTTACTCGATCCTGAAAAGTTAAATCAGAGTTCAACCCTAACTCGTTCTGTTGCCATAATTCACTTATCGGTTCCAAATAGGATTCTTAATTGATTCTTCCACAAAGATTGCCTTTCGCTCTAAATGTCGACTATTTCTTTCTGTTGTCTTAAAAATTTCGTTTTAATGCTAAAAGCCTTCCAATATGGCGTATTTCATGCATCAATACGCATAGCTATTTAGAGGCAAACAACACCTTAATTTTAATTCTAAATTTGTTCCTGGGTTTAGGAACACATTCTCATCACACTTAAATGATTTTCCACACAACATTCTAGATTTCAAATTTCATCATGAAAGGCGCTTAACCCGTATAGAAAAACGATAGAGCCAAAGGCTATACAAGCTTAACAGGGCAAGTCAAGCAAAACAATGCAGCAAACCACTAGGTTAATAGGCGAAAAATGAAGACATTACGGTGTTAACATTTTTATCAAACTGCAAGATTAAAAAAAGGAAAATAATAATAACAATAATAATGGAGTTTCAAATGGGTAAAGAAATACAAAGAAAGCACAATACACCGACTGAAACTGCAAAATACTTAAAAAAGAAAGCAAAGGCAAATGCAACCGAACAGAAACATTGTCAAGATAAACCGTTTCGCGGTCAATGCTCTGCTCGTAGCAAACAAGCTGATGTAGACAAACACCGTACACATCAGTGGCTACGTATAAGTGCAGAGTTAAAAGCTGAAACTGGAGGTTTTATTCTTGCTGCACATAACCAATGTTTGTTAACTAGAAAGCATACATTCTGAAAAATTGTGTTAGTCCAAAATGCAGATTCTGTGATAAATATCCAGAAACAATTGGCCATCTTGTATTATATTGTACGGTATTGGCACCTACTGAATATAAAACCCGGCATGACAGAGTTGGGCAATATCTGCATCAGAAAATCGGCAACTTTTACAGAAAGGAAACTGCATGAAATTGGTATGAACAACACCCAGGCCCGGTTACGGAGATAGAATCTGTAAGAGTTTTCTGGGACTTTACAATACACACAGACAGAAGAATCAAAGCCAAATCGCCCAGACATCGTGACCAGGGACCGCAAAAACAAAAAGTGCCGCCTTATTGATATGACAGTCCCTGCAGACTGCAATGTATCTTTGAAGATTTTGAAAATACTATCAAAATACAAGGAGCTTGAAATCGTAATGCCAAAAATGTAGCACATGAGAACATTAACAATTCCAGTTGTAGTTGGAACTCTCGGACTGATTGAAAAGAGATTCCTGGCAGCCCATGCATTAAAGAAAGTAAAAAAAAAAATTCTCACGTGTACAACCCACACCTTATGAAGGGCTTTAGTGTGTGATCTTTTTCTTAATTGCTCAGTGGAAAATGTCATGATCCCATTTCTGACCTTAGGTCTCTGGTCGGGACCCGAAAAGAAATGAGTACACACCAGAAATCAAAGGAAATAAAATAATAATAATAATAATCACAATAATAATAATAATAACACCAACACACATCCATGAAAATTTCCCGGTTTTCCTATTTGATTTCTTATGTTAATGATTGAGTAAGCTCATGATGACAAATAACAATAAAGATAAAATAATAAAATATCCGTAGAAATTACCCTACCGTATCGTTAAATATTTGATCTTAACTTTAACAAAATATGAAAGTTGGTCGTTATTTTAAGAAGTGGGTAGAAGTGAGAAAAATTTTAAATTAAAAAGATTTTTTTCTCTCTGAAACCAAGTAGCGTCTCTGTAAGGCTTTTGTCTTTCAACGCGATCAAAACGGAATCGTCCATTATTTATGTGGTATTGGCAGGGTGTGACGGTCGGGCGAACTAACGAAGGGTGGGAGAATACCGTTGAAAGTTGAGAATGCAGGATGGCAATGTCCAGGTATTTCCAATAGTGACTGGATCATTAGGATCAATCCCATTCAAATTGAGTGACTTCATTTACTAACTGGCGATACCATACCATCTATGTTAACTGGGGCAAAGGATGTCTTGTTAATTTTAACGCCCCCAAAACAAAACTGCTCTCTATTAATCATTTGAGAGATATCTTTTCTACCTTTCATGAGTAAAGCTGATGCTAACCTTCAAGGGAGTAACTCGTGGCATCTTCTCGGGATAGCCTTCTCGGCTGACATGAAGGGGGAAAGACTACATTGAATCCATTGCTAGGTTTCCTTCTAGAAAAATTGGTTCACTGTGTCATGCAAGATAATATATCTTCCACATTCATAAGTCGACCATTCGTTCATGTATTGAATATTACTGCCACATCCAGTTTGGTACTCCTGCTATATATTTAGATATTCTTGATAAAATCCAAATAATAATCTGTAAAGTTATCAGTCCTGACATGACATCTCGGCTTCAGTCACTTTCCCACTGCCATAGCTCCTCTGTGCCTTTTCTATAAATATTTTCATGCTAATTCTTCTGATGAGCTTTCCTCTTTGCTACCTAGACTTTATGAATTTAAGCCATAATATAGCGCCCCTCCCGTGCCTTTTGTAAAATATTTTCATGGTAATTGTTCTGATCAGTTTTCCTCTATGGTACCTCGACTTTACGAACTTAAGAGCAGTACTAGAATGGCAGTTAGGTCTCATCATTTTAGAGTTGAAACAGCTAGATGTAACCGTAAGTTCTATGTTAGTGGTTTCTTCTCGCGCACTTCTCGCTTGTGGAGCACTTCCGACTTCTTGCTTTCCAATTAACATTGAACTTCAAAAATTTTAAATGCAACATCACTCATCATCTTTTGTCTTCTTTAGTCCTGTTGTTTTATTATCTCTTCCCCTTACCAAAGTTTTCTCATTTTCACTCAGTAACCTCTTGTGTCTTAGCGGTATTATTGCCTTGCTTCAGGGTGAAATGATGAAAGGCAAAAAGGGATCGCTCAGAAAGTGTGATAGAGATCGGTTTCTTTTTTTGGAGGTGTTAAAATTAACAAGCCTTTCCTTGCCCTAGTTAACAACTGTTTATGGCTCATCTTTTAGATCAGCTACCAATTTGAGTAGATCAGCCTTACTATTACAGACTCTTTTTCTTTACTTCATGAATGGAATAACGTTAATAATAAAACAAAATGATTTTACACGAATCAAATATAGTAATAGCGAGATTATTTATTTCCTTATAAGAAAATATTGGGCAATCATTGACAAGAATTGTTGTCGTTTGGAATTTATAATATCTTTCTCTTAAAACATTTGTTCAAAATATAGTTTTCCCAAGTTCACTGTTATCGCACTTTTCAGTATTAATGGGGGTTTCCTTCCCAAAGTAGTGGTGGGGGTCAACAACTTGATTGTGCAATTATGTAACGGTTTGGGATGAATAGAGTGCATCTCTGCACAAAATACGGTCCAGAGCCGCGTCTTCCCTGTATGGCCCACGAATGGTTTTCAAAATAGTATTTTTTGTGTTCATTAGAATAAACTCATAAAATGAACGAAAAAAAAGTTTTTATTACTGAATGGCTTTATTCAGCCAATATTTCACTGTCTAATTCATCCTTGTAAATCTCGGTGGGAAAAGAAAAAAATTTCTCGCCACGCTGTTTTTATTTCACTGATATTCGGTAATTTACTCTAAAAATTTGCTCTTCCGATCGACGGTTAATTTTCTCTAATTAATTTGGCCCTTGGTGAAGGCTTGGAATAGAAGAACGGTTATAAATGTTGTAGAGTACTGTATATAATGCTTGTTAGTCACTGGAAATATCTTAGAGTTTGGGGTATGATTTAATGTCTTCATTCTTTGACTGTACTCCCACTATTTCCGAGAAACCGCAGACATCTACCTCTACTGCTAATTCCAGCCCGAACATAGGATCTGCTATAACATTTTGGTCAACTTTTACATGTAGCAATTCAGCAATTTTATTCATTGAGTACTGACAACTGTCGTGGTTGATAATCTAATTTTGAAGGTCTTAAAACTGTGGGAAGAACTGCAAAATGACATGTTGTCCGTCATTAATATAACATAGTAACCTTTAATAAAGTGGTGAAATTGAATTACCAATAAATAAGCAGCCAGCAATTTTCTGTAGTAAAGCAGCGCTCACTACATACTGAGTTGCTGTCCAGGAGCAATAACCTATGATCGGAAATTGTGTCCGGGCGAGTGATGCTACGCAACTAGGCTGATGCTCAGTAGCGTCAAAAGGTAGCTTCTCAGTGCTACGAACTGTCAACGAACATACGGATGTGAATACCAGGTTAAAAAAAAAGAAGGGATGGGATCGCTCAGATAGAAACGCACAACACAGGTGTCAACGAACAACAAACACAGGATAAAAGTTTAAAAACAATCTTATATAACAAAACAATTGAATAGGGAGAGAATGGAAGAAAGTAGGCGTAAGATCAACAAGAGGCACATATCTGATACTGAATATCACTCCGATTATCCATGAATCATGATTTCGTACGTTGAAGTGTTCATAACAGCAAACATATATAACACGGCCGCCCCGGCTCGATCCTGGATCCTTCCCACACTGGTTAGTACTGCCGCCGGTCAGCTGATGGTTATCTACTTGCCTCTTTCGCTCATACATCTGCTTCTGCCCCACGTTGTTTTTCTTGGCCACAGAGCAGTAAAGATCGAATTTTCGTCCGTACTCGAGCGCAAGGTCAGCATGCTTCAAAAGGACAAAGAAACTTTCAGGACTTATTCACAAATGAATTAAATTATTTTAGAAATGTTTCTATTTTAGAGAATCTTAGTAAAACATTTTTTGCATCTTATACCTCCTATTTATTTAATTTTATGTAATTTCGATAAATTAAATTTTGAGCCATTTAATGTTCATGTTAGTTTTAACAGCAGAAACGACTTAGAAAATTTAAATTATCAATTACTATTACTTTTTGTAAAGCAAGCTCACCAATTACCGAAAATCTGCTCTGAATCGTAAAATAAAAAAAAAATTAAAAGTGCGATGAAGCTAGAATCTTATTTAATTAGAAAAACTTTTAATTGTTTTATGAATAAAATTATGGACACTATTGTCTCAAAAAAAAAAAAGAAATTTTTCGATGAATAATGAGTTTTTGCAGGAATTGTTTTCATCTTTTTGAAATTTTAATTAGAATAATTTATAAGGTTTTAAATCTTTTAAAATTCAGTATTGATTTGTACTGGTTAGGTGATATTAGTAAGTAAAAACTATATTTACTAATCATAAATGGAAAAGTTTAGTACAATTTATTGGACATCAGTATTTAAAGAGAATTTTGAAATTGTTTTTTATTTTCAAAACACGTGGTATCTATAGTAAGTTTAAAGCCAGAGTGCTAATGTTAAGGTATGACTGGAATACAGAAATCATCTTAATACTTATTCATATTTAAAGTAAAAATAAACGAATCAAAAATCTTAATGTTCAGTCATTTAGGATTTTGTGGAAATTTATGAGGTTGAATGGCTGTGTCTTTCTATCGCTTGATTGTTTGGATAATTCTGAACTTCAATGTCGCTATGGTCAAATCGGGATTGGTTTAATAATTGGATTTATAATAGTTGTGGACGACTCGTTGTTGGGTGATGGTTGAATATCGACAGGGAATTCTGGGATAGCAATTTGGTGGGTGTTCATAGTGTGTGGAGAGGGTGCATGCCGGTAAAGTTGCCACGATGTGAGGTGTTTTTGAGACACGAGAAAGGAAATAGTAAATGACTATCAGACGATCTCCCCAGTGGACGTGGAAGTATTGGTGATAACGAATTACTGGAAGTACCAGGTTGTACTGAACTGCAGTGTCTCATACAAAAGAATTAATAATTAAGGAAGATTACAGAAACATATATGGATTCAATATGAGGTATATTTTGGTAATAGTGGCTTATTACGAGTAAAGTGGATTGTCTGGCTCTGATGAATGAGCCATGAATTAAAGTGACAGAGAGTGACGAAAACGATTGACAGTGCATATTGAAGGGAAGAAAATTGTTCAAGGTCATATTGATAGTTAAAGATGCTAATGGAAACAAATAATAAAACAGACAGGACCAGTGTCGTTTTTGATTTGGTATCAGATGTCAGGAAAGCTTGACAGAGTCCATGGTAATGATTTAAAACTGGTTGAGGTAAATGGTTGAGAAAGTTCCGAACTGTAAAATAAAAGAAAGAAAATAATAATCTTACTTATTATAAAACGCAGATTGTGTGTGTGTGTGTAACGTTTATATATTGGATCGAATTTCCTACATTTTTTAGCCGATTTCAACAAAACTTCACAGGACTACATAAAATTATCTTGTGGTGGTTCTAACGGCGCCGAAAATGGGAAAAACACAATTGTTTTTTAACAAAATCAATTTGAAAACACGATTAAGACACATCGTGAGAATGAAAGGGGGACAACTCACCCACGAAAATGTAAACAAAAAGAGCATAGTATGATGAAAAAAAAAAGCCGAACTTGACGAAAACAAAATTTTATCGTCTAATGTTCATATTATTATTAAAGAGGAAAGATCAAAGTATTTTGGGGTATTTTTTTTACATTTTTTAATCGTTCCTAGCACGTCTGAAATTTTCGTTAAAATATTGTTTTTTTTTGGTCAAAAAAGGACAGATAATCAATCATTTTCAATAATTTTTTCGATTTGATAAAAAGATTAAAATCTGACTTTGATATTCTTTTTAAAAATCAATTATCATTTTTTCAAAACTGATTTTAATAAAAACAGAAATTATACTGTTTTTATTTAAAATATTTTGAACCAAGCCGAAAAAATGTAATTTGAAAATAAAACAAAGCAGGTCATCATCTTTCGCGTCGCTTGACGCTTGACGAAAGGCACATTCATGACGTTTCGATAACTTACGGGAGGATAATTCTTTCTACGGATGGAAGGAAGTGAAATTATTTAAGTGAACAAATTATTTACCTCGTAGATAATAACTCTTGTAAAGCTAGAGGAAATGGAATCAAAGAGTGAATCTGAAAATGAAGAAAGATGGATTATGAGTACCTAGTTAGTTACTAAAGTACCTGAAAGGACAGGCGGGTCCTCAGGTGAGGAGCCAGAGAGACGGAATGTGGGGGAGGATGAGGATGGAATACCCGTCTCCCAACTCCAAAGTCGAGAGAAAAAGAAATAATAGAGGCTAAGCAAGAATTGTCAATAAAGGTTAAGACTAAACGGGGCAGCAGGTTTTACCCCCGAAGAGGATGTAAAACATGTAGAAACACCCCCAGAAGTTGACGATAGACAGATTATAAACAAGGTTTCATATCTACGACAGGGCTTCCAGTGCGTGTCTGGTGCTGGCAGTCGTTGTGGAGACTGATTTTTCTGGGGTGTTGTCACAACTCTAGTTTACTTTAACTTAGAAGATATGACGACTATTAGCAAGAAAATACAGTCTAAAGTAGATTAAGATTAATAAGAGAATGCATTATGAATAAAAGATTGATTCTGACATCCATTTACAAGGATAAAGATGGAATTAAGAAAAATTGTCAGGTAGAAGTGTTGACAGATACTATGTTTCCACAAGATATCAATATATCTGATAGAATTTGGGCAGTTGCCACCCAGAGTGAGATTGAATTATCGAAAGTATGTGAGGAGAAGTCTAATGAAACAATAAAAATAATACTCCCATTGTCCATGATGGAATTGCCTTTAGGATGCTCGGCGTTTGGAGCATCCTTCTCTCTCCCACCATATTATCAAGCTGAAGAAAAGTTCGAAGAGAAGTCATTTATCAAATTTTGGATACAAATCTAAGCAATTCGGTAGAATTATGAGAGTCTATAGTAAACAAAACGAGAAAATAAAGTTATTAAAGCCTGTGGAGAAAATTCATTTTGAGTAGTTGAAAGATAAATTAAATACAAGAAGAGAAACGAACCTAGTTTGGGAAGATAATTCTGAGACCATAATAATGTTAAATAATAGATTAGCAGATCATTATTTTTAGGGGAAATGTATCTCGTCTCCGACTTTCGGAGGTTGACATTCAGGGTCAGGTGTAAGTCATAATAGGGAAGTCGAATTTGATTAGCTGAGATATCGTAGAAAGATAGATAGCAGAAAGGTTTCAGAGTTTCTTCTTACCCGTCAAGCGATGTAAACGTGTTCTCTTTCGTGTCCGAAACGGCTCCCCAGTGAGGTGGGGCGACCCCCACTGGATAGTTAGATAATGTACATGTTGACATGAGTAATAAAAATAGTTAAGATATCATTATTTGTAATTGAAATTGCTGAATCAAAACAATTAGTGATCGCCGGTCGAGAAAAGACAAAATGAGATCACGCCCATCAGGAGGTTAAGCAGCAATAAACTGGTCAGCTACGCTAAGAACATTAGTAGCAATAGCAGTGATAATATTAGTACTATTAGTGCTGAGAAAGCGTAGGAAGATGGTGATCAATAGTGTACCTGCAAGTGTGCATGAGGGTGAGAGAGGGATACTGTTGAGATGTTGAGTGTTTCCCCGTGCGTGTATTGAAATAAGGACAAACACATACGTAGGGAAAAATACTGGTATATCTGAAGAGGTATTTACAACAGAAAGGTTAGTAGTCAAACGAACGCAGGTTAGTCAGTAACAATCAGAAAGAGTATAAAATCCAACTGTATCTTCCGGTAGAGAGACGAAAGTGTGATGGTCACCTGATCTCCCAGAACTCTCTGGAACTGTCCTATTAGTAGTAGGGAGATCAGTCCATTCTGATGAGAAGGTGGGTGGCCCCAACAGATACCATTACCAAAACAGGTCAAATTTGGCTGAGAGAGATTCAATAAACGAATTGAAAATGGAATCGGCATCTACCGAAGAGAAATTAAAGCTCGCTGGAAGGAAATTGAAACTCATACTGAAAGAAAGACTGAATAGGAATGATAAACTATAAAAGTGAAAAAAAAGGTAACTAATAAACTAGGTTGTAAGAGGTGGTACGAGCCCTAATTAAAGATATATATATATATATATATATATATATATATATATAAAACCAAATGAAACGAGAATGAATCAAATATTAATTCAAACGTTCACAGCATTAATCTAACAACAGTGCTCAATACAATAGTAAGATCAATATTCTTTATTATAGGATATTACATTCGAATATATGCGGTAGTAAATGAGGACCGCCTGATGAGATGCGATGATATGCATCGAAACAGGAATGCATTTATGTAGCAATTTTACATATGTTCGAATGTAATATCCTATTATAAATTATATATATATATATATATATATATATATATATATATAAAGTGAACATAAAGTCAACACTTAGAGGCGACAGTCTGTTTCATGCTATATGCAATCTAAGTGTTGACTTCTATGTTCACTTTTTATATTTACACACGCTCTATCTCTGATATTGAGAACTTTATCCCATAAATATAGCTCACCTTAAGACTATATTTCTTATATATATATATATATATATATATATATATATATATATATATATATATATATTTATTGTATTTAGGCAGCAATCCTTTTTTTATGCACACTTCATTGAATACGACAGAGAAGGTACCCTAAATAAAAAGCCCTTGTTTTATTCAATGAAATGTGCATGTTTATATATATATATATATATATATATATATATATATATATATATATATATATGAATTCTTGAAGTCAACACTCAGAAGTGACAGGCTGTTTCATGCTAGACACAATCGTCAGGCCGCCGATTGCGTCTAGCATGAAGCAGCTTGTCGCCCTGTGTGTTGAGTTCTATGTTCACTTTATTTACATACGCTCTATCTCTGATATTGAGCACTTTATCCCATAAATATAGCCCACCTTAAAACTATATATATATATATATATATATATATATATATATATATATATATATAAACAAAATATACAGACATATCCAGCTGTCTGATAACAGAAGACAGACTTTTTTTATTCTTACTGCATGTTTGGTGAAATCTTTTTCTTTTTCTTTTTTTGCTTGAAAACCTTAGCTTCATCAAAAGGGGAAGGTGTAGTTTGTTACATGCAGGGCGATCTACCCACGCGCGACGTATCACTACAAATACCCCGATATTATGCAACTATTGATAAGAGCAGCTATAACACTTAACCCTGTGGTCAATTCTGGGTTAGCCTAGTCAGCAGTGACCAAACTTTCTGACCTTTGCCACAATCCGTCTATACCAGAAAATGTCTTGGCCCTCAGGGCCGTAGGATGACAAGTTTATTTCAGGGTCAATCCCACGCTGTTTGATACTATCTCAGGTCAACAGTCGTTGGTTGTTGACCACACCTTGCTCTGCCGATATTGTGTTTTTAGATCACAGAACTGGTAGGGATCGATTAATCGTCAGTAATCGTAGCGCTGGTTTAAACCAGTGCGAGCTGTGCTATGATGGAGAAAATAGTAATGTCTTTGCAGACAAAATAAAAACGAAAATAGTCTTCGGGTCAATTTTCTATTTGGTTTATGTAGATCTTGGTATAACAAAAATTAACCCTTCCCACTAAAATCTCTTTCGTGACCCTTTGTCTATTGGTGTGAATACTTGGAACAGGGCTCAAAGTCGGGAATTCTCTTGGCATCAAGTCACATGGGTTTCAGCAGCTGTCTCGTCTTGTGGTCGTCTCTGGCGCCTACTGCCTGGGTCGCTTAAGCGCTCTGCTTATATTGACTTTGATTTAAAATTGGAGTGGGGGGCTGATGGTACTTGGGAACTTGGGGTTTTCCCAGCTTTCTGTATCGATTAAACAAAGGTTCTTTGTTGTCCGTTTTGTAATGTTAATTATCTCTCCAAATTTGGGAGTTCCTCTCCTTCTACGGGTAGTGGTTGCAGCTATTGGCCTGCCTGTATAACACATTCCTTCTCTTCTTTATGCCTCGCACTATTATTTCAAAATGTACGGAGATAATTTCTGTCTCTCTTAGTATCTCATCTAACTCCGACTTTCAAACCGCGAGGGCGACAAGGCGGTCTTAACTTTTAGTCATTAATTGTAATTATCTTTTTAATTTTCAAAACTGATTTTGTTTACACAATCTGCTTATTCGTTCACAGGTCCGTTTATTATCTGAATTCCTTCAACGCAGAATAAAATCCTATTTCTCGACCTGTTTACATGTGCAAAATCAGTAAAGACATTTCTGCTTGCTAACAAATAGGCATAAGTCAGTTTCTTGATTCTGCCTTTGTTATAAAAAATATCAAATATTATACGTATTTGACCCCTTCTTCCACCTAGTAATCATGAGATATGTTTTCGTCACTTGCACTTTAGTAATCAGTCATAAAATAATTTCACCGTTTATGCCTTGTTTAGCAAAATTCTTAAGTGACTTCGAATGTATTTTCATTATTTCTTCCCAACTCTTGCGGGTTTAAATTTTCCAGGTGGCCCTTCGATAATATTTTTTTCCAAAACAATAAAGTCATTTCCTCAAGTTGTCTTTGCTTCCTTCTTTCTTCTGTTATTCCGTATTTTTTAACCCTTTTCGTCTGTTCCAAGTCATATTCAAAGCTAACCCTTTCTTTTCCTTTTTACCAGTATCACATAGTGTCACACCGCCTCTCTAAGCGTTACCAAAGAGATTGGGCTCCTTACTACTTGTCGGATGCAGCAGCCAGCGAACGGTACACTCATAATGAAAAGATTCAGCTTCTGATTAGTCAGATCACCAAAAATTAAGACAGTTAAATCATTAGGGTCCTTGAAGAAAGAACCAGTGTTAAACAGGGAACACGTAATAATGCTCCTGTTCAATAAACATAGAAGGAATACGGGCCTGAAGATAGGTGAGCCTATCTACACCTGTTAACCTGCTCACAGCACAGGAAGCTGTGAGATTTTATCGAAACACTCTAGGTAGGTTGCCGACTACAACTGTCGTCCTCTCTCTCCTCTCTCCCTCTCTGTTCCAACGTACCATGAGGTACGAACAATCAGAAACAAGTATACAGGTCGTGTATCTTTTATCTGGAATTCCAAAATCCGAAAATCTCCAAAATCTGAAAGTTGTTCAGGTGTTAACATGACTTGCCCCAAATGGAACATTTCAGAAAGCACTGCAATATGGAACGTACTAAAGAAGTACCTTAACGAAGGCTTTAATTTTAATAAACAGTGTTGTCTACGACGGAACTAAGAGCAAATAAGAATACCAAGAATACAAGTAAAAGAGGATGGGTACAGCAAAAGGTGGATAATCCTGGAAGTGTCCAAATTGAAAGAATTTAATGCTTATGACGACGAGTATTTTATCTTCTACGCTTTTATTGCGTTGTGGTGTCATGGATATCAACTCGGAATCAGAAATCGAAGATCCGAGTTCAAATTCCAGTCGAGTTTGTTACATTTACTTACAGGACATGCAAATTCCCTCGGGAAATGTCTGAATCTATCTCTTCTCCTTCCAGCTATGAATTGAATAGCAGGACAGACTGGGTTTAAAAGCCTTGGTTGGCAACCAGTCTATAGCTGGCCACTCGTAATCGAGGATACATGTCTACTAGAGCGGCTAGCCAATCCCTATTGCAGACGCTTGCTCAGGCACATTTGTGTTTATTCAACACCCATCTGTTGTTTATATTGCAACTATGCTGATAAGATCTTAGTTGCAGTTTCTGGAAAAGAGCGTGTTATATAGCGTGATCAACAATTGGAACAAGGCCAGCACGCTCAAGCCCTCGGCCACGATGACTTGTGACTTCGTGCTAGTACAGCTAGCACGAAGTCACAAGGCTTCCGTCTCCCCAATTTCACTCACAACGCTTAGGTCAACCTAAGGTATAGTTTTCAGGCACTTTCCAAACTATCCAGTCCCATAACATCAGGAAGACTCCTTCCTGAGAAATCGACTATGGTGAGATTCGAACCCGGGTCTCATGGTCAGAATGCGAACATTCTAACCACTCGGCTACGCACCCACCCACTCAGTTACGTGCCCACGCAACCAGTCTACTGCAGATAATAATGGCAGCCTACTGCGGAAAATCTTCAGTCATGTATCGAAAGAGGCATGATCATATGTAACTTAAACAAAAGAGTCCGGAAGAGTCAACAGTGATTCAAGTGAGGAAGTTGTGGAGAGACATGATCACCCAAGCGTGTATCACGTATGAAAACTGACTGACTGACGCTTTTATTATTAAAGATGTTCTCTTCTGGATCTTCATTATCACTTTTATAAGTGGGGGGGGTCTTTAAGGGTCGGCTCGATGTAAGGTTTTAATCTGTCAACCGATACTTGTGTGTGTGTGTGCGCCATTGTCCATAACAATAAGAAAAGGTTTCGATGACCTTGTCAGAACTTCACAAGGCCATCTCTATGGATTTAGTTCATTATCAATAGGTGGCATGAGGTACGTTTAGTTAGAAATAATTCTGTTCATAAAGATTACGTTTGATTGTGCTTTGGCATACCGGACAATATTTCTTTTAATTAGTGGAGTGGTTTCCCGTTTCATTCTTCACAGTTTTGAATTCAAAGTTTTCCTTCTCCTACACTGGTTGCTAACCACGTCTAAATATCTCAATCTATCCTGCTATATAACTCATTCCAAAGGCATTTGTGTGAAAGTGAATGCAACAGTCTACACTCGAATTCGATTCATCGATTTCACTGTCAGCACCGATAACCGTTACATTACTACTTTTTTTTTAACATTATTTCACCCCAAGCAAAGCGATTATGCCCCTAAGACGCATGTGGTTACAGGGAGTGAAAGTGGACGAGAAGACTAAGAATAGAGAGGATTGAGGAAAGGAGAAAATGATTTTAACAGAAAGAGTTTATAAATCCCAAACAACAGCCAAGATATCTGTTTATTTAATTAATGTCTTTTCATTAATTTGTGGCACAAGACAAAAGGGGACTTGGCTAGAGGCTGGTCAATACTGACTGTCCTACACCTAGCTAATCCGATTAACGACCCATAGTCTGTAACAATTTCCTCATTCAATCCAAGTACCACATATTCACTGGGGTTCTATTAAAACAGCCATGATGTAATTTTATATATATATATATATATATATATATATATATATATATATATATATATATATATATATATATATACAGGGTGTCCATAACGTTCATGTGCACTTTAAAAAATTTATAACTTTATTTGTATTTGCGATAGAAATAATATGTAAAAAATGTTATAATATAGTGTTTCAACAAGATGGAGCTCCTTGTCACTTTGCTCTGCGTGTTAGAGAGTTTCTAAATCAGGAATTTCCTAACAGATGGGTCCACGTTCGCCAGATTTGACTCCATTAGATTTTTTTTATATGGGGACAGGTGAAAACAATTGTGTATGCAAACAAACCTAGTTCATTAGAAGATTTGAAAGATAAAATAACTAATGTGATTTCAGGCATTACTGTAAATCAGTTGGCAAATATTTTCCGTGAACTGCAAAATCGTATTACCCTTTGTATTGCTAATGATGGAGGACATGTGGAAACTTAAATAAAATTTCAATAAAACCTTAGAAAATATAGATTTACTTGTTTCTAATCCTTTTTACAAACTATTATCGCAAATACAAATAAAGTTATAATTTTTTAAAGTGCACACGAACTTTATGGACACCCTGTATATATATATATATATATATATATATATATATATATATATATATATATACACTTCATTTTAGGATATTACATCGAAAAACATGGCAGAATCACTACACAATTGCAGTCGTGTTTCGATACGTATCAATGCATATCATCAGTCGATTGTAAATTACTGGCGAGTGAATGATTTATTTAGATTTACAATTTATTTAGATTTGCAATCGCCTGATTAGATGCGTTGATACGCATCTAAACACGACTGCAATTGTGTAGCGATTTTGACATGTTTTTATGTGTAATATGCTAGGATAAAAAATATTGCTTTACTTTGCATTGAGCCCACTTTTAAATTAAATGTGACGAACGTTGGAATTGTACTCTATTCGTTCTCATCTTACTTGGATATATATATATAATTTTTTTCCAACAATTTTTTTATAAAACAGTTGCAATGTTTGTTCGGTCAATGAATGCCGAATGTTTCCTTATAATGAAACGGCTAAAGTTACCATTACTATGTTGCCATGCACGTGGGCAATATATTCAAATAAGATATATGCTGATTTCCATTCATAAAGTTAGCGCTAAGTGATATGCCTTTTTTATTGGTTAAGAAACAAACAAAAAAAATAAGGACAATAGACTCGTCCATATGTTTAAATATTGAAAATCGCGCCAGGTCTTTTACCAAAATGTGACATAGCATTTTAATTTATGAATTAAGCAGATATTTTCTTTACTCTGAGACGTCAAAAAGTCTAGCATAGTTAGGCACACTTTAGGTGTTTCTTTAAACACAGTGGAACAAGCTTTGGAAATTTTCGAAATCTTGGAAAGGAAGTGGAAACCCATTTCAAAAGGTATATGAAACTATTTTTATTTTTCTTATAAAATTGATCGTGTCTTTGTTATTCTAATTAACCTGGTACAAGGTCACTATTCTGGGATTTCTGCTTATCTGTTTTTCACTCCTTACAGGTGTTTTTTTTTTTTTTTTTTTTTTTTTTTTTTTCAGTAAAACTGGTGAATTTTTTTTTTTTTTTTTTTTTTTTTTTTAAAAAAAAATTATCTAGTGTATACCTAATGCGTTATACTGCTTTATGGAATCGCGAATCTCTGTGTGAGATATATATATATATATATATATAGTATATATATATAGAGTAGTACAACTCTTTTACTAAGACCAGCGCTCAATGTGTGACACACACACACACTATATATATAAACAAATTTAGTTTTTCTTTTTTTTTTTTTTATTCCTAATATATATATATATATATGAACAATTTTATAAGTATAACAAAGTGGGAAAAGTTTTTCGTGTGACGCGTTTCGTCCCTTCGTTAAGTTTCATCAATTAAGTCGTAAACGCGTCACACGAAAATATTTTTCCCAGTTCCTCTTATATGTGTGTGTGTGTTGTGAAATTAGCCGTTTCACTGAACGGAATATTCGCTGTTCATTCAACGAAACGGTTACTGTTAGTCGTAATTTTATAAAAATTTTCCCTCAAGAGTTTTCTCAGACAGTTGGGCTTTACAACTCCACTAATTATTCTTTGTAATATTTGAGAACTTAATTCTAAGCTTTTCTTTGTCCTGTAGAAAGTTAACATCTTGTATTTTTTTTTTTTTTTTTTTTTTTTGAAGCTGCTATTTTAACAATTGTTCCTTTTATTACTACTATTTACTTGACTTAATTTGGTACAAGGACCAATTTACGAGGGAAGCTCGAAATCTCTACTCGCTAGTAATGTCAACCAGATTATCACACTAGTCACTCGGCTTGACTACCGTTTGCTGATCATCATATGATTCTGGCGGTAGACAGCGACTTGAATAAAACATTTGACTAAATGGAATAAGCCTCAATGACTAAAACAATCCTGTAATGTCATTACAATATTTACAAAAGTACGCCTCGGGCTTCTTTGAACAGTCGGATCACTATAATTGAACTACTGTTGCTACTTTACTCTTCTTAATTGACATTAGGTTGAATATATTAGCTTATTGGATGTGGAACCGGCATAATAGGCAAGTTTCTTATTAAGTTTTCTTTGACTTTATTCTTCGCCATTATAATTATCAGCGCTGTACGTGTTTATCAATTTCATTTAGTCAATTCTTTTATTCGTGACATTTGTCTTCCTTCAGGACCGTGCGTCCGATCAGTGCGATTAGAGATTCTCGTTCGCGCCATTATTATGTGAAATAGTTTTTCTCGGCTCATTCTTTGGAGCTTAACTCTGTTTTTCCAGTAAAGCTAAAAGACAGCGTCGAAAATGTCGATAAAAAGGGAATATCTGATGGCTATTTCTCTACAAGGACGTGCTTTATAAAATTGCCAAATTTCCTCCTTGCCCTGTTTTTGATCAGGAGTACAGGTTTATCACCAATTTCCTGTTTAGGATTGGGTTTCCGGTTGCTTCTAAAGCCTTCTCATTCTCTTTCAAACTCAGTAGACATCCTTGCATAGGATCTGATGCAGAGTCTCGGTAATGTCTGGGATCGACTCTTTGATGGTACAGTATAACCCGGATATAAGAGTTGTCGGGACCGGAGAAGTCTCTTATATCCGGGTTTGGTCTATTTTATATACATTAACACAGGCTCTAATTTGGGACCAGAGAAAATCTCTCTTATATCCGGGTTTCTCTTATATCATGGTCTCTTATATCCGGGTTACACTGTATACCCCTATGACTCTAGTATGGGTGATAGTACCTACAGGGCCTAGTCCTGGAAAATGTGAGAAAAGACATTTTTAAATATGTAAAAACAGATGAAACATGAAATAAACACTTTATTCAAATTTAGATATAAAATATTTTATTTCCCTTTGATCGGATGCCCTCTTGATATGGATGTCCGTGGTCATCGCACCTTTCTCTCACCCTACCCTTCTGTGTGCGACTGATCTGATGAAACCTTATCTTTACGATCTAAAAAAATAAGTTCGGTTGGAACCATGTTTTTAATTTCAGAACTTGAAAGCAAATCTACAAATATTTCTTTTTTTTTTTTTAATTTGAGGATTCATCGCAAAAAGTAAGATTTCCAAAAACATATAACCAATTGCAGACATTAAATTAAAACGCTCATAAACTCTTAATCTCCGGCCTCCATTTACAGTAATATGTGCAGGCTGGAACTCACTAAGTTAAAAATTTCCCTGACTTTTTTTTTTTTTTTTTTTTTTTAAGTAATAAAATTCACCCGACACAAGGCCCAAGAGCCACGCAAAGTAGATTATTAGGATTATTGTTATAATGATTAATGACCTCATTCATATGAATGCAAGTAGGAAGTGAAGTTTATGAAGGTAACGATAGACCCTGGACTAGATTGTAGCAATGGTTGACCCTTTGAGTGTGTGGATGAATAGTGTTTCTCAATTCTCCCCCCCACCCTCCTAAGTAACTAACGAGAAGGGACCCCCATGGCCGTAGGGGCACCACACGTACTGCAGATGCAGTAGACGTGTTTAGTTGCAGCGTTTCTGGGGTAAGATAGCCTGACGGATCCCAACACTCTCCAGGACGGTTTTTGAATTTAGTTACCTTCTTCTAGATCGGTTGCCATCCAAGACTATAGAAACCAGTCTGTTCTGCTATTTACACATACAGTGAAGTGAAACAAGTATTTGGACAGTAAAAAATGGATTTAGAATCATATATTGAAAGAAAAGCATTGTCTAAAGTTCACAATATATTCGTAAAACAATTATAAATGCAAATAAACGGCAAAAATAAATTATTTCAAAAATGTCCTGGACATTGAGTTCTACCTGGATTCTATCCTCTTGGGAATTATTTAATGTGGAATAGAAGAACTAAAAATCGGTAATGGATGAGATGTTTCAAACTCCCACTCTTCCCTTTTAACACGTTGATTACCAGAGGTTAATTAGGAAATCTAACTTTAATACCCAAGTAAGCGGTTGACTTAGTTATTTTCTAAGCGTAGCTTAGATGTGACACAAAGCTGAAAGTATAGGACACTTAGTGAGGATCGAACTCACTACTAAGTCGTAATTGTTCTAGCGAGACAAAGCTTCCTAACCATCACACCACCTCGAGGTGCCCAAGGGGTTCATTTATAATTTCAACTGAAGTCTTAATATTGTTTTCGCACTAAAAATATCATTGCGAATAGATTCCTTATTGGCTCACACATGTAAAAATTAATCCCAAATGCTAAACTTGTCATCGGTGTTATAATGAAAACGACTAACCAAGTTATTTTGTAGTTGGCATGTTAAGGAAAGATTCTTTCGATAGCACAGATTAAATATGGCGTCGGCCTTCTCCAATAGCTCAGATAATTTTTCTCCAACTGGAAGTCTGATCCGAAGTAGATCTCTTGCTTTGCTCATCATGACTGAAGTGAATGAACAGAGGACGACACTCTCCATTAATCTAATCGCAAGCTAACGTGTATTTCTGTTAATTTTTACCACTATTACCGTCTCGTGTAAACGGTTTCCTTTTACTAATATCCTCAATCGTGACATTGTTCATTATAAGCGTGGAGATGTAATCGGCACATGTAAAGTACCTGACCGAGGCAGCAGCTGAATGTAACGTAATTCGGCGTCGCACAAGATTTGCCCGAAAATGCTCTGGAAAAGCTCTAACATACAGCATGGGCGAAAGCAGACGACCATCACGAATCGATCTGGTCACTATGAAAGGCTTTGACCTTACCTCTTTCGTCAGTACGAAGTTGCTTACAAGTGGCGAATCCATACACGTAGACATGATTTGAATCTGGTCGTAGACATGATTTGAATCTGGTCGTAGACATGATTTGAATCTGGTCGTAGACATGATTTGAATCTGGTCGTAGACATGATTTGAATCTGGTCGTAGACATGATTTGAATCTGGTCGTAGACATGATTTGAATCTGGTCGTAGACATGATTTGAATCTGGTCGTAGACATGATTTGAATCTGGTCGTAGACATGATTTGAATCTGGTCGTAGACATGATTTGAATCTGGTCGTAGATTTGAATCATCGTAGACATTTTGAATCTGGTCGTAGACATGATTTGAATCTGGTCGTAGACATGATTTGAATCTGGTCGTAGACATGATTTGAATCTGGTCGTAGACATGATTTGAATCTGGTCGTAGACATGATTTGAATCTGGTCGTAGACATGACAACCACTCAGAACCAAAAGTCTAAATTAATGGGTGCTGCTTCACTATCAACTTTTCGACCATGCACACCAAATACAGGGCGATCTTGGATCGTCCTACTCTTCACAGCTCAAAACATTTCGGGTGCTATCAGATGATCAAAGATAGTATAAAATCCGTTTACCAATATCTTGAACAAAATGTTTAACTCTGTTTAATATAATTAACGACCGAAAATTAATCATTTGTTCTTGCATAACAATTTTACTACTGTTGTGAGCTAAGAGGAAAGCGTTTAGCTTTATTCAACGTAGAACATTGCTAGGTTTTAACGGAACTCTTAGATTAAACTACAGCTTTTATAGGTTGTGTTAGAAGTACTCTCAGCAAGTGGAGCTGGCGATGGGAGTAGAATAGTATTTACCACGACAATCTCCCCCACCGACTAAGAACAGTGCTTGGTGTTAAGATTACGTTGAATTGCTTAATTCAAAATAATCTTGTAGGTTGATTCTTTGACATGTTTGTAAATCGCCGGGTACAGGAAGTTAATAAATACATGTAATCTGGTCGTAACTTCAGGGTCGATAACGTCAAAGTTACTGGCGCCCTCTGCTGGCTTGTCGTGGTCTCTGGTCGCTTCTCGATCAAACTGCGACTGCTACTACCGGCTTTAACCGATCGTTTGGTTTATATGCATCTCGCCCAACTCTCATTACGCCTCAAAGCTAATTACGTATTCCTCAATTAATCAACCCTGGAGACATGACATCGACTCTGAAAAAAAATCGGTCTGGTATTTAAATGCAAACTGTTTCTATATTCGTTAACAATTCGCTGTTTCATCAAAACAATTTTCTCGTCAATAAACTTGTGTGTTTAAAAATTAATTCAAATCGGCAATTTCTTTTGTCAATTTCCAATCCCGACCCAATTCGAAAATTCTTTGTTTATACTTTTGGTTTTACTTAAATCCAGTCCTTGGCCGACAATGACCTTCGAATACCAACACAGTCAACTTTTCAAAAACATTTACATTTTTTCCAAGCCATATTTTGGGACTCCACGTTCCATTCGGTGTTTTTGGTTATCAGAAAGAAAACCTTTTTTTCTTCGCTTCATATTCCGGTTTTTCATTTTGACGTTTTCTTTAGCGATTTTCAACCCTTCTAATACTCCAATTCTATACGAGGTTTTCACATGGACCCTTTTAATTCTAATTCCAAATTACCAGTGTCATGATAGTGTCACATGCCTTTCAACTACTATCAGTGACCAATTGTAGTGTCACAAGAATACAGCAGCCACTTTTATTTTTTGTGGGGTGGACGAGTCTTACTAAATTTTGTTCTAGCTTTAATTTTGTGTTTTGCTTATTTCTTTATTGGGTTCATCCGCCCCACCCATCATGTCACTGGTTAATTTTTAACTATTTTTATACTGTATATACTCGTGTAACGTGCGATGTTTATTTTAAATACAGCAGTAATTTTTGACTACAGTAAATGTATATATAGTTTGGCCAACGGCGTAGCCAGGGCCAGCAGTACACGCATTAATTTTGTATTTCATGCATGATGCGACCCTCTTAAAATTAGCTTCAAAATTAGATCTTCAAAAGTCGCATGCTATGCGAGTATATACCGTATTCAAATTTTTTACTCCGTGGGTGTTTTAGTAGTTCCCACGGTGAATATGTGGTATTGTGCTCTGTTATATTGAATGGAGATGAACGGGTTCTTGTGGCGAATGAGTCAATTGTAGAATGATTGGGTCGCGAATCGGATTAGCTAGGAGTAGGATAGTCAGTGAAGACCAGCCTTTCTCCACTTTCCTCTCAGACATGTCAAATACTATTATATAATTGTAAAATAAACATTCCATGGATCTTTGTCTAATCTTAATAATTGAAAGAACAATGTTTATTATTTGTGCCACATTTTTGTATTAAAAACAAAACAGTCGAAAATAAGGGAAAGGTACATTGTTAGTCTTCATTATCAACTTAGCTTGTAAGAATCACTGTAACAAAATTATTATTCTGCTTGTTCCATCGTTGGTTAATACGCTCTTCTGTTATTCAGATAACGAACTTCCGCTTTTTTTTTCTGGTGCGCAAAGATGAAAGGAAAAATATCTATCAGAGATGATGTTTGCTTTTAGCAGAGAGGCGATAATGCTCTCATGCGTTTAACGCCTACTTTAATTGGAAAAACCTTGTCAATTTGTAATCTTGCTTTTACCCTCTTACTACTTCAAATAGTGACCTGTATTCATGCGTATGATTACTATTACAATATTTTAACGGTGTTAAGATATGTCACGATATGATGGCGAATTTTCACGAACGTTTTTATAGTCATGGAACTCTTCAATCATTAAAAATTCCGAGTCGTCAGAAAAATCAAGCAAACTGAAAATGTCACGGGTACAGCTAGTTTATCTTCTTTCACTAGAAAGTTGCATTTTTTTTCTTGTCTCGCTCGACAGTCAATAAAAAGTCGCTTACTCTCCACGGAAAGTCTAACAAATGCCCATAAAAATTAAAAGAACCGATATAGATCGGCTTGTCGGTTACTTAGGAAAGTCAGGCCAGTGTAGATTTCAGGCACAGTAATACTTCCTTTGCTCAAACGGAAGTGGGTGTTGCCCCCTGTTTTCATGGTTTTACGAAGACTTTGTTTGACGGTCTTGATCATGCGTTCCCATGTACTGCCCATCCAAGCTGAATATAAAAAGGTGCATAATGCTAAAGTTAGAGAATCTGTTTAAAATCTATTTAGTCAAGAAATTTTTTAATCAACTTGCATCCAGTGATAAAGGACTTAGCATTATGCCTATAAATGTGACTGGGTACCCCCATAAATGTTAGAATCTTATAAAGGCTAGCGCAAAATCTCGAGTACTCATTTCCTTAACAAATTCAATATGAATTGCTCTTATATTCATACAGGTGAAGATTAAAATATACATTTTATTTCTATCTTTTTCATTTTTAATCATTAAATGCCATGTAAAATCTATTCCTACATGAGAAAATAGTTTGATCAAGTTCACTCTGTTTAGGAAGATTAGTTCACTTTGGATATTTAAATGAAGGGGCATTATATTTTCTGCAAAGATAACAGCTGGAAATGTCATTTTTAATCATCTGTCTGGCCTTAGGAACCTAAAACCCCGTGATTCTCAGTTTATTAAGTGTATCGGAGAGCAGAGTTCGAATTCCAGTCAAATCCATTACATTCACTTACGTGCTAATACCATTAGAAAGGTATGAATCCTCTTCTCCTCCCCCCAGCTATGAGTGAATAGCAATACAGACCGGGTTCTATAGCCTTAGATGGCAACCTACTGCCGAAAAAAAATCTGCCTAGTCAGTCATAAAACTCAAGGACACGGCACAGTGAATAAAGGCGTTGGTTAGATCCAGTGACAGGAACCAAAGAGTGTGAATTCAATAACCGGTTAAGGCAGTGGAGAATTTGCCGAGGGGAATTAACTGATAACTGACATCCATTAAACATGACACGTGGAACTAGAACAGTCTACCCCAGTGAGCGAAATAAAGGGTTCAGTTTGACATTCCAGCCACCTGAAGAAGGCCGGAGCATACAACGGCCGAAACGTTGTAATAAATATGGCGACAAAGATGAGGACAATAGTCCGAATATATAGACAGATACTGATACTAAAATAGTTATCACAGTCATTCTTCCTTGCTACCAATTAACGGTTTTGCTCCGGAAGCAAGAAATTAGAAATATTTTCGAAAGAAATTATGCCAGTGGTAATTTCCCATGCCGATACCTTCATACATTTTACTGGCCGCATTAGCCTCGTGTACTGAATAATATCTACCCCTAATAAGACACGAACAGTAATATCATTGTCCTTTATTATGAAAGTCTCCAGCTTGTCTGTAGTTGAGAGCCTTCAAATTATTTATCACCCTTCCCAGACTGTCAATTAAAATTTTATATTAAATTCATTATCGATTAAAGCCTGTAATGTTTTATAATAATTAGTAAATTTTACATTACAGTTTGTTGCAAAAAAATTCCTATTGGAAAAAACCGAGAGACGTCTTTACATTATATTCTCTAGTGGAATTTTTTGTTTCATAATTTTAAGGACTAAGTCTAAAAAATATGATCTGACTTCCAGTGTCAAATTGACAATGAAAGGAAAAAAAAACCCGTCTTCCTTGGCCACAGATTCTTTTATAATAGGGAGTAGAATATTCTTTTCCAGTGCCAGGCTCAATGCACTGGGCACCTTGGCGTGGTGTAATGGTTAGCAAGCTTGTCTCGCTAGATCAATTACGACCGAAAAGTGAGTTCGATCCTCACTAGGTGTCCCATACTTTCGGCCTTGTACCACATCTAAGCTACGCTTAGAAAAAAAAGTCAGAGGTATTTTGGTGAATGTAGTAAGAAAGGTATGGATAAATGTGTTGTTTTGGTGAAAGGAATATTGTTTTGTATGATAGGGTCAGTGGTTGTGGCTAGCTGAGTTTTATATTAAGACAAATGATGACCGTCCTTTATCCCAACCCCCTTTTTGGCCTTGTGCCACATTTGTTGTATTTTTTTACAATAATAAATATTGCCAGGCTCAATGCACAGATTACTGTTTAATTGGTTTTTCTCACCTTTGGGACACAAAGCTTACACATGGAATTTAGAAGAACAAATTTTATTATTGTAAAGTATTTTATTAGCCTTATGATTAGGGCCAGTACAAGAATTACATCAATTTTATTCTTTACATCAAACTTAGCACTTACAGAAAGATCATTTTTACAATAACTGGCGTAGAGCTTATCTGTTCTGCAAAAATGTCGCTTGTGATAACATTTTTTTAGTACTATATCTTTTCCCTTTCAGTTTGGGAATAGACCCTTCCACAATGGAATGATACATTTGGAATAAAAAAAAATGGAAAATTAACAAATCGAATTTGTATTTTTTATATATTTAAATTTCAAAGTTAAAATTGTTTTTAAAAACTGAATTTAATTTGATAAAACATTTGTTTGATCTTCAAATATAATGAAATACTTTACACAAGATTTTATGAATTTAAATTTGTATGAACTGAAAGCGAAACTTGTAAATTTTTGTAATTTATTTTTGGAATAATATATAAAGGTTGAAAAATATATTTAAGTGACTAAAGTGTTTTCTTGATATTCAATACTATAGTGAGATCATACAAGACTGAAAATTCAAAAAAGAAAACTCAAATTCTGACTGTCTACGAATCAGATGGAGATTGGAAATCAAAAGCTGGACAGATTGAAGTTCCTCAGTCAAATGCTTACAGGTGGGTATCCCAAGGTGAAAAGGAAGACTGAAGAGGTGGACAATGGTTCAGAAAAGTGTCAAATCCGCACAATGATTTCATGCGGAACAAAATTGGAGAAAAACTCAGAATAACACTTAACGAGCTAATTGACGCCATTTACCATTAAATTCAATTGAAAATTGTCCAAGCAGACTTTACATCGCCAACTGGGCATGCTTTTATACATTCTGAAAATAGTCAGATTCGAGCCAGAAACGGCAAACACGTCAGAATAAAGAAAAGAGGAAAAGGTTTGTGGAGGAACGCCTTGCATTTCAAGACGAGAATTTGCCAATCCACTTCATGGACGAAACAAATTTCAATATTGTCACGTAGCCACGATTTCATTAACCATATAGGCGTTAGGCTAAAGTAAAATCTTAAATAAAGAGAAAACTAGTTAGATATAAAAGAAAGATAAATAAATAAATAAAAACAGAAATTTAATCCAATGCTTCCGACTCGCGAGCGAATATATTCTATGATCAGCCATATCCTTCCTTTCTTTTCCCAAATTCTTTCTCTACTCTTCCACCCACGAGCCAAGGACCCGTGAACTTTGAAGTGACCCGACGCGAGAGTGACCTGGTTCCAAGATTTCGCGTTTGACCATGAGTGAATTCCAGGCACCATCAGGGTCTCCTGCTGCGATTCACGTGATCGGGACGTACGGAGCATGTGTTGAACTTTTGGCCATCACACAAGCACTGCGTGATTTTGCGCCCTATCCTCCTGCGTACCCGGTCAAAGACGAAGGGAACCCACGTGACTGTCTTTGGGGACAGCGAAAACCAAAAAAGGATTCTTCAGTTTCCCTCTGACCGGCGGCAGTTGAACGTCGCTGGGCAAAAATCGTCAGACCGCCCACTGAGATGAGGAAGACCACAAAGTCTGTCGACGAGTGATGGAAGGACTGTCATGGACTGGTCGACCCAACCAAATGCCTGTATGAAATGCTGGGGACCCACGAACACTCGCGAAAAGAAGAAGAATCCAGGAACATTGTCGGCCGGCCAAGATACTGTTTGATCATCAGAACTCTCGCTTCGGTGAATCAAAACTTTATGTGAAGATACCAACCCGACTACAAGATAAGATGGATCTTTTGGCTTGATCTGTTTTCATATATGTATGTATTCGCTCGCGCCTTCTATTCTTTAATGATGCCCTCCCCCTTTGTTAAATGAATGTTCTTTTTTTTTCTTTCTTTACTCCGTTATATATATTTATAAATAAATGTTTTATTTTGAAATCCATCGTCTTGTCTGTTCTTCGTTGATTCCCTTGTGTCGCTTCCATTTGATAACCGAGAAAAGAAACCACGTTTTTTTTTTTTTTTTTTTTTTTTTTTTTTTTTTTTTTTAGAACCCGTGGTTCATCTATATGCTACAATTTCGTAACAATATCCATATTTCAAGTAGTAAAGGGCGATCTTGAAAAGATACAAGGTGCAGCACAATTGCAGCAGCATCAAAAGGTGCCAACATCTAATAGGCTGTATCAGCAACTTGGGTTTAATTTACAGTGAATTCAGGCGTGGATCGTACACAAGTAACTTTGCGTGTGATTCCGTTAAAATGTCCCTGCATGTAGCCAAGAAAATGTATGGCTGATTTGTCGTTCTTGTCATTGACAATGTACATTGTCACTCAAAAATTGAATCGATCTTAGATGGGGAATTTGCCGATTATCAAATTTTGAGGCTAAGACCTTACAGCCCCATGCGCAACCCGATTGAGAATGCTTGGTCAGTTTTCAAAGCAGAAGTAAAGAGGAAATTGGCTGAAAATAACCAAGAAATTCTAATGAGAGAACAGTTAACCTTTAGCATAAAAGTGCATAGGCTCCAGACCCAAGAAATTTATATAAAAACTGCCCTTGCAACGGTGACACCGGCAAGATGCTCAAATTTCAGTACAGGCATACAAGGCAAAAATCACGAAAGCCTTAAATCTAGAATACGTAAGATTTTTAATTAACATGCTTTATTTATAATTAAGAATCATTTTCTTCTATAGATTTTTTATATTGTCTATTAGTTTGTTTCAAACGTTATGATGTCATGAATATGCATACACCTGGGTTTCCCCTCATTGTAATATGATTGGCTGGTGTCAGCCATAAATACAGACTGATATGAACTACGCCTATTGTCTTCGCCTATTGCCTACCACTATGATGAGGACCAGTCCATTACGGTTACCTGCTAGATTGTCCTACCCGGTTACAGTAGTGAACAACCACTTTGCTACTTCGAAAAAATATATCCCTTTCCGGGACATATCACGTCACTATTTTCAAGTTTAAAGTTAGCGTTCCATTTTGAAAGTTACTATTCTCAAATTGAATATGAAAAGGTATAGTAGTACTAAAATTTTCTAGCGTGGAGTAGTTAATTTGTGGGTGGTAAAAACTTTTGCATTCTCTTTCTTTTATTATTATAATTAGTATTATTTATTAGTAGTAGTAATAGTATCATTAGTAGTAGTACCACCGCTAAATTTTTCTTTTTTTTATCTGTAATGTTTTTATCACCCATTTATATTTTTCGAAAATTTCCTGTAGTGAAGGATAATTTCTACCTGTTATATGAATGATTTGCTTTTAAATACCTGGCAATTTAATAAATATGATAAAACTTAAATACCTGTTGCCAAGTGAACCTTTCTCTAAAATGGTGAAAGTTAAAGGCATTCTTTAATTCATAAACTTCTGCCTTTACCTTGATGATTGTTATGAATAATCAAGAGTGGTCTCCCTTGTTTTGTTAATCTCCTCTTTGAGATATCTATTTTTATTTACTGGTACTATAAAAAGGGCACTATGCGCAAACTTTCTATTTTCAGTTGAATAAGTCTTTCTTAAAGATTACACCAGTGTACTTTTGTCATTAGAGTGATGTAATGTTTACAAGATATTAACACACTCGCATTTTCATTCTTTTATCTGCTTGAATATTAATAAATTCTGTCTAAAAGTTCTTTACTTAACAAATCAATAGCTAAATCATAATCCTCATCTTTAATTGTAAAGATGCTGAATTATTTGTGCGGCGTGGGTCCGTTAAATATGCCGTTTAAGAATTGTAAATTTATTCGGTTCGCATTCTGTTAATTACATGTGGTTCTCGAATTGGGCCATGAAACTTTTTAAATGCAAATTTATCCTTTCCCTATCCTTTCCACTAAAAGGGGGACATTTGAGTTTGGGGACCAATGTTTGAAGAGCTTATAGAACCAACCTTTTTTCGGTATTGTCATTTAAATCCTCCTTAATTTTCTAGTTGTTCACTAGAGCACACTCTCCTTAAATAAATAAAACATGATTTCTTTTTCAGTTCTCTTTTTACTATGCATTCCAAATCCACATTTAAAAGATGTGATCTCTCGCAGAAATTTGTTTTCTTTATTTTCTAGCTAACGCCATTTAACACACAACATACAACGTACGAACATTAATCAAAATACGAACTTTTAACGTTAACGTACAAACACAAATGTTGATGTCTTTTATCCATTGTAAATTTTGTTGTTTAATACATATACTTGTTTGCATCTGAATATATATATATATATATATATATATATATATATATATATATATCTCGGTCTTGTTTTTTTCTTTCCATTTCTTTATGGTGGATTCAATCTGGAGTCCAATATATTCTTCATTTAACACTCACTAGATCAGGAGTTAACACGTTTGCTAATTTAACAAGACGTAAACCCACAGTCTGCTACAGTACCAACTTCATCGCCTTCCATTTTTCTGATGTTGAATCTCGGTGAGGTCCATGAATATATTAAGCCTTTCAAATTCTGCTTCCGCCAGAAAATCTTTCCTTTCATTTATTTTTATTGTTATACCGGCTTTCTAATTCATTGTTTTCTGTGTTGCCAAAACCTTTACCAATATTTTTTACGCAAAAAAAAAAAAAAAAAAAATAAATAAAATAATCCTTACTAGGACTCGATCTTTAAACTGTCCATAGAGGTTTGAATTTTAATTTAAATTTGACTTCGTGTTAGTCAAGCTAAATTTACATTTTTTTTTTTTTATAGTAATTTAAAAAAACAAAAAAGGTAATAAGGCTTATTTTACAGTTATTGGCCAGAATAATTTGAGACTCTTGTCGTGGTGCTGTGGAGGTTGTGTTAATGGATTAAATTATATGAATCAAAAATTGTTTTGAGTAAATTAGACTGCGTGATGAAATTAACAATTTCCTCTCACATTAAATTTCAGTATTCAACAAACATAGAATAAGGACATGAGAAACAAGTTTTTGCACAACAATGAATAAAATATTCATATACCAAAGAGATACAAACAACTGAATTAAAAAGGTAGTTTTAAAAAGTTCAAACGTCCTTTTATGTTTAGATAAAAAGTTATCAATGATCTGGTTTGATAGATCATAAGTTGTTGAATGGTCTGTACAATAATTAGTGTGTTTGGGTATTATAGTAATTTAAGAAAAAATAAACAGTTCAAGTTTGTATTTGAAATAGAGAAACATTGTTTACGACTTACTTTAAGGTTTACGGAATTGTTGCTTTTTGATTTGTTTTCACTTGTTCGAAGAGAATATTCTAGTTGGGGTAAGTAGTTCTTAACAAGCTTTGTTTATGTTAATTGTAATAATTAAAGTTGAACTTGAAAGCGTATGAAAAAGATTCGTGTATTAAGTTGAATGTGGAAAACTTGAGTTGATTATTCGTCATAAAATATTGCTGTGTGAATGAGTGTTCTCTCAGGCTGGAATCATGCTAAGAAACTTTAACGTAAAACCTGGGACTGACGAGTTCAAAGGATTCCGATCGGCGCACTGTCGAAGATGAAAGACGTTTTATTGATAACTTTGGTCACGTGATAGGCTCACAGAAGCTTGATAGATTTGGGCGGAATTCTTTTTGGTCAAGTCAAGAACTAGATATTAAATATCATTATATTTGACCAATTAAAGTTGAGATTTTCTGAAAATATTCATTAAGAACATTCTGAATACGCTCTGTGATCCACTTTTTTTACAAAAAAATGATGTTGATAAAAAAAAAGTGGTAGCGGGATGCTAAAGTGCCTTTTTGAAAACTGTGCAGCTATTTAAATTACTCAAACAGCCATAGCTTCGATTTCCAAATAATTGAACTGTGTTAAAATAGGTACCTTTTATGAGATCGTTAAAAAAAAAGAGCATAGCACGATGAAAAAGACGCCAAACTTGACGAAACAAAATTTTATCGTCTAAATGCTTATGTTGTTATTAAGAGGAAAGATCAAAGTTTATTTTAATTATTTTAATTTTTTTTTCCTTTTTAGAACATTCTAAATTTTAATTAAAAATAAACTGGTTTCTCTTTGTATCACCAGAACTAGTAAAATAGCATAATACATTTTAGCACTAAATTTTTTTTTTTTTTTTTTTTTAAATATTAATTTTTGGAATCAAAAATCAAAAAATTTTAACATCGATGAAAAAATGAATTTTTAATAAATTATTTGTTATTTTTTAATTATAATATATTTTTACATTTAAGTTGTTAAAATATTATAAAATTAGTTAAAAAACCGCATCAGGTTTCCTTGTGTCCTTATGAGATAGATTTTTTTTTTTTTTTTTTTTTTTTCTTTGTTTTGTAAATTGGATCATTTTGACTAATCAGAAGATCTGCAGTAATTTAAAAAATATAATTTTGTGTTTATAATCGGGCTGTAATTATAAAACTACGGAAGGCCAACCAGAATACAATTAAGTTGCTTTATTTGAGTTAGGAGCATTGTTCTCCGCTGTTAAGGCCTTTACTTTTTTTGAAACACGTGTGGAGAAGTTAATTTGATTTTTCAATTTCAACTGAGAAGGGTATCTACAAGTATCAGTATCATCTTATAAAATTTATATGATCTCCTCTTTATATTAATCTCAGTTATGACATTTTTCCATAAATGAAATATCAAAATTAATAAAATGAATGGAAATACAAATAACACAGTAAAATGTAATAAATGTACATAAAATTATAGTATTTTATGTACACTTCTGATAAAATTTCATAAGAAAGGTACGTATAAATTAGATACCTTTCTTATGAAATTTAATCTCCCTCTTAAGTCTGATTTTAATTTCTTTATAATATATTTTTCACAAAGCATCGTAAACGTAAAGGTGAAAGATAAGTACAAAAAAAAAAATAGACAATGAGAGCGCTGAATGATTTCCTTAAAATAACGAGGTAAATAATTTGTTCACTTAAATGTAAATTATTTCACTTTTCTCTTCCCGTAGAACAAATTAGCCTCACAAGTATTAAATCAATATGTCATTCATCACCTGTCAAGTGAGGCGAAAGTTTATGACCTGCTTTGTTTTATTTTCAAAATTTCATCTTTTCGGCGCAGAATTTGTTAATTGTTTTATAAACAATCACACCAGTTCAAAATATTTTAAATAAACAAAATTCTTTAACTTCAAATATTTTTTCTTAAAATAAGTTTTGAGAAAATGATAACTGATATTTAAAAGAATTTCAAAGTGAGATTTTAATTTTTTTTTTTTTTTTTTTTTTAATGGAAAAAATGGTTTTGAAATTGTTTCAATTTTGCTGACTCAAAACAAAAACAGATTTTTTAACGAAAATTTCGGAAATGATACGAACGATTAAAAAAACTAAAAAAAAAAAAAATATTTCTTAATACTTCATTTTCATCATTGTATGTATTTTTTAGCTTCATCTTACTGGAGGTAATTTTTGTTTTTCTGAAAAATTTTACACATTCAACAATTTTAATTTGTGTTTGTAAAAAAGGATTATTACTTGGTTAAAAAATATACGAAAAAATAGTTGAAACAAATGTTTGTTGTTCTGCTCATTTAATTTTGATAGGGGAAAAATCAAAGACAGACGACACGAGCAAATTATTTTTTAAAAAAGACGATAAATTTATTAAAACGAATGAATTCCATTAAATTAAGTGCATCGTTATAATGAACGATGGCCAATAACTATACATAAACAAAAATAATTCAATGCAAAAAAATATTTTGCATTTAAATTTTAAAAAGTCATAATTTTTTTCAAATTTTTTGGTCTTGTGAATAAAATTATGTTTTTCTTTGAAAAACACATTGAAAAAAGAATAGGTTTTAATTGCATTGTGACGGTTACACACCTGGCCCAGGGTCGGATCCTTTGGTTACGGCGCCAAAAGGGTCCAAACCGCTCAAAATTGGTCAGATGATCACCAGCCTCGCCTTTCCCGACTCGCTTTTACCTGGTCACTAAAGCAACTGTACCGATCTCCGGTCTGTCTACCCACGCTGTGTTTAGATCTTAGACAGACGGGACCAGCAGGGATTGGGGCCGATACAAGTTGAGTCCGACGGGGGTGGCAAAACACAAATAAAAGAGAAAATAAACTCACGAGACAAAAAAGATTGCTGATGAAAAAAAAATGGGTAACAACCTTTTATATCTTAATGTCCGTTACATAAAAACAAAATTGTTCTCATTTCCCAACCCGCTCTGTGGACTATGGCACTTCAAGCTTCTATCACACAACCTAAAGATTTCGAATTGCCTACTCTTTAGAATTGTGTTGTCGGAGTGTGGTTTGGTTCGACACTGGGGCTAATTTCTATCGATCATTCGCAGTTGATTCTTCTCTTCGACTTGAGTTGTATTTCTTCTTCTTCGTCGACTTAGGCTGGAAGTTCTCTTGTCTTCGACTTGGGTTGTATTTTTCTTCGTCGACTTAGGCTGGAAGTTCTCTTGTCTTCGACTTGGGTTGTTTTTCTTCTTCTTCCCTTTTCTCTGCCGTCCGGGGCTGAACTTGGTCTTCGACTTGGGTGGAAGGATCTCAAACTCAGCCCGCAAAGGGTGTCTCCGAAATCTTTCAGGCTCTTTCCCTGCCCGCGGTCTCCAGAACTGCCTTTTTCTGTCGACTGGGGTCCTGCTTTTTATTGACGCCGCAACAAACTGGGGTGGGTCTGTCGGCGTCAGGGTTTTCTCGATAATTTCAAAAAACATTATTTCTGTCTTCTCATTATCGCTATTATTTTCACCCCTACTTCCTCACAGTGCCTTTGGTGGGGAGGCGCAATCCATCTCTCTTAATGTCAGGTGACCGCTTTTGAAAATGGTTCCTGATCGGGCATTTCTTTTCCTTCTCTTCCGCAGAACACGACCGTCTTCGACCAATCGTTCCTGATTTTCTTTCTTTCCCTTTTCTTTTCCGCAGATCACGTGACCGTTTTTCGACCAATTGTTGAGATCGAACATCCTTTCAATCTTGTTTCGGGCGTGGTTAATCGTTCTTGTTTTAAAAAAAAAAATCCAATTTTGCCTTTTTTTTTTTGCACGTACGAAAAATGACAATCTTGGCTTTCTCTCACCTGGGTTTGTCAAACAGCCCGCCGCTAATTAGACTTGACTTCAGAAAGGATCTTTTCCGCCTTCTTTGGCGCCCTGAGAACTGAGCAATTGTTTTTTTTTACCTCTTTGTTTTTGTCTGACCCGACAGTCAGAAAATCTTAATTATCTACTTGAAAATGTCCCACTTTATTAACGTGGGTGTCCAATTTTTAACAGGTCAGAATCTGTATACGTTCCACCGGTCATAACCCAAAGACACTTTTTCTCTGATTAAATTTCGTTTCTATTGTTTTTAAAAAACCAAATTTGATAATGAGTCTTTCCACGCAAAAGTCGGTCATGTGCTGACCGATATTTTTTTATTATCATTTTTGATATTCTTATTTTCCTTTCTTTCTTTTTATTATTGTCCTAAAATCTATTCTTCCAATTGTCTTTCTGAAAATGTTTTTGTTAAGACCGCTTTTGTAAATATTTTTGACTTTTATCTCCCTTCTCTTCTTTTGGGTCAATGCATTCTTCCAATTGTCTTTAAAAACTCTTTTTTCTTTCTTCTTTCTTTTATGACTGGGTCATTTTTCTTTTTCTTTTCCTTCTTCCCTCTTCTTTTCTTTCGTCTTCGTTCTAAGGACAATCTTAGTGAATTATTTTCAACTCAATTATTTTCCGTTTTAAAAAAAAATCAACAACCTGTTTAGTAAACCGAGTAAGAAAAAATTAAATCATATTTCTATGAATATTTCTAATAATGCAAGGTGCCACAGTGGTAACAACAAAGAATAGAACAATTACACCAAAAAGAATTTTCCTTGATGTGTAAACAACTTTGATGTTCCTTCAATTTTTGTCTGGTATTGAAACTGTATCTTTCTTTGTTTCTTTGAAACGCAGTTTTGAGTTCCTTTTTACACTGACTCCTGAATTCAATCCAAGGTCCCCTTTATTAATTCAGGTAGGCTAAATTCGTTTCTCTGAAATTTGGAGGGATACATTTTGAACAAAAAAAACGCAGCTGTTTTCACAAATGCAAATATACCAAAATATTTTTGAAATTCAAAAAGGTTTAAGCAAGAGCCCAACCAGCGTCTAATTCTCTCAGAAAAGAGACTATACACGTTTAAGCAGAAATTTCTTATAATACATGTTTCCTTTCTAGAATTATTCCTTTCTTGTTCTTCTGCGCCAGCTGCCAGTGTTTGAAATTGTTTCTATCCCTAAGTCCTCTCCGCTGATAAATATATTCTCCGTAACGTTGATAGATAACTTAAAATTTGCTTTTGAAAAATTCTGCTATGGCGGGCAATGATTAACTTATCTGAAAGCCTGCATATAATTTTTGCGAAGTCCTATACTAATTGTTAATCTTCAAGTGTCGTATGTACGAATAATAACCGTTAAGTTCTAAATTAAGACGCTAATCTCCGCTTCTCTATTAATAAGGTATGAAACAGACGACTTTGTTCTCCCACAGTTTTTAGTTTACACTGGTTCGGATGGGTCATTCTTCTGTATTTCTAGTCTCGAATGAACATGGTCAATTACGCTTATTTGCATTGGTTCCAAATTCTACGATGATACTGAAATGTTGCGAGAATTATTCTTTATCTTCTGGCGTTGTACCTTCTATAAGATGATCTCCATTATCTCTAACTTGAAAGCTCTTTTAACCAGTCCTAAGACCGCGTGTGGTCGCAGAGGTAATACCAACGGATCAGGTTTTCTTATTCTATATGAATGATATTCTAGACTACCCAGTGAAGTTGTCACCCTATTCTTCCTCCTCTGTTTTTTCTTTTGTGCAAGGTGATACCTTTGTTTGTTGTCAAAGTTATTGGTTCTTACATGTCCATAACTGTCTCTGTCTGTCAGTCTATCTAATATATATATATATATATATATATATATATATATATATATATAAAAATGTGTGTATGTATAATTTTAGGATATTAAAACATGTCAAAAATCGCTACACAATGGCAACTGTTTCAACACTACAAATGTGTCGCCTCAGGTGATGGTAAACTATTAGTGAGTGAACGATTAATTTAATTTCAAAAGCAGAATACTTTTTTTTTATATAGAAAAAAAACAAAAAATAGGCTTGATTAACCAATCGAATGTAACCTACGCTAAATTCAAACTCGCCGAAAAAAAAAAAATTATTACATAGGTCTTGGCACAAAGTTGTTCCATATAAATCCTAAACAATTTCATTATGGTTACATTATTTCATAACACACACACACACACATATATATATATATATATATATATATATATATATATATATATATATATATAATCTTGCGTTCAACTTTCCTAAGAAGTGAAAGGGGTAGGGAGGTAATTCAACATAATGCTAACTACTCACATGTCCGGTCAGCTTATTACATAAAATTTTGTAGTAGTTGATAAATAAAAGGTCCCTTTCAAGAAACTGGTAAATAACCGTTTGAAAAACAAAAACAAAAAAAAAAAAACAGATCATAAATACAAAAATACTTTGGCAAATTAATATGCAACCGTTAAGACCATCCATATAAGATGTTAATTTTCGTAAAATACATCTATTGGATGTTTTGGTACACATCATCAGTGATGTTTCCGGTCGAGGTTCATTAGGGGTTTCTGATTTTTCAGCATCATACCCCACTCTCCAGTGACCTAGCTGATATTGATCGGGTATCAACTTGTGTACCTTCCGTTAGGTAAATTTTTTTTATTTTTTTTCGTTCTCCCGAAATTGGCAATTTATGGTCTAATCCCGGATAACTTCCGGTTCGCCACCAATGTGCGCTCTTCTATAATGAAAAAAAAAAAAAGTAGCAAAAGCAACCATAGCTCCTATCTGGTAAGAAACATGGTGGTGTGCTCGGCTTGAAGTAGTAACGATTTATTTCCCCTCACTGTGACATATACATATACACATACATGTGCACACACGAAAACGTGCTCAAGAATCACAATCTGCTTGCATTTATTCTATTTCCATTCATGTTAATCCATCCGATTGAGGGGGAAAAAAAAAAAATTTTTTTTTTTTTTTTTGTCCCTCCCTTGTATGAGTTACGCACGCACACACATATCAACACCGACACCTTCACGCGCACACACGCACACCGACACCTTCACGCGCACACCGACACCACCTTCACGCGCACACACGCACACCGACACCTTCACGCGCACACACGCACACCGACACCTTCACGCGCACACACGCACACCGACACCTTCACCTTCACACGCACACCGACACGCACACCGACACACGCACACCGACACCTTCACGCGCACACACGCACACCGACACCTTCACGCGCACACACGCACACCGACACCTTCACGCGCACACACGCACACACCGACACCTTCACGCACACACACACCGACACCTTCACGCGCACACACGCACACCGACACCTTCACGCGCACACACATACCAACATACACATCTAAAAACTATATACCGTAACACTGGTAGGGTCGAAAACAGGTGCTAGATCTTAGCCAGAGATCACCCGTAGTTCATACCCAAGACCGACCCCCACCAAAAAAAGCAAAGCAAATAAAAAACAAAAATATATCAACCGCAACTTCTTTTCATCTCCTTGTTGACAGCCAATCACTTGATCTTTTCAGGCATAGCCATCTAGAGACTTCTACTGCCAATATTATTGAGTAAATATTCTTGTTTTTTTTCCCAAACTTGTTACACCTAATTTTGAAAACATCTTACATAGTGACCGCCCATCAAAGCCTCTGCAACGATTTCAATCGGTTCGCAATTAGCTCGCCAATATTAATAATACTAACTAAACATCAATACAGAGCTATATTAATTAAATGAATCTTACAAATATAAGGTGCACCGCAGTTCATCTGATTATTTCTATAAGAAAAAGTATTATCAAATTAAAAGTTTAAACATATAGTAAGGTAGAAGATAGACTATGCCGACAATTTACAGTCAATTCACTTTTTTTTGGTTTAAAAATCTCTGAATTTCTAATTTTTCATGTAAGCATAGAAAACGGGGTTCATTTAATGATGTACATGTTCTAGCTTTTTTTAATTTTTCATTTTACCTTCTTTTTAAATTACAAAAATATTTAGAAACAGACTTACTATTTTTATAAGTACTATTAAGTGAAGGATAATATATGTTGGTACTACCCAGTCTTAAAAGAATTCTTACTATTATCAATATAAGATTTTTTCAACAGTTGGATTCTGTATTGTAGAAATAGTACTTTGATAAACAAGAGCTGGTTAAACATTTGTTTCGTAATGCGCAATCGTTAGAATTCTTGCAATTATATTGGTTAATATTATCAACAGTATTTATCTTGAATAGAAGATTATCCAAATTTTTAAACTGGTTTAAAATTTTATTGTTTCTTTATAGTCTTAAGATAGGTACCTCCACGAAATCGCTAAAAAAAGAGCATAGCTTGATGAAAGACGCCAACCTTGCCGAAAACAAAATTTTATTGTCTAAATGCTTATGTTATTATTAAGAGGAAAGACCAAAGTTTTTTTTTTTTTTAATTATTTTTAAAAAATTTTCCTTCTTTTTAGAACATTCTAAATTTTGATTTAAAAAAAAAAAACTTTTTTCTATTTGTATCAGCGGAACTAGTAAATAACATAGACAATTTTTAGCACGTTTTTTTGGTATGACACACATTAATTTGAAAAATCGTGCAAAAATAGAAATAATTATCGGATGTTAATGAAACTTTCAGGAACTATTCACAGATGATCGAAATTATTATAAATATTTTTTTTTTTATGAAAGTCATGGTAGAAATATTTTTTTTTAAATATTTATTACCCCCCATAACTAATTTTATGAAAACGCTAGAAATTCGATCGCATCGGTTTTAGTGATTACAATAATTAAAAAAGCACAGGGCTTTGAGGAATGCAAATCATGTTTTTTTTTTTTTGTTTTTATTGGATACGCAGTACCTGAAAATCAGCTCTGAATTGTAACATACAAAACTCAATAAAACAAAGATATTATTTAATTTCAAATGCTTTTATTTGCTTTTAGTTGTTTTTATGAATATGGACAATATTTTCTGAAAGCAAAAAAATTTTTTCGATGAAAAATGAATTTTTAATACAATTATTTGTTATTTCATTAATTATAATAGATTTTACATTTAAGTTGTTAAAATATTATAAAATTAGTTAAAGCCGCATCGGCTTTCATAAGTGTCCTTATGAGATAGATCTTTTTTTAGCGCGTTGTAAATTGTATCATTTTGACTAATCAGAAGATCCCCAGTAATTAAGAAATGTAATTTTGTGCTTATAATCGAGCTGTAATTATAAAATACGGAAGACCAACCAGAATATAATTAAGTTGCTTTATTTGAGTTAAGCATTGTTCTCCGCTGTTAAGGCCTTTACTTTTGCGAAACACGTGTGGAGAAGTTAATTTGATTTTTCAATTTCAACTGAGAAGGGTACCTACAAGTATCAGTATCATCTTATGAAATTTATATGATCTTATTTTTATATTAATCTCAGTTACGACATTTTTCCATAAATGAAATATCAAAATTAATAATAAAATGAATGCGAATACAAATAACAGTAGAATGTAATAAATGTACATAAAATTATAGTATTTTATGTACAATTTTGATAAAATTTCATAAGAAAGGTACCTATAAATTAATTAGATACCTTTCTTAAGAAATATGAAATTTAATGTCACTCTTAACAGTTTTATTTTAATTTCTTTAGAATATATTTCCCATAAAGCATCATAAACGTAAAGGTGAAAGCTAAAAAAAAAAAAAAAAAAAAAAAATTAGACCGCTGAAAGTTTTCGTTAAAAATAACGGGGTAAATAATTTGTTCACGTAAATGTAAATTATTTCACTTTTCTCCTTCCGTAGAACAAATTAGCCTCATGGAATTCGTAAATATATCATTCATCACATGTCAAGAGACGCGAAAGTTTATGACCTGCTTTGTTTTATTTTCAAATTACATCTTTTTGGCACAAAAGCTAAGTTAAGTTTGGTTCAAAATATTTTAAATAAACATTATAATTTCTGATTTTCTTAAAATAAGTTTTGAAAAAATGATAATTGATATTTAAAAAAATTTCAAAGTCAGATTTCCAGTTTTTTTAAAAAATGGAAAAATGGTCAATTTTGCTGACTCAAAAAAAACTAGATTTTTAACGAAAATTTCGGACGTGCTAGGAACGATTAAAAAATGGAAAAAATAATACCCCAAAAATACTTTTGACCTTTCCTCTTAATAATAACAAACATTTAGACGATAAAATTTTTTTTTTTTTTCGTCAAGTTTGGCGTCTTTTTCATCATGCTATGCTCTGTTTTTAGCGATCTCGTGGAGGTACCTATCTTAAGATTATTAGTGCAGCTATAACTTAGTTTTAGTGTGATTCTGTTAAATATTTTACTAAGAGTTACTTTTGGGGGAAATGTTTATCAATTAAATAGAACTTCTGGCCTAACTTAGTACTGACCAGTTGGTTAAATTGGAGTGTGTACCAAATGATTTTCCTATTTCTTTTTGTAGTTTCAGTATTATCATATTTTCTATACTTGATTTCAGCTTACTCTCAACCACTATTTTTGAAAAAGGTATTATAAACACCGCTGTGTTTATCAAACACATCTTTGTCAGATGAGTTGTTGATAATCCTACATTCTATAGATGAGGATATATATTTGATTATAGATGGAGGATGGTTAAAGTTGGGCTGAATACATATTGGGTTAGCATTATTTTTCATATACAGTTGGAATACATCATTGATAATATCTAGTGTAACATCAAGAAAATCTACTTGTTTAACATTTAGTAATCTTAACCTTAAGATTTAAGCTTTTTAATTCTCTCTGAATCATTTTCCTTAATTTGTCTATCTAAATTTTAATAGAATTTTAACATGTTTTTCTTTTAATATCTTAAAATAAATATCTAGCTCTACTCTGTATTGAGCCCTTTTTTTAAAAATTAAATGCTACGGACATTGGAATTATACTGCATTTGTTCTCATTTTACCTCTGTGTGTGTGTATATATATATATATATATATATATATATATATATATATATATATAATGATGGACTCTCCCATCGTATGAGGTTCAGACGACCACGAACTAATTATCTGCATGCATATGACGGGCATGACTTTTGAGACGGACCGAGAATTGCACAAACAGTACAGGAGAAGGTATTGTATCCAAGTGCAGCAAGAACACTGTTAGATGTCTTATTTTGCTTCCTCGTTTCATGTGGTCGACTGATCGTTACTTCTTAGTGCAGCTATATATCAATATTGTACTTCTTTAGCTCCAATGCGACCAGAGTTGTTTTTCTTCCTGGTGTTTTGCTGCTGTCCTGGAGAATTCGTACGTTCCAAGTGCCAAAATTAAGTTGATGTTTCGTAAATTTTTTTCTCAGTAGCCGGATATGTGTGGAACTAATTCGATATAGTTGTCAGAAAACCAACACTGATTTGTTTCAAGTGGTGAAGGTTTGTGTTGGACCATCACAACTTTTGGATTTGTCGATTAAAAAGTAACGGTGCAAAAGACTTGCCACGGAAACTCCGAACGACAGTCCTCATGTGTTGTTATCGCGGAGTTTAACCTCTGCGGATCACAGTCAATACCAAAAAGTACACGCCTCTCCTCAACACACACACACAATATAATAAAATATATATATATATATATATATATATATATATATATATATATATATATATATATATAATAATATGAGTTCTTCTAATGGGCTGTTTGTTGTCTCGCACAGTCATTTGTGATACTGTCTATGTAGATGCTTGATTCTTCGCCGTAATTCTGCTGTTAATGTCCAAGATTCACAGACGTACAGAAAGATCGAGAAGGTCGATGAACGCAACAACCTTATCTTTTGATATGAAGCAGATATTCTAGTCTTTCTGGATAATTCCTAGTTTTGAAAAATCTGACGCTGATTGGGCTCCTTTCGAAATTATTTCTATTCAGTCTCCCAGTACCCCATAAGAGAATGGTTCCACACATCAGTCGGCGTATGCTAAGTCTGTGGCTTGGGCTGTTTAACATCTTCTTTGGGCGCATCATTAATGACGCTCCCCCCCCTTGGTGTTCAAGGGCGTAGTCAACATCGGAGGTTGCAAAGTCAATTTCAATGGGGGAAAGATTAGACATTAAATTTTGATTTAGTCGCATTTAATTTCTAATGATTGGATTCTTTTTGATTCTGCTGTTAATGTCCAAAATATGCAGGCGAGGAGAAAGATTGTCAGATCCAACGCATTCAACAAACTGGTCTTTGATTTCCAAGCAGATGTACTTATTAATTACGAACAACCCAGTGTTACATATCTGCAAATACGCAACCTTGGATGCCACTACAGTTGCAGTGAACGACGGACGATCGGAGAATGTCGCCACGAAAACCTTCAGAACTTCTGCTCCTGTTCAAAAGAAGGGAAGTTGTAAATTGGGCGCTTCTACTGATTGCATTTGTCCATTTTATTGTCTGCTGGATTCTGTAATGACACTTCATTTGGCATAGGTACCAGTTTTTTTTTTTTTGGTGGGGGTATCTTTGCTAATTTGTTGATCTGTAACCGAAAAAGATTGATGTTGACATAGCATTCTCTTTGATTTCATTCAGCGCAGAAGTTTTGTATTCTGCCTTGTCGTGTAGAGGCTTTTTGATTGAACACTTCCCACAGTATTATTATATATATCCTCCGATATTCTCATCCCTTTTTTATTTATTTTTCAATCTCTGCCCTCTGCCCCGAGGACATCGAAAGTATTACATTCGGGCACATTCTGAAACAAATCCGACATTATTCGATGACACGGGCGAATTTCGGTCGCTTGATGGCTTTGTTTTGGCGCCAAGAATAGTCCTGAATCTTAAATAACAAATGAATAGGTGTGTGTGGGGGGGGTGAACAGTCTAGATCGACTCAGCTAATGATTGGCTTGGATAAAATAACCAATGTTAAAGTTCCACTTTTCCAATGTTAAAAAAAAATCTTTTTTTTTTTTTTTATGCGTCAATCGCTAACCGTGTTAGATCTAAAAAAAAAAAAAAATGACGCTGAAAAATGTTCTAGAATTAAGTCTTTGATAGCACAACAAAACCAGGAAAAGAACTCTACTGTCAAATGAAACGGTGAGTTATCTGACTTACGGAATTAGGAAGTAGACGGAGAAGAAAAACGGTGGCAGATTTAATTTATTTTGTTTTATTTAATGTGGTACAATCATTATACAATTTCAGAATGAATATTGCATTCATTGAAGAATCGCTTTAGGTCAGGGATCTGAAACTAAAACACCATCGTCACCATGGTATTACTAATGCCGAGGGGATCAACTTCCAAACTATGAGTCCCCGGCAGGTTCACAGCCAGGTTTCCACGGCCCATAAAGTTAAATTAGATGACTTTATCATTTCACACCCCCCCCCCACCACCAAAAAAATAAAGGCGATAAAGCTACTTAGACGCAAGGAGGTACAGGGTGAAAGAATCTGAGAAAAATTATTAAACAAAGAACAGAAATTAAGGTGACAGAAGATAACGACTGGTATTGCATTTAAATTTTTAAAGATCAAAGTTGACTGGAAGTGTTTCACAAGCAAGAAGTGTGAGAGAAGAAACTGTTAGCATAGAACTTACGGTTAAATCTAGAAATCTCGGCTGTAAAATGAGACCTAGAATTATGATCAATAGATTTCTGAAAGGGTTGAGCTGCATTTTATGAACCGAAATGAATGTCCAAATTTTTTGCGCTCAGCGATTTTGAAAGATTTTGATAACTGTTTTAGGGAAATGTTCAACTTCCACTATGACTTGATTAACTCTGATCAGCTCCAACTTCAAAACACTTTTGTCCTGAATAATAGTTCGGATATTTTTTATTTTTGTGATCATTTCATCCCAAGCAAGGCAATAAAGACACTAAAATGCAAGGGGTTACTGATTGAGAGAATGAGATAAAGAAGACAATATTAAGAGAACCATGAAAAAGGAATTAAGAAAACAGAAGGTAACAATTGAAAATGTATTTAAATATTTGAAGATCAAAGTTGACAGGAAAGCAAGAAGCCGGAAGAGAGTTCCACAAGTGAAAATTGAGTGAGAACAAGAGAGTAATCAGGAAAACGGCAGATAACGATTGGCATTGCATTTAAACTTTTGAAGATCAAAGTTGATTGGGAAGTGCAAGAAAAGAAACTGTTAGCATAAAACTTACGGTTACATCTAGCAATTTCAGCCGTAACATAAAACCTAGCAGCCAATCTAGTACTGTGCTTGAATTCGTAAAGCTATTGCTAAAAAAGACAAGTTTGTCTTGAGCAAGTGTGTGTGCGTGCGCGCGCGCAAGATCCTAGACATTCGTGTTTATTAAATAAAAAAGGTAAAATTTACGTGTATTCTTAAAAAAAAAAAAAATAAATAAATAAAAAATCATCGATTGTCTAAATGCAAAGTAAGAACATGCCCCATACCAGTTAATGCAGGACATGTCCTTCTACATCGAAATCTAGTCCTCTTACTTTTCCCTGGGGAGGAGAACAGGCCTTGCTGTTGACTATTAGCACTTGATGGGTAGGTTTAGTTCCGTGCTTCTCAATCCATCTTCCTTGGAACTCTAGGGTCTTGCAAGAGGTCACGAGAAGCCATGATAAATAGGCTAATACGTTATTGAGTATTTTTTCCCTTAATTCTATGTATGGCATATTGTTGGAAAATACTTGGTTATTATGATAAAGGCTCTAGCCTTTTTACATAGGTATCCCAATAATTCGCTGAAAAAAAAGAGCATAGCATAATGAGACGGTCCTAAATTTGATAAAACAGTTTTATCGTCAAAATGTTTGAGGAAAATCCAATGTATTATTTAATTATTTTAAATTTTTTAATCCTTTCTAACAGGTTTGAAATTTTTGCTAATATGTTTTGTTTTTTTTTGTTTTTTTTTTTCATCTTTTTTGCATTGGCGGGGCAGCAAACATTAGTATTAGGAATTTAGCGCCGCCTTTTCTGGAAAAAAAAACGCATTGATTTGGAAATTCTTGCAAAAATCAAATCTGATTTTAATGAAACTTTCAGGACTTATTCGCAAATGAATTAAATTATTTTAGAAATGATTTTAGAAAATCTGGCTTTTTTACGTCTGTTAGCCAAAGACACACGCACACACTACAGCCACCCTTAATTTAAATTATACTTTGCACGGATTCATATTTATATCAGTAAATATCTGAATCGTAAAATAAATGCAATTAAACTAATATAACGCCTTTGGCCGCCTCCGCCGCCGGTGGTGTAACGACGTTTTGTGGTCCGGTCGCTGGTCCAAGCTGGTTGCTGTCCGCTTTGATCCGCACAAACTCTGTTCACGCTGTGTTCTTTATCACGGAGCATTAAAAGATTGAAGGTCGTAGTATTGCAGCGCTGTGTGACACCCAACCGTTGGCCCGTGGTCAACTATCAGTCACGGCGCGAAGCTGTAATGTTTCTTCTACCGGGGTTGACTCTTTGTCGCTGCCACCAGCCTGTGTCCCGGTCGATCAGTGGTCGTCGCTACTCTGTGAAATTGCCTGGTCAGGATACCAATATGGGACACTGGCCCGTCCAGGTCGAATTCTGTTAACGGCTTCACTAGATGTACCCGTTCAATACCAGTTCTATCGTTCCCAGCTCACTTGCAACGTCTGGTTACTGGAGTAACTGCTTCGATTTCAAGTCTAACCTACCCTCGTTGTGACTTTGATCTTGGGTAGACGAGATCAATCAGGCGTCGGGCCGTAGTGTAGGCTGAGTCTGGACTGAAGGTGGTATCGCACAAGCGCAAAGAAAAAATAAATAAATAAAAGAAAAACCCAAGAGGTCCAAGTATGTTAAGGAATAACAAATTAACTTTATCCTTCTATTATATACAGGAGTGTGTTTTTTTTTTTGCCAGCCCGTTTCCTACGAAATGTGACACTTCTATGTTTCAAGCAAGTTGGTATCGTAAGTCAACTAATTTAGTTCTTAGGTGGTGGCTTGGCTTCGTTCATCAGTATAACTTGCTATTGGTAGGATAGGCGACGTCGGAGGTCGTGGAATCTCTCGGTCAGCTTCTGCGAAGCAACACTTTGGTTAGCTCTGACTCCAACTGCAAATTAACTCGAACTCAATTGGAACTAACTGACTCAACTGCCGAACGACCACAGGACGTTCGTTTATATGGGTACCGACCAAAACCCGGTGTGGGCCAGACGCGGCCTGGGGTTCTCGGCAAATCTCGATTTCTAACAAGAAATCTTTGTCAGACCAGGAAAATTGATTACTTCCCATTTTTGGAAAATTAATCACTTTCCATTTCGGGGGGTTCTCCGTCGTCCGTGAGGGAAGGTCGGAGAAGAGTTATCCTCCTAGACTCTTTCTCTCTCACATTGATATCTCATATCAATCCCTTCAGTGGGTGTTAACACCTTCTCCGCCATTCTCATCCATTCACCTCCGTCCATCACCCATGCCACCACTCGACCAATAGCATTCCGATAGTGCGGGTGTGGCTAAGCTGGCCTCATTAAAATTATAATCTAGAATTTTTGTTTACAAAATTCTCCTTTCCCATCAGCCAAAACTTTTACGAATTCCACATTGCCAATTAAATGTTTATCATATCTTCTTTTTCCTGGGCCACCCAAAAGTCACTTAGCCAGCACTCTTTACCGACTCCTCAATCACTGTCAATGTTTGTCATCTGGTCCTTACGTTAAGTTAGCTTTATCATGAAATCCTTGACTTGTTAAGAAATTAAATTCTTTTATCTCGCCAAATCTCAATTCTCCACTCTTATTTTCTCTCATGCCAAAATTTTACAATTGCCACATTGCTATTCAACGTCTTAACGTCTGTTGGTAAAGTAAATGATAACAATCCTCTCACCTATATCGAGACAATGCCAAAATTTTATAATTGCCACATTGCTTCTCTTCGCCTGTATCCAAGAAAAAAAAAAGATATCTTGGAAAGATAATAACATTGATTCTCCCTGTCCTGTATCTGCGATCGTCTCAAGCGAAATTTTTATGACCGGCGCGTGTTTTGGCCGAAATCTTAATATTTGTCTTTCTTTCTATCTCCCTCGGCGAGACATAAATCAACAAGATCCCCACAAGTTTTTTGTAAATAAAACCAAATCTTTCTTTTAACGTCGATCAGTCTATCTTTTGTGATAGCTCTTTTTCGCTTTAAGAATGTCTATTTTCTGTTTTAATTTCTATGGTTAATTAGTTAGCCAATTACCTTAGCTAAATAGTGTCACAGCTAGTTCAAGCCGTGAAGGGTGCTATATATTATAGAATAAGTCTTTTCACGGCGAAAAATCAAGAGATTCATAAGGTTAATCTTCAGTTGGTTTATATAGTTCTTGTTCCAACAAACGTTAACCCTTCCCGTATCAGTCTCTCTAGTGACACTGGGCCTTGTCTAAATTTCTGGAGGAGCTGGGTTCAAAAGTCTTGGAATCAGAAAATCTGGTGGCAGCTGACGTGGATTCCAAAAGCACTCAATGTGAGTTCTCAGCTCATCTGAGCTCCCAAAGTCATTTGGTAATATGCACTTCGGCCCAAAACTGGTGTGGAGCCGAAGGGTTCTAGGGATTCGGGGATTCCCCAATCTTTGCATTAATCTCAGTAAAGATTTTCTTTGTTCCCTATTTCTGCTTTCTTAATCAACTTTCCAAATTTGTAGCTTTTGTTATTTGATACAGTTCCTTGTAATTCTGTAGCAGCAGTACACGGGTTTGCAAGGGCGGTCCCGTAGCAGCAGTACACGAGTTTGCAAGGGCGGTCCCGTAGCAGCAGTACACGAGTTTGCAAGGGCGGTCCCGTAGTAGCAGTACACGAGTTTGCAAGGGCGGTCCTCTTCAAGTGAAGGATAAACTGCTCAGTATCAAACAGCTAGGCAGGAATGTTGGTCGGCACAGGAATCACTGAAGGTCGAAACTTACGTTGACGAAGTTAGATAATTTTTTTGTAACATAGTTCATATGAATCACACATGGAGGCAATGTAAGAAAATATTTGCATAACAAAACACTTTTCTTTTTTTTTTTTAATGAAATCCTGCAAACTCTCGAATGAATGCAAAGGCAAGATAAACATAGAAGATATGTAAGTATGGTGCTCACTGAATAAAAGTTAGATACTGCAAGGAAAAATTTGATCCTCTATCGAAAGTATAAAAGCCATACAATGTTATGAAAATTTATATATATATATATATATATTTGGGCAGCAAAATTTCTTTGAACATCTTTCATTAAATATTACGGACAAGGAAGATTTTATTAATTTTTTTTTTTTTTCTAGCGTTTTTACATTTTTCCACTTAGGGGGAAAGAGAAAGTACAAAAACTGTCCATTGTCCATAGCGTCCATTGTCCAAACAGCATTCGGCCACTTAGTCATTTTCAAGAAGAGGGTGTTGTTAATTTCTCTTCATGGTTTGACTGTCTGACATTTATTTTTGTCTTTTGAATTCAGTAGGAGCGTTTATTCCGAGCCTTCGCATGAGGAGCGCAGCTGGAATTCGAGTGAGCATCTTTGTATTTTTGAAACTTTCAGCACGCTACTCCCCTTGTTAAATAAGGTGAGGTTGATAGTGGAAGAGATGATTTCCTTGTCCGTCAAATTATATATATATATTAAATACAAAAATCTTTTCTGTAATAAAGCCTCTTGTGTAGTCGAACATTTAACATGTGTATAGATGTGTACGTAACCGAAAGATAAAAAAAAAACATTCATATCGCATTTATATTGAATTTACATTACCTTAAATGAGATGGCATAGTCTCCTGATACCGAGTGGACGTCTACAGGTATGTCACTTGAGATCTGACTACTGCTTTTATGAAAGCTGCAAACGCAATGGCGATTCTAGGAGGGGAGAAAGGGCCAATGCCCCCACCACCACCGAATTTTGGCTGGCCCCTCGGTTTCCCCCCCACCAACCTTTCTAAGTTTTATAGAGGAAAAATCAGAGCAGACACATTACACTGTTCTGGTAGTATTGACGTTAGTATTAACCCTTTGATTTTGTTTTGAAGTTAACCTCTCTTGAGGTCCAACAGCTTAAGAGTGGAAGAGAGAGCAAGAATAGATTAGTACTCCACTACGATGAATGAAAAGTTATTCTGTTTAATTTAGTGAAGTAACATACTTATACTAAAACTCATTCTTAAGTTGTGTATACGATAGTGGTTTAGTATGAAAATAAAGACGTTGCTTGAATTTGCCCCTCCCCCCATCCTCCGCAGAAAAATTTCAGCCCCCAAGTAGACCGCGCTTTCAGAGTTCCAGAATCGCCACTTCGCGGACGTAAGAATTTAAATAAAACTATTACATTTGGCGCAAAACTAGCGTAGCCAAGGAAGTAATCTTCAGTGAAAAAAAGAAAAAAGTCTCGTTGCATTGTCCGAGAGTTTGACAAAATAATGCGAATTTTCGTGGCGAGATTACTGCAACGAAAATTATAAAGCGTTACATTGTAAAACAGGACATAACTCGGAAATAGGTTCTGCGTACGAGAGTCATTAAAAAAGTTCTAAATCTCACTCATGATTTGGAGAAACCAGTTTTTCAGTTTTTTTTTTAATATAGCCCCCCACCTTGACATGACTGCGTTTGGTCTAACGATGCTTAACCACTGCAATACCATTACAGAAGAAGGTGGTATCTTGGTTCTCCCCCAAACTCCCCCACAGTACATTTCATTTTTTTTTTTTTTTTCAAATGTCGACCACTGAAGTGAGATTTCAGCTTAGGAATGAAGTCAGATGGAGCTAAATCTGATGAGTAGTGGGTATACGATAGTAATTCAAAGCCACGGTTAACTGTTTCAGCTACTCGCGACCTGAGCAGTATGAACAGGTGTGTTATCCTGGAGCACACCTTCTCTCGGCTTTCCTTTGCGTTTCGACTTGATTAATTTCTTCAGTTATCTTAATTCTGATGCACAGTACTCTCCATTGATAGTTTTCCCTTTTCCAGGTAGTCTAATCTAATATAGAATCCCCAAAACAAGACATCACTTTGCCAACAGACGCTGTCGGCTGGAACTTCTTCAGGACTGGGGAACCAGAGTTTCCAGTGTTTTGCTTTGAACCTTTGATTCAAGTTCGACGTGATGAATCCAGGTTTTATCTCGAATTGCTAATCTCTGGTGGGAATTCTCAGGGTCAGCCTGGAAGCGTGTCCTGGAAATGTAAACCCATTTCAGCTTCTGCTCTGGTGTTAGCATTCTTGGGACCCATCTTTCGGACACCTTGTTCATTCTCTAGATCTCCGTTGAAATATTATGGAACAAACCAGAACTAATGCCTATGAACTTGGACATCTTACTGACCAGGAGATAGCTGTCATCCAAAACCATATGGTGAATGACATCAATTTGTTCATTAGCAGTTGAGGTTTTTGGACGACCTGACCGAGGGTCATCATCTGTGCTGTCCCTACCCCGATTGAATTACACAGCCCACTTGCATAGGAAGGGGCTTTTCAGAAAGGGTCTGTATCATGTCCTCATTGATTTCATTGGGTATCATACTTTTCTTTTGTGGGTACTTTGACTGCTCGAGTCTGTTTTGTCCATTTCTAGATTTGTGGAATACCATTCACCTTTTTATGTGCTTCATCTGCTCAGAAACTAAGATAAATCTGGATTTTTTTTTTCTAGTTTTATAAGAAGTGGCAATGTGTTGCCACAGCAAAAATGTTCAGCTATGGCTCTTTCTAGGCGGGGTTTAAAATTTTTTTGAACGACCCTCGTATATTTTTATACTTTCCAAATTGACTCGGTACGCATCCAGCAGTCTTGTGGGGTTCAGCGTACCCGGATTAAAGGAGAATTTAATACGGGATACCCTGCCCACAAAATACAACGCAAATTTCAAGAAGAAACAACACGATAAGGAACGTTTGTAGAAAATAGAACATTGTATATTTATTATCTTGTGAATAGGGTAAAAAAGATTAATGCTTTAGTTCGTTTAAGCAAAAATGTGATTTTGATAAAAATGTCTGTGTTCGCTGTCTTTCAACAGAGTAGCAGAGTAATGTCTGTTTCTTTTGTTTTCGTATATGTGTAAAGGAAAAAGTGGGCGATCAATTTAAGTTTAAGAAAGAGTGTGAATGAGGAATAAAGATAAAAGGAAAATGTACTTATGAATTGTTTTGGAGTCATTTGTAAATTTGTTGTTGTCCTTTCCTAATCCACTTTCGGCTCTTAGTGTCGGGTTGAGTCAGTGATGAAATTTACTGTCAATCTTCTGTGATCTTTGCGCCTTTCTCTGACTGACTGGCGACTGACTTGAAAACTCTCTATCTATTGTTGACTTTTCTTCACACTGGCTCGTTATCTTTTGGTTTAGCAAATCGCCTCCTTTCATTGGTCAGAAAATTAATTTCACACCTTATTGTGAAATCTGTTTTTGGTCGTTTTGATCCGATTTTGCGGGCGTGCAAATCTACTTTGTGTTTTTTTAGTCATTTGTTGGAATGATATAGGATTTGTATCCTATAGTCTCGGTTTCTACAGAACTTTGCAAATGCCAGTCAACTCTAGAAATCCATTAAGCATGAGTGGTATAACATTAACCTTTCCAGATATAAGCTGTCTTAACATATGACTAACAGTGAGGTTCTGGTCTGTATGCGACGCAGGCTAAAAATTATTTGTGTAGCAGTCGTATTCTCCTTTTTATAGTTGGCTGACTATTATAGTGGTGTGAGGCTTAGGGGTTAAAATAAACAATTTATTCACACGAACATGATTAATGAAGGATGATAATGATGAGGTAACACACAATTTTAACAAAACAAGGAATTATGAAGTCACACGCTTGAAGTTGTCACTATTTACTTTATTCGGACTATTGTCCTCATTTTTGTCACCATATTTATTACAACGTTTCGGCCTTTCAGTATCTGTCTATATTTCTGAGATGAGGTATTATGTACATTATCTACATTATTCAGACTATTGTCCTCATATTTGTCGCCATATTTATTACAACATTTCGGCCGTTGTACGCTCCAGCCTTCTTTAGGTGGTTGGAATGTCGAACTGAACCCTTTATTTCGCTCACTGGGGTAGACTGTTCTAGTTCCACGTGCCATGTTTAATGGATGTCAGTTATCAGTTATCTCCTGTTAATTCCCCTCTCCAAGTTCTTCACTGCCTTAACTGGGTATTGAACTCACAATCTTTGTGTCCTGTTACTGGATCTAACTAACGCCTTTATCCACTGTGCCATGTGTCTGTTTTATCATCTGCTACGAAATTTTTAGGATCACTCCAGAAAATGATCAACAATATTTTCTCTCCTAAATATATATTTAAAAACTGGGAAATATTTATTAATCAAACTTCCGACTTCAGTAAAATCTAACTTTTAAATTCCTGGAGCTATTTTTTTCTGTATAAATACCATCGCGTGAATTAACGTTAGTTTTCAGTTTTTCCTTAAACCTTTGACAGTCGGTTGTTCATTGTTGTTGTGGACAAGCTGAATTCTCAAAACCTTTCATATCATTTATTACTTAACATTTCGCATTTTATTCGAGTAATTACAACGCCTAGCGGTTTTAAAGTAATAAGCTCACTTGAAACATACGGACATTGTAACAATACGATTTTTCACACATCATTAAGAGACAAGTAGATAGATTCTTTTTCCCTCTGAGTCAATTTAAGTACCAAAAGCTTTCAGGAAATTCGTCTCCTGTCTATCTTTGAGTAAACTTAAGTGTTATTGTTTTGGGATTTATGTCTACAGCTGCTTTTAAATTGGGAAACATAAAATGTTGTTAATGATTTTTAGATAATCATAAAAATATAATCTTTTGAAGATTTGACTACCCATCTGGATTTTTAGGTGGTCGCCAACTTACGGAATACAAGTGGATAGATAGGGGATGAGACCCCAGTCATTATCCATATAAGCAGGAGAAAAGGGTCCAGCAATCAGTAAGTAGGTAGGTAAGTGACCAGCGGTCAATGGGGAATGGACCGTCAGTCAGAGATGGGAGGGACCAGCGAGTTGTTAGGGAGATAGCAGTTCAGCCGAAGAAAATAGCTAAGAAGTGAGAATTCGTATTGTTGCTATTTCTCAACCAGAGAGTCTTGAATATCAGTTGTCGTTATTCTCTATTGAATTTGATGATGGCCAAGTGTACAAATCTGAGCAGAGCGAATTCTTATGTATATGCAGATACAGACGATCTTGGAGGTCACCACAGGCGTAATGAACGACGGACGAACAGAGAACGCCGTCGCAACTTAGTTTGTAAACAAAAAGTTAGTAGAAGCTATAATACAGTTTACCGTCTGCTGACATGCTGACTACTAGAAAATTGCACGCATTCATAAAACATAAATACACTCTTATGCAGATATATTCTGTTTCTTCTATCATACTATCGCAAGTGATTCGGTTGTGTTGTAAACAAAGAAAACCATTTTTGCGTGAAGTTGTCGCGCAAATATCTTTACAATTAGTCTTTTTTTCAATATGAAAAAACAATTTTGTTTAAAGTTGTAGAGTTGTTTGAAGATCGTCTATTTCTTCACTGTCACACATCTTTCCACGAGTGTGTATTTCAACCAATAAAATCCCATAAACAAATCAGCTTTGTTTGATAATAATTACTAATAGCAAATACCACCAAAACACTTGGCATGCGTAGTTCTAGACCTACCACGTGTTATTTTTGTCCCATTTAGAAAAATAACTTCACCACTCCCACAAATTCGAGAAAGACTTTCGCGAGCCAGCGCGAATTTATTTTCTAACCTATGAAAACCTTGCATTCGCAAAAGATCGTACCTCTGTGAAACTAGATTTTGAATCCCTTATACATACATACAAAAATAGAAGCATACTGCTTCTCAGGGTTCAAAACAATTTCGAAGGCCAGTCTGATTCATGCACACAACAGAAAAGACAGCAGATGACACAGCTAATATAGCGTCTACACCATTTTTTTTCTCTGACAACTTACTTCCATAAACCAATAACCGCCAAGGCTTTGTCCACACACACACACACACACAGGCCGACCGCCATAACGTCTGTCTATACCTCTCACAACGCCCTATCGACATTTACTAATTGCTTTAAAAGACACTTATTTTCTTCACTGCAAAGAAAACTGAACATTTTCTTTTTACTTTGTTAGTGTATATTTGTGACGGTTACACACCTGGCCCAGGGTCGGATCCTTTGGTCACGGCGCCAACGGTGACGTCGCTCCTCCTGGGTCCAAGCGTGCCGCTCCAACCCCTTGGTCAGATGGTCACCAGCCTCGCCTTTCCCGACTCGCTTCCAATACCTGGTCACTAAAGCAACTGTACCGATCTCCGGTCTGTCCACCCACGCTGTGTTTAGATCTTAGACAGACGGGACCAGCAGGGATTGGGGCCGATACAAGTTGAGTCCGACGGGGGTGGCAAAACACAAATAAAAGAGAAAATAAACTCACGAGACAAAAAGATTGCTGATGAAAAAAAATGGGTAACAACCTTTTATATCTTAATGTCCGCTACATAAAAACAAAATTGTTCTCATTTCCCAACCCGCTCTGTGGACTATGGCACCAAGATTCTATCACACAACCTAAAGATTTCGAATTGCCTACTCTTTAGAATTGTGTATGTCGGAGTGTGGTTTGGTTCGACACTGGGGCTAATTTCTATCGATCATTCGCAGTTGATTCTTCTCTCCGACTTGAGTTGTATTTCTTCTTCTTCGTCGACTTAGGCTGGAAGTTCTCTTGTCTTCGACTTGGGTTGTATTTCTTCTTCTTCGTCGACTTAGGCTGGAAGTTCTCTTGTCTTCGACTTGGGCTGGAAGGATCTCTTGCCGCAACTCTCTGTCGTCCGAGGTGATCTCTTCTCGCTGCCATCCGGGGCTGAACTGATTTTTGTCGATTGGGGCCCTGCTTTTATTGACGCCGCAGCAACCCGGGGTGGGTCTGTCGGCGTCAGGGTTTTCTCGATAATTCCAATAGCCGCATTAATTCTGTTTCCCCATTATCGCTATTGTTTTCACCCCTACTTCCTCATAGTGCTTTTTGGTGGGGAGGCGCATATCCATCTCTCTCGGTCTCTCGTATGTCAGGTGACCGCTTTCGACTAATGAGATTCTGATCGAGCATTTCTTTCTTTTCTTTTCCGCAGCCACGTGACCGTTTTCGGCTAATGGGATTCTGGTTGAGCATTTCTTTCTTTTCTTTTCTGCAGCCACGTGACCGTTTTCGGCTAATGAGATCCTGATTGGGCGTTTCCTGCAATCAATCGGGCGGGCTTATATCGTTCTTGTTCTAAAAAAAAAAAATCTAATTTTTCCTTTTTTTTTTCGCACGTAAAAAATGACCATCTTGGCCTTCTCTCACCTGGACTTTGTCAAACAGCCCGCCGCTAATTAGACTTGACTTCAGAAAGGATCTTTTCCGCCTTCTTGGCGCCCTCTGTGAGCCAAAAGCAATTGTCCCTCTTTTACCTCTTTGTTTTTCCTGATAGTCAAAAATCTTAATTATCTACATTGAAAATGTCTCCACTTTATTATTGTGGGGTTCTAATTTTAACAGGTCAGAGCCTGTATACCGTTCCACCGGTCACTCCCCTCAACCCAAAAGACACTTTTTTTCTCTGATTAAGATTGTTTCATTGTTCCCAAAATTTCTCTTTATCCAAATTGATAAGGTGTCTTTCCATGCAAAAGTAGGCTAGGTGCTTTGACCGATATCTGGCTTCCATCAAGCGGCCCGTTTTGATATGTCTTTTTTCCCTTTCTTTCTTCTTATTATTTCTAATTCTATTCTTCCAATTGTCTTTTAAAAATTCGGTCAACATGCTAGCTAAGATATCTTTCTGACTCGTGTTTTTGTTAATGACCGTTTTTTTTGGATTTCTCGACCTCTCTTTTCCCCTTCCTCCTTCTTCCCTAGGATCGTCCAAGTACAATCTTAGTGAATTATTTTCAACTCAATTATTTTCCGTTTTAAAAAATCAACAACCTGTTTAGTAAACCGAATAAGAAAAAATTAAATCATATTTCTATGAATATTTCTAATAATGCAAGGTGCCACATATTTCTGAAATTGTTATTTTGACGTTGTTTATTTTTCTTTCATAGTATAACCTTTTTCGTTTTAAAATATTTTTAACTGTTTGAAATCCCGACACTCGGATAACCAAAACCTGGGCAGTCTGATTCCAACACATCCATTCTTTCTTTCTTTGATATCTCTGTTAGTCCCAAATTCGTCACGCCAACTGCTATTCCTCTCTAAATCTTACCTTTGTAATTGGTATTATTTGTCAGTCACTCTCTGTCTATTGTAGTCTAATTTGACATTATCACCAGTAATGACTTTTTTAATAATGACAGAAAACGAAACTGAAATTACAAAATTCAAATTTATAATTTTCAAGATTTTTTTTTTTTTTTTTTTTTTACTGTGGTGCATTAAGATATTCTATGAATGTTTTTTAAATCTAAAATTAATTCACTGCTGTAAATAGTATTAAAAATGGTTATCAACTTAGGACTGTAGTGCAATGGCCCTCTTGAACTTCCATAGAAAAAGGCTATCAAGGGCAGATAACTGTGGGTGGCCAAGTGTCAGGTTTTGTTTATGTTGTTTGTCACTTCACATGTCGCCGAAGATTTATATATTTATTTTTTTTCATACTTGTCATTACTATTTTATATTTCTAGTCAAACGAACTTTTAAAAGAAACCAATTTTAGATTTCATGACTATTTTTGCTCTTAGGATTATGAACTTTTATTGATGATTTCTTAAGGTAAGTGGCGCGTGTTTTGTTTGGCAAACATTTTTCTCAAAGCATTCTTCCTTTTTGAAATTTCTTCGTTCTTTCATTTCGCCGCCTTTTCATTTTAATTTTAATTTGTTAAAAATGCTAGGTTAAAATAGTTTCAATGAAAAATTACTAGATTTTTGTGAGATTTAACACTGAAAATATAAATTTATTGTTGGAGGTTTCGTTTTTTTATTTTTACAGGAATTTAATTTTTAAGTTTTTTTTCTTTTAAAATAGAACGTTAACTAAAATTTTAAATGTCTTTTGTTCCAAATTTAATCGTAAATAATAAAAATAATTACAGTATTTTAATTTAAATCATTAAATAACTCTTGTAATTCAGTGTTTTCTCTTTTGTAAAAATTGCCAAAAAAATCAAAACTAAAAACTAATTTTTTAAAATGATTTTGTTTGAATATTGTCTTTATTTTTATTTTAAATTGTTTAAAATTAAAGCGAATTTTGTCTGAAATTCGAAGAATTTTACTTTTTCTTTTACTTTGTCTCTAGATATAACTAGTGAGGTTTTTTTATGCCGATAAATTTTGGATTATTGTCCAACCTACCTTTCAATTTTTCAGGACTAAATAATCTCTCCTATTAATTTCTAAATCCAGACTTTAAAAATCATTGAAAACTAAAGTATGCTAAAATTTGTATTTTGTTTTTTTGTTACATTGAGTTTTGATAAGAATTAAAAATCGAAAAAAAAAAAAAACGAACCTTTTTCTCAGAAAAAAAAAAAGATTTCTAAATGACTTTTTTTTAGTTTTACTTTAAATTTTGAAGATTTATTTACTAGTTTTTAATCTTTTTTTTTATTAATAATAAATTTTTATTGTTACCCTTTTATAAATAAAATTTATTTTCATACTTTGCGAATTAAGTTAAAAAGTAAAAACATACATAAAAACTTTTTTAATAGAAATTTTTAAAATAAAAATCCAAATTGAGATTTCCCAAAATCTAGACGATTTATTTTTTAATTTAATTTTTTTATGGTGGGAGCGACTTTTTTTTTTTTTTTTCTTTCATTAAAAAAACAAAAAGAAACTAAAAAAAAAAAATCCGTTGACAAATTAAAAGACGCTGTCGAACAACGCTAAAGTAAAATTTAAAAAAAAAATTCGTTTATTTCGTAAAAATTTACTTTGGGTGTCGTCTGTCTTTTAAATATTAGTTTTTTTAGCATTTATTTGTCAACTGTTGAGTAGCGAGTTCGATCCTCACTCGATACTGTATTTACAGCTTTATAGCAAAGATGAGCATAATAAATAACTCGTTTGGATGTCTTTGAGAATGTATTTCTCCCGGTGTGTACAGATAAGGAATTATAAGTCGAATTCTTTCTAAAAAGAATAGTAACGCCTTAATTTTTTTCTTTCTGACGTTATAGTTTTCTACTAAAAATTCTAAAATTAATTTCATTTTTACAGTTTGGACATTTTTGGATCTTGTCTTAATAAGAGACAGTGAAGAAAGTTTTTTTTTTTTTTTTTTTTTTTAATTGCTGGCTTGCTTATGACAGATCCTATTTTTCATTTTTTTTTTTTTTTTATTCACTAGAATCTAGTGACTAGATAAATTAAATAACTTGATCTTAACCCCCTCCCCCCAAAAAAAAATCAACTCGGTTAATCAACTCCATAACTGTTCCAAATCTAAAATGATTTAAACTGATAAAAAGTTACCCTAGTTACCAAATTATTGATGTTTTTAACGGTTTGATAGAAAATAAAAATATTAAAAAATTCTAAAAAGGATCAATATTTAGTTTCCCTCGCATTCTGAAATTTATGCCTATGAATTTTCCAACCTTACAATTTTATTTATAGAAGTGCTTTGTTTTTTTAATTAAATTTTAATGAAATGGATTATTTAAAGCCGACTATTTACGTGTAAGTAAACAGAAAATATTTATTTATTTTAACCATTTTTCTAAGACCTCTGCTTTGTAAGAAATGACCTACCTTATTTCCTTGAGAATAAAAATACTTTCATTTTCGAGAGAATCTGTTTTAAAAGCTTTTCTAATGTTTCTAAAAATGGATATTCGATTTTAAGGTTGAACCAGAATTTCCTTTTTTGTTTATCAACTTTATTCTTGAAAACATTACAATTTGTTTATTTATTTTTGTGTGTTTAGAATCAATTAAACGAAAATGCCTAAAAAATGACTCCCTGACTTTGTGTCCCCCGCTGTTTTGCCGTTGGTGATACGGAATTTTTTCTTAATACCTCTAGTCTTTAGTTTTGGAGTGATTAATTAAAAAAAAAAAAAAAAAAAAAAAAAAAATTGTATTTCAATTTCAAGGGAAAGTTTTCCCTAAAACTAAAACAGGAACATTTACATGGCAAATAAATTGCCATAAAGAATTGGTTTTACTTCCTCTGCAAGTGATTCATTCAACAATCAGTTTTTTCTGAAAAACTCTTCCATAGACCCCCCTTTTTTTTGGGTGGGGGGCATTCAATTCAGTCAGTTGTTCCTAAATCGTTTGGATTGGAGAGTAAATTAAATTATGGAGGGAATTTTTGTTGTTTTTTTTTTTGTTTTGTTTTGTTGTTGTTTTTTTTTTGTTTTGTTTTTTTTTTTTTTTTTTTTTTTTTTTTTTTTTTTTTTTTTTTTTTTTTTTTTTTTTTTTTTTTTTTTTTTTTTTTGTTTTTTTTTTTGTTTTTTTTTTTTTTGTTTTTTTTTTTTTTTTTTTTTTTTTTTTTTTTTTTTTTTTTTTTTTTTTTTTTTTTTTTTTTTTTTTTTTTGTTTTTTTTTTTTTTTTTTTTTTTTTTTTTTTTTTTTTTTTTTTTTTTTTTTTTTTTTTTTTTTTTTTGCTTTCCCGCATAAACTTATACAATTTCAAGAAGACCTCACCAAGGTTCGTTTTCTTTTCTTTAAGTATGTTTTGCATTTAAAAAAAAAACAAAAAAACATTGAAATCCGAATGTTGGATATTAGTCATGGTTCAATTTGATAATGTAAATTGAACCCCCACTTTATAGCCACCTCACTTCCACTTTGTTTCGTGTTTTTTTTTTTTTTTTTTTTCGTAACTGTTTCCAGTTTTTCTATTGTAAATTCATTATAAATCTTAAAAATTGATTATCTACCCCCACCCACCCCTTACGGAGGCCTAAACAAAAAGCACGTGATTTCTTGATAAACGAGGAAAAACGGGGGTGGGGGTGGAATGAAATTCGTAAATCTAGAGTGCTGAAATCGATAGATGAGAAAAAGGAATCTTGAAAATATTTTTGAATTGATCAGTGTTGTTGTTAGAGAGAGACCAATATTCATCTTCTTCTGTTTTGTCTTTTCTTTCACTCTCCCACCGAAAATTCTATTGTAAAATTGATGCCCAAATAACGCCGACACTCTCACTTTAATACAGAAATTATAGTTTTTATTAAAAAAAAGAAAAAAAAAAAAAAAGATACGTAGTGGCAGGTATAGTTTGCAACAGTGTAAGTCTGTATGTATGATAGATATATAGTTGAATTCCCTCCTCCCCTCGGCTTAAAATCTTGATGTTATCCTCAACAAGTCTGTTTCTAGTGCTAGTCTATTTATAGCCCGTTGCTCCAAAAACACAACTCTGTTTTGTTTACGCTGACTGGCTAGTCTTTTTTTTTTTTTTTTTTTTTTCCTTTTCCTGAGACATCCTGAGAAAAATCAATATTTCAGGCCGATACTCTTTCGATAATTTGATTATTCGACTTTTTTTTTTTCTTCGTGTTCAATCATTAACAATATAAATTCATGTTTGGGAAAATTTTTTTAAAGACAATAATGTAATTTTATCATGAGTTCATTCAATAATATTGCAATTGCATACTTGCTATTTTTATACAAATAATTATTAAAAAACAATTGTATTTTTTATTTCTCATCTTGTAGCATTCATTACGGTGTTTTTATAGCACGAATTTGTAATTGCTTTTTACTGGTAAAGTTTACTTTTTAGTCACTATAGTGACAACACAAAACGACTGGTATGATGCTGGTGTTTTTGTTGTTCACCCAATACAAGACCTAAGGGCCACTCAAAGGTAAAGGTTTACTAAATGGGGGATGATTTAAAGGGTGTAAGGAGCAAAAGTTGTTTATGATGGGAATATGTAGGAGAGAGAACTGTTGATCTGAAAAAGGTAGTGTAGTGATCAAAGAAACCTCAGATTGGAAGTGTATTCTACATTGCAACAGTTCTGGGGGAAGAAGCAGCCTGAGTAGAACTTGCTCCCTACTAATGGAATATGGAACAAAAGTCGACAGGTGTACATAAAGTCTAACCTGTTTTTTCTCACATGCAAGCAAACTAGATTTACCTACAGAAATAAATTGCTTAGTAGGTAGACGGATAACTTGTCAGTCAGGGAGCAAGCATTGTAGTGTTGCAATCTGCTAATACATCTCTTTTTGGCCAATGGTAAGGCAGAAATAAAATAATGGAGTGACTTTATCATGGGAGGGTAAAGAATTTACACAATAGCTTCTTGGGTGTAACATGCTCTTTGAAAATAATTTGAGATTTTATCTACTTATGTGATTTTTTTTTTTATTCTCCATAAATTTAAATATAAACTTTAGATCAGAATATTTGATTATGGCAATCTAAGTTTGAAAAATTGCTAAGAATTTCTTTAATTTGTAAGATTTTATGGCAATTTAAAAGTACATACTGTGTTTTTGTATTTAGACATTTTATGTAAAATATTGTATCTTTTATGTATAGCATGTCAAACTTGTCTTGAAAGTTCAATTAATGTTTGAACATTAATTGAACTTTAAAGACAAATTTGACATGTGGTTGTTTTCACTGCAAAAAAAAACAAAAAACTACATTTTTTTTTTCACTTTACAAATTTCAAAGTTGAATATTTAATGTAAAAAAAAATTTTGCAGTTGGCAAAGTACAATAGATGCTGGGTCAGATTATGACCTTTTTGGGGACTGTAGGCTAATGAAATATTGGAACCACCCTGTAACTCATCCTCAAATGTCTTGAATATTTAGTCATATATTTTAGCAGCATTCTTTAAATAAACTAGAACAGCTTCCTTTTTTTTTTTTTTTTTTTTTTTTCAATAAAAATGTTTAAGAAATACCACATTTATTTTTACAAAATTAGCACATATTTCAACCCAACTGTAGTTATTAAAGGAAAAAAAGAAGTTTTTATAAAGCTTGGTGGTGGTGGTGTGGGGATCTTGGCTGCAACCTATACTAGCCTCTAGGATAATATGGCTCTGAATAGATATATTAAATATTCAAAAATCAAACTTTGCATAATCTTAAATACTTTTTACATAAAAAAAGTGAATGTTTTTAACATTCAAGGAATTAAAGAAAATGCTTGGTTCAGTCAATTCAGCTTGAATACCACCATCTTTTTGAGTAGCATTTTGTTGAGAACTGGGTGACCATTTTTTTATAATTTTTTTTTTTTTTTTTTTTTTATGCTTTTGGGTATGGCAAGGTCAGTTTGATACTTTTTTGTAAGGAACTGTACAAATTCCTTGATTTCTGAAGTGTTCAGATGGAAGGGGAATGGATACTCATATTTTACTTCCAAATCTATTGTTATAAAATAAAATAAGACATATCTCGGCTGATTTACAGGCAAATACTCAAGAGCAAGAACCGGATGTAAACGGAACAAAGCCCCGTCACAAAATGACCATTATCTTTCTTCACAAATGTTCCTGACACACGTGTTCCGGTCGAAAAATAAAATATTTAAAGTGCTCTATTTTTCGTCCAATAAAAATGCTTCCCTCCTAATTATACTCGCTTCTTTCGAGCCTGTTAAGCCATAAAAAAACACTATAAAATGGGTCACACGGAAGTTCAATGGCAGTCAACAGGAGGCCACGAGTCTGTTCTTCCTTTCACACTCGTGGCAGTTTTTGGCTGGTTTCTGGTTATTTTTTGGACTTTTGCGGACAACTTGACCTTTTTTGTGTGATTTTACCTGTTACCCTTTGGAACTGCATTTTGTTTAAAGTTTGTTTATTTTATTTGTATTTTTACGACCTTATTATAAAAGTTTTTGATTTTTTCTTTCTACTCTCCATTTTTTTTTTCACCCTCCCCCTTTAATTTTTACTCTTTATTCTGTTTATTCTAGTTTTCCTATTTTAATTTTTTACTCCCTTTAATTTTTACTCGTTTTCCTTAATCTAATTTGCTTTTTGAATTTCGTTTTTTTCTCCTGTAATTTCCGCAGTTTTTTCTTCTCATTTCTACCACTTTTAATTTTTCTTTTCATTCTAGTTTTTCGTGTTGTCATTTTCTTTATTTTCGTCCTGTTCGTTATTCTGTGTTTCGCTGTAATTTCTTAATTTATTTATTTAATTGTTTTCATCCTTTTAATTTTTACGTGTTTTTTGCTTGTAATCGTTTTAATCTATTTTCTTTTGTTTATTGGTTCGACTCGCTTAGGGTCGGCCATTTTTTTTTTTTTGTGTCTAGCTTCGTCTGTCTTCGTTATTCGTATTTTTTGTTTATTGACGCCGCCATTTTTTGTAACTAGCTTTGTGTTATTGTTTAAGTAATTTTTTTGTTGACGTCAGCCATTTTGATTTTATTTTAGCTTCGCTTTTGTCGAAGTTTTTTCTATTTTTTTTATTGTCTAACGTTTTTATTTTTATTGTTTGTCTTTTATTGTTTCGCCTTTTAGGCGATATTTATATACGTTTAAGTGAACCGTGTTTATTCCCTTAATGTAATTGTTTTTTTGGTGTGCATAATTATTTTGTTGAGTTTGTTTAGTTAATTTATTTCTTTTCCTCTCGCCCATAAATTTATTTCCCACCCTCCCCCTTCCCCCTCCCCTTCACTGTTTAAAAAAATGGATAAGAAGGATAAAAAAAAGTGCCTTCATTCTTAATTGTTAAAAAGAAGCCTAAAATTGCTTCTTTCAAAAGAAATATGAGGAAACACCTCTTTAATCCCAAAAAGACCCCCCGGACAAAAATAATATGGAGGAATACCGGAGCTGCCCAGAGTTCCTACAAATGAGGAAATTGTAGACACTTTAAGAAAAGCCTCCGAAAATATGGAGGCTGAAAAGAGCAATAACCAAGAAAAGGACAACGCATCTCTACGAATGCAGAGGCCGGGAACCACCCTCTTGTTGGTCGTCCCCACCGAAATGTATCATCAATCTTGCGGAGTTCTTGGAGCGTGCTAAGAGTTACGCTCACCTTGTCGTAGAAGGTGGACTCTTAGAAGACCCCCAGGAATTGAAGAAGATTGAGAAACGAATTGTCAGTTTTCGTCGTCGACAAGCGTACGCGCAAAATTTGTCACTCGACGAAAAACATAGTGTTAAAATCACTAGAGTCCTTGGGGTTTAAGCCCCTAAGAATAGTTAAGGGCGCAAAGTTTTTTCATGTGGGACGTACTGTTACCCACAGCAGAAGATTAAAAAAAGCTGCGCGCGAGCCGGGAGCTAATCACAAAAGACCTTATCCTGCGCACAGAGTGCGAAGGCCGCAGAAGGACCAGTGTAACAGTATATGAGGGCCCTCCTCAGGTTATCGGTGAGCATCTCGCGGCTTACTTTACCCAGTACGGCGAAATTCTGGGCGCCTCATGTGATAGCCTGAGCGGGGGTGGAGCTTTGACATCATGTTGGATGAGAAAGCCTTCCGCTCCATCCCCAACTGTCTGGATGTTGGAGGCTTGAAATTGCCAGTCATAGTAACAGGCATTCAAGACCGGTATGCTGGAGGTGTGGAGTGACTGGTCATCTCTCCTCCTCCTGCCCAGAGAAGAAGGCCTCTGGTGGTCAAGCTCCAGTTAACCAAGATCCCCCCCTCTGACCCGCGTCTGTAACTTCCGCCTCGCCTGTAATGGGCGTACCAGCTTCCGGGACCGGGTCGGTTAAACCACCGGTTGAGATTACATCAAAGACCTCATTCCCCAAAGAGCCTTCGCCCTGCTGCTAGTGCAGTTGTGGAGAAGGGGAGGGGGAATGGCTGGTAACTGGTAAGGCCAGAGGGAAGAACGGACAGCGGGCCCTCAGTCCCCTGATGCCCCGAGGGCCAAAGACACGGACAGCCCCACTCCATCTGGCAACGTCAAGGTCGATGCTCCGGCCTCTCTACAAGAGAAATGCAAAAATTCGACCGGGATTCAAAAATTTGAAAAAATCAAAGAGCTGAAAAGAAAGTTGGACAGCAAAGCTAAAACCAACTCAAATGCCACTCCTTCCTCGTCCTCTGCCCCGTCCACATCTTCATCCAAAAGTAAGCCTTCCCTCAATCTTCACCAACAAAAGCCCGTCCTCTCAGTAGAGATCCCAGCCCATATCAACATAGATCGTTTCACACCCCGCTCACACTCCCAGCCCTTCTCCTGTTAAAACCCCTCGCCACACTCCTAGCCCTTCCCCGTCAAAAAAAAAAATCTGAAATGCCTCCTCCCCCCTCCAAGTGGGAACGAAGCCCCTCTCAAACAGGAAAAGAAAAAAAAAAGAAAAAATTCTTCAACTCGGGCGAGGACCTCTGTAGAATTTCTTCTGAGCAAGCAGAGAGAACCCGAGATTACGGAAACCGAATTAAGGAGCTAAAGTACCTGCTTTCAATTAGGCAGTATGCCGATAAAGATGTGGAAGTACCCTATCATTTTCCACAAGCCCAAAGAGTTTTAACAGTGGTGCGGACTGGAAGTGGGGCCAAGCCAATTTGGGCAATGATCGAGGAGGCGATTGCTTCTTTTTAAAATGGCCTTACCCATTGCCATCACTCATAATGAACAGTTGAATCAGCTATCTAAACTTTGTGCAGGAGGGTCCCCGTTTTAGTTCACCCATCCCTGTATAGAGCTTTGAAATTAACTTTCCCTGGGATATCGGTGGAATCTCCCAAGACGGTACCATCAAAACTGAAATGGGCCATGGGTCTATGGGAGAGGCTGTCGGTATCCTTACCCCCCCATGTTTAAAGCAGGTAAACAACCCTAATCGGACTTCTCAATGGCTCTCTGGTTAGCTTCGTTAAATGTGCGGGGCCTGAGGTCCGAGTCTCGCAGGGCGAGGCTCTCTCGTGACCTTCAGCGCCTCGGGGTGAATGTTTGTTGTGTGCAAGAGACCCGTTTTCTTCTCATGACCGTGAGGATATACTGTCTAGAGGGTTCGCCCTTTATTCAGCATGTTTTGATGGTCGTTCGAGGGGTGTCTCTTGGCTAGTGAGCAGGTCTTTGAAGGCTGCTTGTACCCTTGTCTTCGCAGATCCGGCGGGCAGGCTTTGTGTGCTGGATGTTACTATAAAGGATAAGGCTTTTCGTCTCATTGGGGTTTATGCGCCCAATAGTCATACTGAGCGGCCTGCTTTGTTTCGGCAGATCGAGCCGTTTTTGACGACTTCTCGTCGGGTAGTCTTAGCGGGGGATTGGAATGCCGTCCTTGACCCCGATATAGATCGTATAGGTAAAAAAACGGGTACTAACAATCCTGATGTGAAGGCATTTCGGGACTTTATCGACAAGTTTGATCTTGTCGATAAGTACCGGAATGAACACCCCCAGGAGGTAGCATGGACTTGGACAACTAGTGGCGACTCGGATCCTGGCTGGGTTCGAGCTACCTGGACCGAGTGTTAGTTAGAGAGTCGATGTAGGGCTCTTAGATTGTCCAAGTTTCCACTATATAGTTTATACGGATCATAGGCTTGTCCGGGTCCGTGTAAACTTAGATAAGCCTAAGGTTAGGATGGCTGGTTACTGGAAATTTAACTGTTCATTATTTGGTGAGCAGGATTTCCGGGACCAGCTGCTACTAATGATTCAGAGGGAATTGACGGGGGCGGTTGTGGGAAATGCCTGGTGGGATAAAATTAAAATCTAAAATTAGAACGTTTGCTGCCGATTTTAGTCGTCGACTCAATCTAGATAGATTAGCGGCGCAAACGGCGTTAGAAGATAAAGTTGATCGGGCCGTGAAATCCCGTGTTAGTGGGGACATAGTCGTTAGCTAAGGCAGAGTTGGCCTCCTTGCTTATCAAGAAGGATCAAGCTCTGGTAGTTAGGGCTAGGCTAAAAAGAATGTCTTCTGAGGCAACGAATATGGCCGCTGAATTGCGTGCAGAGGAAAATCGGAACGCGGCTAAGGCGACATATAGCGTGCGTCACATTGCCGGATAAGCGGACCGTGACTACAAACGCGGGCATATGTGAGGCCTTTCGGCTTTATTTTCAGGATCTTTTCACCAGGGAGCCCGGTCTGAGCTCTGCTCAGTTCGATGCCTATTTGGCTGACTTTCCCTGCCTTGAGGCAGCTGAAGGCGGCTAGGTGCGAGGGTCCCATAACAGTCGGAAATCTGGGATGCGCTGAAAGCAGGTTGGCCTGGATAAGTCTCCGGGACTAGATGGACTTCCCTCCGAAGTGTACTTGAGGCTGTCGCCCGTTTTTGTTCCTTTGCTGCAGCTGATTTACAACCACTGGATGAGGCAGGGTCTTTACCTCGGCGCTTCACCAGGGGTGTGATCAAGTTGTTCGTAAGGATAAGAAAACGGTGGGGATGGGTTAGGGAACTTTCGCCCTTTATCGATGTTAAATACTGACTTAAAGATTTTGGCGAAGATCTTAGCCAACCGTTTGCAGCTTGTCCTGTCTCGTCTGATTGGCCCCAAACAGACTTGTGCTGTGAAGGGCAGGACTATTCAGGATAACCTTCATATGGTACGCTTGATCTTAGAACAAGTCGACAGTGAAGCCGCGCTGATCAATTTAGATCAGTCCAAGGCCTTCGATAGGGTTGACCATCGGTTTCTGGAGGCTGTCCTGTCGGCGGCGGTTTCGGAACCGACTTTCGCTCCTGGATCCGACTCTTGTATGCGACCCCGGTGCGCTGGTGGAAGTGAATGGGGTAAGGTCGGAGCCTTTCGTATTGTCTCGCTCCATTCGTCAAGGTTGTCTGCTATCGCCCTTGCTTTACGTTCTTGCGTTGGAACCATTCCTTCGCAAGTTAAAACGAATCCGGTCCTGCGCGGAATTACCCTGCCTGGCGCTACCACCTCGGCCAGGTATTCTGCCTATGCTGACGACGTTTCGGCTCTTGTGTCGAGCAGAGCCGAGATTGACGAAGTCAGCAAAGAAATAAGTGGGTATGAGATGGTGACAGGGGCCAAGATCAACCGCGATAAGTCTGTGGGCTTGCGGTTGGGTGCGTGGAAGGGAGTTTCTCTTCCCGGACCTTTCCTCTGGACGGATGGGCCGATCAAGATACTCGGCGTCTGGTTCGGTCCTGATCTCCAGTTGGAAATGAACTGGTCGGAGGTACAAGGGAAGGCCGAGATCGCGGTTAATCTGTGGTCTCGGAGGAATCTTTCCCCTGAAGGGAAGGGCGGAAGTATGTGTTTCACATCTATCCGATCCTCCTCTACCAACTCTCTATGCTTCCACTCCCGTATGCCCGACTAATGTCATTAGTCAGGACCTTGTTCTCTTTCTTGTGGAGAGGCAAGGCCCCTTGGTATCTCGCGAGGTCTGTTGCCTCCATCCCTCTGAGGGCGGTCTGGGGATGCCTAGCATTGAGATCCGTCAATATATGCTTCGCATTACCTTTTTAGACCGAATGTGTCGTGGGTCGAATGAGGAGGGTGCCTTTTGGAAAGAAGACGTCCAGAAACATTTTCCAACCCTGAAAAGTGTGCACTCGTCGTGCGAACAAGAGGCCGGCCGTTTACCACGTGTTTCTGCTCTTTTTCTTGAATGTCGTCGGCTTTGAAGCTCCTCTTACGGGCTTCGATGGTCTCTCCAACGCCCAGGCGTTGTCTCTTTTGGCATTATATCAAGTTTTAGTTAGGGGGTCCGTACAAGATGATCTGATTGGCAAGCTCGGTCTTCTGAAGCAGGAGGCTTTTTCGATATGGCCTTATCAACGCCTTGAAATGTCTCAATAACGATGAGGCATCACTCACCTGGCTGGTGATTCGTGAAGCCCTCTGGGTCGGCAATCTACTTTGTTCAGCAGGCTTGGAGAAATATCCAAACTGTTTGTTTTTTTGGGGAAGTCAGACCATTGGTCACGCCTTCTTTCAGTGCAGATTAATTTTTGCCGTTGCTGCAAGTTTGTTGAAGGCCTCATGGTTCGTCTATGCTGCATAGAAAGTTTTTTGTCCTGAAGCCAGTTCTGTTTGGTTATGTGGTGCCGCAGATGACGAAGGCTGAACACTATGTGTTCTGTTGCTTACTAGGGGTTATGAGAGTCAGAATATTTGGACGACGCGTCAGAAGGGATTCCATGAGGGCGAGAAGTTCACTTCTTCCCGAACTGATCTTGTTCTTTAAGCATCAGCTTAAAGTCAAGATCAGGACGGAAAAAATCTATTCACCTCATCGGAATTCAGCAAAAGGTGGGTGATTCTTGCGCGAATGTGCCTCAATAATAGGGGCTGACCTTGAGTGGCATCTGGATGCCGGTTAGGCATTAAGAATATTGTTTTCCTGGGTTGAACATAGGCAACCCATCCCGGTTTAGATTAGATTAGGTTTTTGTTTTTTTTTTTTTTAGTTTTTCTATTCTGGTAAACTTAGCTAGGGTATATTTGCTTATTGGTCCCTTTTATTCTGTCCCCATTTTCTTTTCCTTTTGTTTTTTAACTCCCCATCCCTCCCCTCGTTTTAGGTGGTCAGTGATGTCAGTTCTCTGGTAGATGCTGGGCGCTTTTTTCGTTTTCGTCTATGTTTTTTTCGTATTTGTTGTTGTGTATGAATGAGTGTGTGCCTGTGTGAATGCTTGGGATGAATGAGTGTGGCTTTATTTTTTCATAAGTCCCGCATCGATTTCGTCCGGTTAACTGATATTTCTGCCACATTCAATAGTTTGTGGGGGGTTTTATTACTAACACTAATTTTATTTGGTTTCTTGTATATATTATTTTGTCATTTTGTATATATTTCATTGGGGATCTTTTTAGAAGTCGTTGTTTTTTATGCCCCTCCCCCCACAGACGATATTTGTACATAAGGGGATTATTTAGGTTTTTTCATGGAGTCAAAGAGGCATTTTGGTGTATGTAGTAAGAAAGGTATGGATAAATGTGTTGTTTTGGTGAAAGGAATATTGTTCAGTATGATAGGGTCAGTGGATGTGGCTAGCTAAGTTTTAATCTAAGACAAGTGATGACCGTTCTTTACCCCAACCCCCTTTTTTTGCCTTGTGCCACATTTGTACCTTAGTACAATAAATAATGTCAACAGGTGGCCACAAAGGAGACTGGTCACGTTCAGCAGGAGAGCACCAACCACCGTCAACATGTGTGAACTACTATGAGAGATTGACCTAGATCCGAAGCCGGCTTATGAACTTTACCACAAGGTAGCTGTCCCAAACCCACAAGTTCCTGTTGAAATAAACCACGTAAATCTATTTCTGCTGTTGTCATATTTCTTTCTTGCAACCATATGCTTGTCTATAACACTATCGATTCTAATATATAGCTGATGTGTTACTTTTAATTTCCAGGGTTTTTTTACTCAAATCTCAATTTTCCATATTGATTTTCTGGGTCTCCCTCCCCACTAATTTCAAGTATTTTGTCTACTCCTTGAAGTTTACTTTCTGAATACAAGTGTTTGAATTCTGTTTTCACAGTTGGCATGACCATAACCAATTCCTTGCTCTGAAATTTTAAACACTCTAAACTTAATGAAACAAAACTTGTCTGCATCCATCTTTTGATGAGTGCTTACCTTTAAACATATACCAGTATGTATAGTAAACAATCTTAGTTTTAAAAATTAAGATTTTTAAAGTTTTTTTTTTTTTTTGTTCTTGTAAACAATGTTTTGAAAGTTATAAAATCTATAAATTCTACTGGTGTAAGCCATCTCTTGTTAACTAAATCTGTTTGTTTTTTTGCAAGAATCCTTTTCGAATATTAGTTATAATCCTATACACATAATGCTGATCTGTCAATAAGTCTTTCATCACTACTTTTACTGCAATGTACCCTCTTTACTTTGTTTCTATTTTTTTTTCTTATTTGTTAATAACCCTTCTTGCTGTGGATCTAAACCAGGGGTTTCCAACATTTTTTTTTTTTTTTTTTTTTAAGTCACCATCCAGTAAATATTCAAAAACATACCAAAATTGTTTAATATTTTGTTACTGGTTCATAAACTGATCTCATGTGTGTTAACCACCCTCCCTCCAAAAAAAAAAACCAAAAAAAATGCTGACTTAGGAGCAGTAATGGCATTAAAGAAAAAGCAAACTTTATCATTGAAAACGCACACACATAAAGAGTTTAGCCTAAGAATAGGGACAAGCAAAAATTGCGTTAGTGGAATCCTTAAAAATGAGGACACAACGATTAATTTTTTTTTTTTTTTTTTTTTTTCTTTTGACAAATAAATTGAGATGACTAGAATTATTAGCAATGATACAATGCAGTGAAACATTTTCAAAAGAAAAAAAAAAAAATTACAATTTTAGCTTAGGATATGTTGTGGAAAGAATGTAATTGTTGTATTATTACTGTATAAAAATATAAAGCTTTTTCAGCATAATATCAATGAGTCTTGAAACAAAAAATTATGTACAGTAAATGTCAAAAAGGTCCTTTATTTTCCAACATGATTAGTAATTTCTTATAGATAAAAATATTTTAATGATTTTTTTTTTTTTTTTTTTTGCCTAGCATTTGGAACTTTCTCTACTCAGGCAATTTATTAAAATTCTAAAACATTCATTTTCTATTTTAGATGGGAGTCCTGTTTAAAATATAAATGTCAAACTGATCTCTGACTTTTTGACATGCATATAGTTTTATTCCTTTTTGAGGGGACCAGTCTATTTCAGTATTGCTGTTTTAAAATGAAATGTATTATTTTGTAATATTTGATGTTCATTTAATTTCCAGTAGACAGATGTTGCAAGATTGAAATAAACTTGTAACATTTGTTGATTCTTTTCATGTAGGCCTTTTCTTTGAAAATATATGCGTAGGGCTCTAGGCAAATATTTTCTTGGAAAATCCCCATGACCAACTCTTTAAGAAAAACGTAACATTTTTCGTTCTTATATATATATATATATATATATATATATATATATATGCCAGCTGGATGTTTTTTATAAAAGCTGTCTGCATGCAATCTGTGGAGTTAACCTTCAAGATAGGACATCTAATGTAGACCTGTTTAACAGGTGTAATATTGGAGGAATTTAGACTTTTCTCATACAGTCTGTTATGTTGGACTGGCCATGTCTTGAGAATGTTTGACAGGATACCCAAGATCCTAATGTACAGCCAGTTAGATCAGGACTACAGGAATGTAGGACGCCCATGGCTAAGATACAAAGACAAGCTGAAAAGCAACTTGTCAGCTGTCAATATACCACATAACACCCTTCAGCGCTTAGCCTTGGAGCGGGTAGAATGGAGATTAACGTTTTTTTAGTGGACTCAGCAGTTTTCAATCTGCTTGTCTGAATCATCAAGAAGCAAGATCTAAAAAGTCATCCAATCTAACAGTGATCACATCCCACAATCCTCACTCTTGCTCTATATATGGCCTCCTTTGTAAATTGCAAGTGGTCTTAAGTGCCACTTAAGATTATCGCACAAAATTTCATAACTGAATCAATTAAGCTGTCAGATGTCGGATCCTCGTATGTTGAAACGGACAGAGTTCATTATTTTATATATATATATATATATATATATATATATATACTTTTTTGGCATAAATCTTTGATACCTAAGGTTGAAAATGAATTTTTAAACATGAGAAAGCATTCTTGAACATTTCATTTTAGTTTTAATTGAAAGCTAAGGGATTAAATTTATTTCCAGCAAGTAAAATATTCTGGTGTATTTCAATAGGAATTATATAGATTGGAATGTCAAATTTAATTTCGATTTCATAAAATTTTCTTAAAAGCAGACATTTTCTTAATTTTAAGAAATTTGTAAACAAACAAATTTATCGATTTTAAAACTCTTCCAAAATATATATTTCAGACACATAATTTGAGTAAAATTAGAAAATTTAAATTAATCTGATTTGAAATAAATATTACTTATAGCATAAAAAATTAATATATGACGATTTGCTATTGATCGGCCATGTTTATCTGAAGCGATATTCGATGGATGATTGAGTGACAAAGCAATGACAGTATGGCTGATTAGAATTGACATAAAATTTACAAAATCTAAGTGAATTCATTTTTTTGGTGGCGGGGTTTAACTACCTAGTAATTTTTACAAATGAACATTTTCCACAATTATGTAATAACTTATTGACTTTTGAAGATGCTTTATACAAAAATAAAAATTTAAGATAGTATAAAATTTTCTTAAATTAATTTCTCTGTAAAGAGACAAAATAACCTTTTCATAATGTCACATTTAGCCTTTCATAGTTGGAAAAAGGGAATAAATTAAGTAAAAAAAAAAAAAAAAAAAGTTATAAATAGAATAGTGTAACTGTTTATTAATCTCTTCATTTTTCGATTCATAAATTGTTTCCACTTAATTACTATATCACATCCAGGAAATAGCCCAGTTCAGAATTTTGCACAATTTTAAACCATTATAAATTATTATAATTAAAATTAAAAGGAAAAAAAAAAAAATTCTTGTAAAAATTCATTATTCATTGGGAAAATTTTATTTCTTCAGACAATGACCTTATAACTTATTTACAAAAGCAATTAAAAGTTTTTCTAATTAAATAATGTCATAGTTTTATTGCATTAATTATTTTTCAATTTCAGTTAGAATAGTGCATGTTTAAAAGAAAAAAAATTAGGTGATTTAGATTATTCAAGGAGTCCTAATTTTTAATGAATAAAAAAAAATTCATGAAATAGAAAGATATTTTGCAAAATTTCATGAAATTAAGCAGTGCGTAACATATGTATAAAAAAAAAATTATTATTCATTTGTGAATAAGTCCTGAAAATTTCATTAAAATTAGACAATTATTTGTTTTTATTTTTATTTTTTTATTTTTTACAAGAATTTCCAAATGTTTTCAAGGAAAAAGTCAATGTAATTATGCCACTCTGACGTAAACAAAACAAGATTTTAACTAAAATTTCAAACTTGTTAGACAGGATTAAAAAATTTCCCAAAAGTAAAATGCTTTGGTCTTTCATCTTGATAACATAAACATTTTGATAAAACTTTATTTTTTTTTTTTAAAGTTTGTGGCCTTTCATTACACTGTTGTTTTCCCACAAAAAAAAACAATATATATATATATATATATATATATATATATATATATATATATATATATATATTGGTTTTAAGGTTAGTATTGCAAGTGTTGACAAAAATGAAAAGATTTTTGTACATAATTATAAAATTCAAAAGAATATACACCTATTCGCAACTAATAAAAATTCAGTGAGTATTTTTTTGTTCCCTTTTCAGATTTTATATCTGAAAAAAATCTTTTTCTGAAGAACTTTTTGAATTTTAATGACTCTTTTTGGATATATAGAAAATACCAAAATATTCATTTATTTGCCCACCAGTGGATTGAGAAACCTTGGTATAAAAAACCCAATTTACATTGGTTGTCCTTGACAACATTTCTATTATTGTCCAAATTCTTTTGGTCTAGGAATGAGACATACTTGTCATTGCTAGCTACAGGATCAGGAATCCATCTGTTATGGCACTTATGGTATAATCTTCATCTAGCTCATCTTCCTGTTTCTTCTGCTGAAAATCATCCCTCAATGTATTTCCTAGCTTTTTTCCTCTGCCACTACTCGGGTTTTTTTTTTTTTTTTTTTTTTTTTTTCCTCCTCCTTTTCTCTGTACTTTTTGCTTGTCTTTTAAATCTTTTTTCTTGTCTCCTATGTTCTGCAATATCAGCAGAACACATTTGATGGAAGCCCTTTACGCCCTTCTTTGTCTCTTTGAACTTTTTAATGAATACAAAGTCCTTCACTGGAATTTTTTTTTTTTTTTCTGTCTCCAGAACAAGAGCTGCGAAAGTTAGGACATTGATTCAATCTCCAAAATACATGTCTCTTTTGCATTTCGTTTGTCTTTTTCTTTAGACTAAATTACTGCTTCATTCCATATTTTATTGAGCTTTACCATGATTCTGCACTCTTCAATTATTATTGGTGTAATCTATTTGCTTTTGTCCATTGGTCAATATGATTACTGTAGATGTCTTGTAAAATCTTATTTGTATGCTTTGTTATATGCTCATAACTTTGTTTACATAAAAATATACTGAATCTCAATGTCTCTCACTGTTCTCAGAAAAGTAGTTTTTGTCCAGTGTCTACAAAACTACTAAAGTTATTTTATTTTTTTTTTTTTTTTTTCTTATTTATTCTTGGTGAAATTGAAATAAAAGTGATTTCTAATATTCATATCTAATCAAAAAAAAAAAAAAAATCAAATTTGCCAGATTGTGATAACTAGCAATAAGAACACTTTATAATCTTCAAAACACACAAGGTACAAATTTATCTATATGAATTGTATGCTGCATATGATTGCGAGAGAAAAAACAAATGACAAAGTACTACTGGTGAGATGGAAAGGAGATATTTTAAATTATAATTCTCTGTATTGCCACTATAAAGGATGATGAAATGTCTCTTGTGAGTGAGGGTAGTTACCTGGAGGATAGGAGTCTGTAGTCTGTGGGCCGAGTGTTGAAGCTTGTCAGGTTGAGCTGGATATGAATAAAGGAAACCACTGCTCAGCCTCAGAGGGCTTCACAGTCCATCAAAGCACATATGAAATTAATGGAACTATGACATTCAAATGCATAGGTTAGTATATGAATTTCATTATTTAAAAATAAAATAATGGGGCTTATACTCAAACATGTATATCTATTTACCTTATAACATTTAAATTAATCTGATGTAATGTCTGAATAAAATTCATTAATTTATGTGTCAGTTATATCCACAATGATATGCCAGGATACAACTTTAAGGTTTATGGAGAATTAGGGCGAAGTCACATGAACTCAAACTTGGTGACCGCTTCTGAAGAGAAATAAATGCAATCATCTGTACTATATAAATATATTCAATATCCAAATAGCAAGAGAAATAGTGCTTGCAGACAATGTGCATCTGCAAACTTAGCTTAGTAGTAAAGGCATCTGGGTATCTTGTCAACAGACCTTATTGAAGAGTTCCCTTTCAGTTCATGGCTAGTTCCTTTAGTCAGTAGTAATCTCTTCTTCCATAACCTGATGCCACTGTCTAGAGTTAGTGGTGAAGGGCGCAGCTTTGCTTCATGCTGTCTGAATAATGTTGTGGAAGAAAGGAGTGGGCTTTGAATTTGGTGCTTATGTATCTAGTGTCACCTGATCCTTATGGGGGAGGAGCAATGATTGGTCCTTTCTTTAAGTATTCTGCTTCCTTGTTTTATTCTGTGCTTTATTAATCTTATTGATTATTCTAAATTCCAATACCTTCCTGTCTGGAGGATGCTATGAAGCAATCATAGCATCTTGTTTTGAATGAGAACACATGGTTGAAAGTAAATCCTTGACTGTAGAAACTGGAGTTGGCTGTAATATTAACTCTGAAGCTATATCACAAAGATTCTGTAAGTTTTGTTTTTGCTGTTCTACTTAGAATTGGGTTTAATGGATTGAATACAGCTGAAGAGGAGACAGAAGCTGCATATTTAACTGATACTGTTCTTTTATGTAAGGCCTACTTGGTTAAGGCTTCTCTCCTCACCAGTAACTGTAACTAGATCATTGTTATTACTAAAAATAACATTTTATTCATCTTTCTAAAGATGAAGTCAGTCAGATGTGATACAATTCTTTTGGATGGCTGTTCTGATTAGTTGGTGTAACATGGTTGTCATGGAAATACAAGTTGAGCTCAATTCTTCAAAAGCATCAGGACAGAATAGGCAGTAGCTATGGTGTAGTAATTGTTTTTATTAGTAACTTTTACCAGGATGACCTTCAAGAAATATTGACCATGGGGATAATGTCTCTCAAAGATTACCATGCAGAGCCCTGCATATGTTTTAATATCCTTCATAAATTGAATGATATCCAAGCCTACAAGTCCATGGATGCATACCTGTATGTTGCAGTCATCATTCTATACTAGTTTGTATTTCAAGTTTTTCCAATTTGTTTATCTTTCTGAAATCGTAAACTTTAAATTTAATGTTGAAATTCATCTGTCACTAGAACTGATAGGCATTAAGTTTCTTCTTCCTAATGTCCCCAAAAAGTTTACTACACATTCCACAGGAATAAATTTTAAAAAAATCATTGATGTATTTTAATTTTTCATATCACTTGTTAAAAGAAATTCATATACTTTATGAACTTTCATATTTTCCAATTCCTTTTTCTTTGCATCAATCACATCTTGTCCTTGTTCTTGTTCAGAAGTAAGCAAAACTTCATGTTCCTGATTACTTATTCCCTCTGTTACATGAGAGTTTTCTCCATTGATCAACATGATCCCAATTGACACAAAGAGGATCTTCATTCTCTGCTTCTGGCTTTATATTTAGCCAATGGCTATATTTTCCTGTTGACTTTGGTTGTGCTCATAACCATTCCTTTCTTCCACTCATCACTCCCTCTCAATTTATATTCTACAACTTTGTTTCTACTTGGTTTTATACTGTTATCTTTCACTTCCTTTCTATTGCTATTAGAATTGTTATACTGTCCTTCATCTTCCTCCTCCAACACTTCATTCATCTCATTTGAAGAATTTGTATTTTCTTCATTCCTTGGACTTCGCAATTCCTTGTCTATCTTCATCAAGTGACATGTTTGCATCCTGAAAAATGCTCCTCCGTGTCTGATCAATACACATTGACCTTCTTTCCCCAGAACTTTAGCAGGACCCCGCCATCCGTTGTAGTTTTGTCTTCTATAGTAGACACGGTCATATGTCACAAAACCTTCATCCGCATAAGTCCTTACATTATATCTCAAGGCTCTCTGAACTCTTTCACTTGATTTGGCTTCCATGAAGCTTTTCCTCGCTGTATATAGGGCATTTAGATTTATTCTAACTATATCACTGGTTGTTGCAGTTTCCAATGCAGGTAACCGATTATTCAAAACTGATGGTGTTTATCAGATGTCCAGAAATTGATGTCGCTTTCTTTCAGCAATATGTCTGGTCTCACTGAAGCCTAGAAGAGTAGTCGTCTCCCACGTCCACTCGCCTGGTTTTTAATAGGTAGCGTTGTTCTCTTATGCAAATAAGTCTGCTGCATTGTGGCGAATAAAGAAAACAGCAACCAGCGAGTAAATTCAAGCTCTCCCAGCTGGTATTTCAACCTCGAGTCGTTCCTTGAGTTCTGTCTCAAAATAGCACTAACAGACTGTTCTAGCTGCCAACTGTGAACGTCACTCGAAGAACTCCCTGCCCTGGGAAAAAGTAGTTGCTTTTATATTTGTCCATATACCCATAATCCCTTGCGTCTTCATGTGATCCCATAATTCATTGCGTCCCTGTCCCATAATGCATTGCATCTTTAATGCATAAAAATGCAGTGCAAGTCCCCCCTCATTCTTTTACGTTATCTGGCCGAGGGCGGATTACGGCAGAGCGGTAAGTGCTTTTTTTCTCTCTCCTTTCAACTGCAGTAGCTTTACATGCTAAGCAAATACGGGCTCTTTTTTGGTGGGGACAAGGCAAGTGGCGACCAGTTGTGCTCATCCCAGGTTCTCTCATGTCTGCCACACTCCCCCCTGATCTCCTGATCACACAGATGACAGTGAGGATACGGTCTTTTGTTCCGGGTGCTTCTCCGAAGGGGGATTGGTTGAGCTTCTTCATCGGAGGAGCTCTCAATAGACACGTCACGATCTATTGGCAAACTACTGATATTGGAGTGATTGGTTGTTGAATCCAACTCAACGTATATTGGCTGTTCACTATCCTCCGTGTATTCTTCGTCAGTTATGGGATTTGAGCCCAAAAAAGGGCGCAGGTCTCTAACATGACGAGGCGTTCCATCGACCTGCACTGACTGCTGACTCACCACCTCGGTCACACATTCGGTTCCAAATTTGGTCATGCATTTACTATGTGGAGTCTTAACCCAGACAATGTCCCCTTTCTTGTATTCCCCTCCAGTTATTTGTGATTCAGGCGGGGGCGTCGCATCAATGCCTCTCACCCGGACGTGGTATGTGTGCAGTACATAAGCCGGTGCCGTGGAAGGTGACAGGTTGTCCTTGGGTGTGACGTTATGCCAGTAAACCGCTTCCCAGACTGAACAATTTTTTCCTGGCCGCTATGGTTTTGACACTTCTGTGGTTGCGTTCCACAATGCCATTTCCAGACGGCACGTAAACACACCAGAACCTTAAATGCACGCCCCAGTTGCTTACAAATACCTTAAATTGTCTGCAAGTGAATGTGGTGTCATTGTCAGTCAGTATTTCAGTCGGTGGGCCTCGTTCTTAGAAGACTGTCTCCAGCTGACGAATGACACCAGCAGAGTCTTGCCGTCTCAGTGGCTGCCATACTGCAAAACGGGAGGGACCGCAATCAATGAGTGTAAGAAAATGGTTACCATTGTAATGGGTCACGTCCATTGCTAACCTGCTCCAGTTTCTTCTCACACTCAAATTTCCTTTTTTCCAATGCACTTGTGCTGGATCGATCGATTGGCAGGCTTTATAGGTTCTAACAACAGATTTTATCAGTTCCTTAAGCACCGTTGTATCTATGGTCCTAGTAAAGTACATTGTTCTTTTAACACCCGGGTGCCCACTCTGCTGGTGGATGTGGGTTAGCTGACATTTGTTCAACTGGCTCGTTGCAGTGGCACAACTCACTTGCACCGGTTCTCCTCCTTTCTTGTGCATCTCCAATCAGCGTTGTGGCACTCTGGTGAGGCTGTCAGTGCGGTTCTGACAAGATTTTACCAATGTCACAGTCAGTGCGTACTCCTCCACCAAAGCTCACAGTGTCTCTAAGTGCCGCCTCATCAGCATTTCACCCGCCGCCTTCGTGTTCACGCGCGTCTTTCCTGTCAGGGTGTTAGACACCCACCGATGCACACATGCTGAATTGGTGACCACATGCATAACTGGTGCCTGCCACTGCAGAGCAAGAGTCACGCCCTTGATCACCGCATCAAGCTCAGCAAAATTAATGTGTCTGGCATCATTAGTTGGACGTAACCAGCAAGCATCTTCCACGATGCTCCCATTCACCTCTAGTGTTACTCCCGTAGCCACAGAGCTTGCATCCACCCAAACTGTCATTTCATTGCCGTTCACACACCAGTCTCCACCGACAGGATTTGATTCCTGCACTTTGGCCACTGTTTCCTCCAGTATATGTCCAAGAGGGGCATCCTTTATCTTGTCGTCCCATCCTTTGTTTAGTGTACTTGCATAATGCTTAATAAATGCAGTTGCCACCCTAAGCCAACCACACAGGGAAATGACCCACGAGTTTCCCACACAAGGAAAATACGCTTCGGCGGGTCACCATTTGAGCAATTTCTGGAACCTGACCTCCCCACTTCCATCGAAGGGAGTTGCTTTCTTCCCAGACTTGCAGACTCGGGACCTTAGTTCCATCTCTCAATCGCTCCGGATCTTTACAGACTAGCCCGTAATCTGCAAAGTGCTGTCTTATGCGCGCTGCAGAAACTAGGCCTTCGTTTATGAAGATATCGTCGATGTATGCCGACGTGGCACTCTTAATGTCCTGATCCTGGGACGTTATCGTGTTGATCACTGACTTCATGACAAGTGGTGCCACATTCAGGCCAAAATCCAAACGCGTAAGGCGAAACCGCTTACCCTTAATGACCACTGTTTGAAAAGGCCATAGCGATTTGTCAATGTGGATCTGTAGGTATGCATTTTTCAAATCCAACAGCGATATGTCAGCTCCTTGTCATCGCCATTCTCGTAATTTCTGTGCACACACCTCTACGTCAGCTGTGAATGCGTCTACAAAGCCGTTCAACTCCCGATAGTCAAGTACCGGCCGGACCTTCTGTTTGTGTTCTTGTATGACTGCCATTAAGGGAATTAATCCCTTGGGTGGGCCAAGCTCTTTCTCGGGATATGGCAGTAGTCATCCGTCTCGCTGCCACCGTGCTAGTTCTTTATCGTATGCATCTCGGATGTGGCCAGGTACTGTGTACTCCTGTACTTTATTGACCAACTTGCTAGGTGAATGACCACTCGCCCACTTCCACAATGCAGTCCATGTTTTTGTGCTCGGGTTAAACGTCACTCTAAAGTCAGGCTTGTTGATAAGAATGACGGCACATGTGTTCAGGTTTCCGAAACACGCTTCGCCTGATTCGGTCAGGTGAACACCTCTGAGCACTTTCATTGCATCAATCCCGAGAAGATCGAACCCTAGCAACTGTCCTTCCACGACCAGAACCTCAACAGTCTTGGACTGAATCTGCTCGACGCCCAACTTAATTTTACCATATCCACGGCACTTCAGGGTCCTCCTGTCGGCAGTCAACACTCCCACTTCTGGGAGCATCCTGAATCGACTACAGCTGTGCACTCTACTCCACTTACAAATACTTGTACGGTGGGTAACTTCCGGGTTTTTACTTGCTCGGGGAGAAATCTAGCACTGACGCCTTCTCCCCTTGGGCATTTCCCTGGCATTCTGAGGAAATGTGTCCAATGCAATTGCATCGAAAACACCGCTTGTCATGGCCAGACCTCTGCGTTCTGTTTGGCCTCTCCTGATGTCCTTGTGTACAATTCTTCGCCATATGGTTGGGTCCAGAGCACTTGTAGCAGGTAATTGTTCTGCTAACAGGTTTGGTTGGCAGAGGGAACCTCAGCTTCTGAGCATGGTAGCTCTACGGATGTGGTGGCCAATACTTGGCACCCTTCGTCATCCGTCATAATAGCCCTTGCTCGAGTCAGAATCTGTTCTAGATTCATGTCGTCCAGGATGGACGAAGCTTTGAGGAACTGCCTAAGATTATGTGGCAGCCCTGACACAAATGCACATGCCATCCACCGATCAGGCAGCGGTCCTCCTATTAGCTGCACCAAGCGATGCATTTCAGCCAGGAATTCATCCACTGTTTCTCCTGGGCAAAGACACCGTCCCATAAATTGGTCGAACGCATTAAATCTGTCAGTCGCGTATGTAGTCATAAGGGCCCGTTTAATTTGTTCCGCATCTGCCCTCTGCTCTCCACTGAGTTGTCTATACACAGCAAGGGCACTGCCTCGAAGTCATAGAGGCAAGATGCGCTCGATCTTATCCATGGCACAAAGTTCACAAACCAATTCCACATTTTCTATCCATTCAACAATGGGCATATCTGTTGGGGCGTCGCTGAATTCTGGAATTAAATGGACGTCAAAGACCTTGCCTTCCATTTTGAAGAATCAATAGGCCGAAATAGCTTGTGGCAAATAAAGAAAACAGCAACCAGTGAGTAAATTCAAGCTCTCCCAGCTGGTATTTCAACCCCAAGTCGTTCCTTCTTGAGATTCTGTCTCAAAATAGCACTAACAGACTGTTCTAGCCGCCAACTGTGAATGTCACTCGAAGAACTCCCTGCCCTGGGAAAAAGTAGTTGCTTTTATATTTGTCCATATACCCATAATCCCTTGCGTCTTCATGTGATCCCATAATTCATTGCGTCCCTGTCCTATAATGCATTGCATCTTTATTGCATAAAAATGCAATGCAAGTCCCCCCCCTCATTCTTTTACGTTATCTGGCCGAGGGTGGATTACGGCAGAGCGGTAAGTGCTTTTTTCTCCCTCATTTCAACTGCAGTAGCTTTACATGCTAAGCAAATACGGGCTCGTTTTTGGCGGGGACAAGGCAAGTGGCGACCAGTTGTGCTCGTCCCAGGTTCTGTCTCATGTCTGCCACAATGGCAGTAGGCGTACGCACGCGCAACCAACTCTCAGATAATGGTTACTCGCGAGGCAGCGAATTTGTTTTGCTCCTGGTAAGTCACTGTCACATCTATTACACTTCCCCCTGGTCGTATTATCACATAAGTGACAGTGAGGGGCTGGTCGTTTCACTCTTGCACTCCTTCGCGGTGGCATAACCATGTCTTCCTCCCCGGCTGAATCGTCAGATGTGTCCTGGTCTGAATCATATTCCGGGGGATCAATAAATGTCAAGTCTACTTTTTCCTCGCTCTCAGAAGGAGGGTCACTGCTGCTTGCACTGGAGCTTGGTTCTTGCCATTTATGACTCCCTGATGTTGTGTCACCGCATTCATCCGCTGGTAACAATGAAGTGAGCCGTGGACGTACATCTCCCACGTGCCGCGGTATCCCGTCAATGACTACCGACTGTGGACTGTTTATCCCCGTGACACGACCTTTCACAAGCTTTGACGTGCAACGTCAATGCGGATTTTTTTACCCAGACTGCGGCTCCTTCTTTATACTGAGTCAGTTGCCTGGTTAGGCGAGGGCACAACGTCAATTCCTTTTATTCGAATTTTGTATGAATGCAGCAGATTGGCGGCGCAGAAGAGGCAGACACGTCATCCCTGGGTGTGATGTTATACCAATACACGGCCTCCATAATAGAGCAGCTCTTTCGTGCGGCAATCCGTGTGATTGTCCGATGACACCTCTCTACAATACCATTTCCAGATGGTTTGTACGCGCAGCGCGGTCGGAATCGGACGCCCCATTCTTCTGTGAATTGTTTGAATTGCTGACTGTGGAATGCAGTGTCATTATCAGCCAGGATCTCCACTGGGGCACCACATTCGAAAAACACTGACTCCAATTGCCAGATTATGTGTGCAGCATCTTGCCGAACTAGCGGCCGCCAGATTGAAAGCCGTGTGGGGACGCAATCGATCAGTCAAAAAATGGCGACCGTTATATTGCATGATGTCCATTCCTAGATGGCTCCAAGTTTCACGCACACTGAGCTCTCCCTTCTGCCATCGCACAGAAGCTGGATCTATTGACTGACACTGTTTACAACTCTGAACGACCAATCTCACTGCTACTTTCGACACGGACGGGTTGATCCGACGTACAAAATATAGTGTCCGTTTAACTCCAGGGCGCCTGCTGTGTCGATGAATCTCTGTTAACTGAGCAGGGCTCGGGTTTCCTATGGCAAAAGCACATACTGGTTGAACAGGTTCGAGTTCCTTCACGTTGTTGAACCACCTCTGGGGAACTCTAGTCAGCAAGTCAGCTCAGTTCTGGTCGGATCTAACTAGCGCTATGTCAACCGAAAGTTTGTACTCTTTCACAAGAGAAGTTAGTTTCAAGTCGTCGCCTTATGAGCATCTCGCTAGCAGCCTTGGTGTTCAGCCGAGACTTTCCCATAAGTGCATTAGTCACACAAATGGTACACGCAGAGGGAGTCTGTGTTCACATGTAATACTGTAGCCTGCCATTTTAGCGTGAGGTTGATTCCCTTCAGCACGGCATCCAGTTCAGCCACATTGATATGCTGGGTGTTTTTTATTGGCCGTAGCCAGCATGCGTCCTCGATGATGGCTCCCTTAGCCTTGAGCGCTACTCCTACAGCCAGCGAACTTGCGTCCACCCACACATTTAGCTCCTTCGTATTCACGCACCATTCTCCCTGTGCAGGATCCAGTTGCTGAGCCTGGGCGAGGGTTTGTTATACGTTCCAGGGGAGCATCACAAATTTTGTCATCCCAGTTTTGCGTTACGGCAGTGGCTCGACGTTTGATGAAGCCTGTCGCCACTCGCAGCCATCCACACACGGGGGAAGTGTCCCACCAGCCGGCCACACATGGAGAAAATACCTCTCCGTGTCATAGTCATAGGGCCGTCTACCATTTTACTTCCTCGTTGCCATTGCAGTCAACCCTGTTCCTTCCATACTTCGAGCCCCAGCACTCTTGCTCCATCCTGTAACTTCTCTGGATCCTTGCTCGTCAGTCTCACAGATTCCGCCGACGCCACATCCTCGTTGATATATATATATATATATATATATATATATATTGTCAATATATGCTGACGTTGCTCTATTTATAGTTTCATTCTGTGCTAACACAGCCTTGAGCACAGCTCGCATTATCAGGGGCGCCACATTCAGGCTGAACCCCAGCTTGGTCAAACAGTATTGCTTCCCTTTAAACATAACTGTTTGATATGGCCACAGGGATTTTTCAACACGGATCTGTAGATATGCTTTCCTGAGGTCCAGAATGGACACGTTCGCACCCTGCTGTCTCCAGTCTTGCAGTTTTTCTGCGCAAACATCCGCGGCACCTGTGAATGTTTCAATGTAGGTATTCAGTCCCGATAGTCCATCACAGGACGCACCTTATGCTTGTTGGTCTGCAGCACGGCCATCAGTGGTATCGGTCTCTTGGGTGGGCCAAACTCCTTGTCACTGTATGGCACCAACCAACCATTGTCCATCCATGTTTGCATTTCGTGCTCGTACTCCTCTCTCATCTTGCTGGATATTCAGAGATCCGATTTTGAAGTTTCCGTGGTGCATGACCTGCCGACCACTTCCAGGCTGCGACTCAAACTCCCTGCCGTTCATTGAATTTCGCACTGAAATCGGCTTTGCTGATACGAATTGCTGCACAGAAGGACCGTGGTTTTTTTCAAACTCCACGCTTCCATGCTGCGTGATGCGAACTCTGAGTGCCTTAATGGCGTCGATGCCAAGCAACAGGTCGAAATCCAGGGGCTTCCCTCGCATAACCAGCACATTGATTGTAGCAGTATTACCGGTTGCTGTGCGAATTCTGACAGTGCCCCTTCCACAGCAAGCCTGTGTAGCTCCGGTTAATGTAGATATCGCCATACCCTGCTGAAAAACTCGTGCTCAAGATTGACCGTGAGCACCCAGAGTCAAGGAGAGCCGAGCATGGTGTGCCGTCAACACACAGTAATGATAGGTAGCACCGCGTTTACTTGCTGTTTGGAGAGTGGACCGGCGCTGAAGTCTCGTCCCCGCCTCTGTTTCCCGGACAATTTTTGGCCAGATCACCGGTCTTGTTGCATCGATAGCAACGCGTGTTAGTTGCCCTTCGCCTCTTCACGCAGTCCCTCGCGAAGTGATTGGGCCTATTACATTCATAGCATGTGACAAGTGGGCCCATGTTTGGGGAAGATCGAGGAGTCTGGGAGGGCTGCACTGCAGTGACGACTGGTTCCCTCTCTGTCTTTGATTGCCCGAGCTCAATATCATCCGCCCTGGCCGAGGACCGCAGGAGCCTTTTCACGGGATCAGAAAGCCCCCGCACGAACATGCATGCCATCACACTGTCTGGCACTCCTCCAAAAAGGACGGACAGCTTCCGTAGATCTGCCAAATATACATCTACGGTCTCACCCGGATGCATTACACGTGCCTCGAATTGTTGGTATGCTGTGAATTTATCAGGGGCAAATGCTGTCATCAATGCTCCCTTGATTCGAGCCACATCCAATTTCTCTTCCGTAGATAGTTGCTGGTAAACCGCGAATGCTCCCCTGGTTAAGCGAAGAGGGATGACATGATCAAGCCGTTGCACTCCCAATAGGTCGCACACCAATTCCAACGTCTCGAGCCATTCACCCACAGATCTAGTCCCGTCAAACTCGGGAATAATTTTTAAATCAAGCCGGCCGTCCATATCTGCCGAAATAGCTTGTCAGATGTCCAGAAATTGATGTCGCTTTCTTTCAGCAATATGTCTAGTCTCACCGAAGCCTAGAAGAGCAGTCATCTCCCACGTCCAAAAAAATACTTTCTTCAGTGTATCTTTCATTGTTGCATATGTTAAGCTGGAACATGTGGTTCTTGCTAATTTTTCATTTTCCTCTGATACATTTGCTGCATTCAGAACAAAAAAGGCCTGGACTCCTTCTGGTAGAGTAATTCCAAATTTCTGTTATTTTTGATACAGAAATTCATATCGTACCAAAAATTCATTTACATTAACTCTGGCTGCCCTTTTGTAGCAATAAAATTCCTTAAATGACATGTATGCCATTGTATTTTCGTCCAGCAAGTAAATTTTGTCCAATGTATCAATAATTATATTTAATTCATTTGCTCCACCGATATCAGTTATTGCCAAGTGTCTAACACATTCTCTCATATTTTGTGGTAATGACAAAAACACAGCAGGGCCTTATTTCTCCTTAGGTAAGTCCGTTAATATAGACCATATGCCTATATCTTGCTTCCATTCAGCATATGCCTCTTCATTTACCAAAACAGGTGGCTGTTTTGTGAAGGAAGCTATTCTTCTTTTAAATGTGTTTCAGCGTTTGCTGAACAAGACAGCTTCTTATCACACAAAAGTTACATTCTACTACCATTGAAGATTTACTCCTTCCACAGACACCCAGTCTCAGCTAAACTGCCATCTTGTCAAAGGAAAATTACAACAACAAACAAAGATGAGATCACTCCAAACAGACTTCCTTTTATCTATAGACAAGAGGAGACAACTCAACAGTCTTAACTCAGATTAACAATTTGAACTGATGTTAGCAACTATAGTTGTTGTAACCATGGTTGCCAAACATCAGTTCAAACCACATTGTCACCTTATGAAGTTTTGCCACTTGTCCAGTTTACACTTCTCCTCGTTCTTTCAAACAGGATTAAAGGTTTATCCCTTGTTTCTGGTTCCTTCTAAAGTCTACTTCATTTCTATACTCCTAACATTTCCCATTATGCTAACACAACTCAACACAGTAACCCTCTACCTTGAGTTGCTCTTGGGTCTTGTATTAGATGAACTGCAGTCACATGGTTTGTATGTTATTTTAATCTAGGTAGTTGTAACTTTTCTACAGACCAATTTCCAAAAGTATTTTTTTTATGGTTTCATTATAGCTTTCAAGAAAATGTCTTTAATGGTTGAGTAGAGTTACTATCAACTTTATACATTAATTCTATTTGATATACACATGATTTGCAGAAAATGATATGGTTGACCAGTTTCAAACCTGGAATATCTCCTTAAAAAACCTCCCCACAACTTGGATTTTTTATGTTCAGACAAATTGGCTCTTGTTTCTAACAAGAAATGATGCATTTGTAAAACTCTACCAGTTTTAAAATTCAAATTTGTCTGGTTCCTTGTCGCTGAATTTGGCACAATAATCCCCTAGGCTGATGTGAATGCTTGCAAGTTGATAATGGAAATGTTTAACTTTTCACCGGCATTCCTACTGGATATGGATTTGTTTCTATGAAAGTGACATTTCTATAATGTTAAGTTGTTTATTAAACTCTGACTAATAAGCAGTCTTGGTGTTCTAAAATAACTGCTTGTTTCAAGGTGACATCAGCTTCGTCACAAGCTTTGTTTATTTCAGAATTCACTGTTCCAATGTGCCATCCAATTAATGACTTTTTTTCCTTCTCTTTTGAAATAGTTTAATTGTAAATGCAATATTCACTCACAAAATCTCCTTTGCTTTATACAACAAATCCTATATAAACTAGTGATGGGACAATACCAATATTTTTACTGATTCCAATACCATTCCAAATTTACAATTCTGACTCCGATTCCTACAATGATTAAGTCATTATTTTCAGGCTCTGCAGTTGATTTGGGAAACTTAATGAACAAAATACATTTATTAATAATTCATTTAGTTGAAAAATGAATACAAAAGGGTTATCTTTGTTATATCTCTCTGTAGTAGCAATTGTAGCACAGTTCTTCGTATTACATTTAGAAAATGGGCTCACTAGGCAATGTCGTTATGTTCACCAGTGTTATCTCATTTGCATGCGATACTACAAAAAGCTTATGAAATAAAGTTAGATATCCTTTTTATTTAGGAAAGTTTGGTAAGAGTTTAAGCAATAAAGAGAACAATTTTTTACATAAATCACTTTAGTACCAAGCTGCAGTTGACATATTGCTTTACTTTGGTTATCATCAGAAATCTTAACAAAAACTCCCAATCTACACTTTTCTGCTTGGTAATGGGTCCACTTACTATGCTTGGTAATGGGTCCACTTACTATAATTGACATCTGAAAATAATAAACATTGGTTAAAATTGTAATTTTTCAGTTAGATAACTATTAAGTTTTCTAATCTAATTTGTAAAGATTCAATTAATAATGGTTTGCTATTGTGTCTATTTTTTTGTTCACCTTTTTATATATATATCAACAATAATACTCTAAGCAGAAAAGCATCATCCAATGTATTGTGATGTAACTTGTACATATATTTTGATAAAGTACAAGGAGTAAATAATCTTGCAGGACAACAGAAAAAATGCAAATTTTAAATTTGCTTACAGACATTTAATAAGAATTAAATATGAATTATCACAGCAACTTAAAGGGTCTTCAATCTGAAAAAAAAATAATCAGTAATAAGTTTTACTAAAATAAATTTCTCAACTAAAAAATCTAATTTGTGTAAGGAATCTGTTTTATTTTTAAGAGTAAAAGTGCAACAAGATTTTAGATTTTTTTGATGAAATTTGAAGTTTTACTTTTTAAGTCTGTTATTGAAAAGGCTTTTTGTTTAAATTTTTTTTCAGTAACTGAGATTAAAGACTTATGGATTATTATGAAAATATTGTTGTAATTTGCATGAATTCCATGCATTTTATATATATATATATATATATATATACCTAGTGAGCCAGACAAACCTACCTAGGTTTCACCTAAACGGATCGTCAGGGAAATATATATATATATATATATATATATATATATATATATAAAAAAAAAAAAAATTGTCTAAAGATCCTGGCAGAACAAAAACATGAATTCATTTTATGTTTATGCTAGCTTAAAAGCTACCCAATAGGGCTGCATTTAAACTAGCATCTGTGGAGTGCTCTTAATTGAGCCTTCATCTCAAAGGAAGTAAGGAAGGATGAGTAGATGTGATAGGCAACAATAAACTACAAAAGAACTCAAAATTGATCACTGCATTTAAGTATTACATTAATATTTAAGCTTACCTTTTAAAAGTTAAAGGATAATTCTTCTGCCACTACGTAATTTAAAGACAATTTGATGTAGGTCCTTATTTTCCATACAAACAATTATTTAATGGGGCCACTGTATCAATGTCATTACATGTACACTTTCCATGACTTATTGCGAAAAAGCTCCATTCTGCATCCAGGCCAATTTCATGTTTATGGAAACATAAATTCAGGAAGTTTTAGTTTTTGTACTGGCCTGAACACCCATTAGAAAAATATCACAGATTTAACTTTTGGAAGATATTCTTTAATATAGGATATAAATTTTTGAACATGGTAAATGAATACCCCATCATGATCCTGATCTTCTGATGAAATAAAAAATGTAGTCATTAAATGTCAAATCAAAAATGGCTCTGAACATCACTGAATCAGATTTTTTTTCTTTTTTCAAATTTGGTACACATAGAGCTTCATGTTATGAATTGAATGGTACCTATTTTACATATATAGGTAAAAAGGTTCCTTTTGACCTTTGTGACTATTTGTCAAAATTCACCTTTTTTGCAATTTTAAATATCAGTATATCAGTTGTTTTTTCATATACAAAGCTGAATTTTAAATTACTTGGATAGATCTAAAAGGTGATCTATTTGTTTGCTTAAAAGGTGAAATAAGATAATTTAACCTTGAACTTAATCTTTAATTTCTCAAAAATTTTTTTATTTTAACAAGTTTGTTTGCCTTATGGCAAGATATGTACAAAATCTTGTTGCCTGAGTTACAATGGTTTTACTGAGTTAGGCTAAATTCAAAATGGCTGGTTTTGGTATTTGCCACTATATGTGAACATTCTCATATCTCCCAATATGGTCAAGTTGTATATCTTTAGAAATCTCTTTGAATGCTGATTAATATTCATATAAGGACTATTGGATTGGAGTTTTCCCAAAGGTATGTACATGGGATGGCTTGTTAGGGAAAGAGAAACCAGGTCTCAATGGAAGAGTCCATGTTTGATCTTTCCCTAACAAGCCATGCCATCCCATGTACGTACCTTTAGGGGAAAACTCCAATCTCTCAAACAGTGACTCCTTTGTGCCACTATAAATGCCTCTGCAAGTGTTGTGCAGGCTGCCCTGGCTGTATCTGTCCTTACAAATATATTTGTAAATGGCGTCTGTAATACTCCAGTGTCCAGTGTCTTTAAAGAGTACTAGTTATAGTAAAAGGGGCCCACTCACCCGAGAGGAATAGACAGAAACCTCACCTAGGTCCCAGGCAAATGGTTTGTTGGTAGTGTGGACAGTCCTAATCATCTAACAAAGGACTGGGAAGCATGCATTCACTCTGTTTGGTCAAGAAGTGGATTTAACATGTAAGGCAATGGTGGTGCAGGGTGGGGGTGGAATTAAGGCATTAATAGATACAGGGGCATCAATATGAATTAGATCTAGAGATTATTTTAAACTATAATTTAGGAAAAACTAGCTAGATGTTACAAAACGTATTTCAGGCAGACAGAAGGGAAATTAAAGATATTAGGATTAGTACACCTTTCTGTAGAGGTAGGAGGGGCTGTCACTGTGCATCAAATGTATGTGACACTCACCCTGTGTAGATCCATGATACTAGGTTGGGATTGGTTTCAAAGTAATGAAGCACTGATAAGTCTCCTGGCCTATCACTTCCACTGCTAAAGATGAGGAATAGAGAAATAACATTAGAAGGAAGAAAAATGTATTAGGTTGCCCAAACATATAAATCTCATTTTGGAGAGGGGAAATTAACTCTGAGTTGTAGTGGGAGATGACAATATAGGATATATCAAAATAATGCTAACTAAGAGGACTATTACTAAAACAATAACTTCACAAGGGAGAGAAAGTGGGGGAGGCTATACCAGCTATTATGATTATTTAGTGTACTGTGTCAAATGTCAACAAAAATTTGTTAACAATTAACATCACTTGTGTATTTTCATATTTTATCTTATAACATTAATTCATGACACTTCAAATAATTATTTTCATTGTCACTTTCATATAAAAATCTATTTGTTGTATAATAAAAATTTAAACAAAACCTATAAAGTTGTTTATTTTCGCACTGAATTGATAAACATTTAACAGCAAATAAAACAAATTCTGTTGATTTTATGATCATAGTTCTTATGTGAATATTAATCAGCATTCAAAGAGATTTCTAAAGATATACAACTTGGCCATATTGGGAGATATGAGAATGTTCACATATAGTGGCAAATACCAAAACCTGCCATTTTGAATTTAGCCTAACTCGGTAAAACTATTGTAACTTAGTCCACCACAAAAGTTTGTACATTTCTTGCCAATAGACAGACAAATTTGTTAAATTTAGAAAAAAAAAATCTTTTGAGAAATTAAATCCAAGTACTTTAAAATGGCATATAATTCAGCTTTGTATATGAAAAAAAAATTGATATATTGCTATTTAAACTTTTGACTATTTTCCAAAATTCAGCTTTTTGGCAAAGGTCAAAGGATCATATCTCTGGAACCCTTTTACCTAGATATGTGAAAGAGATACCCTTCACTTCATTGCATGAAGCACTATAAGTGTACCAAAGTTGAAAAAAAAATCTGTCAGTGATGGTCAAACCCTTGTTGATTTGACATGGAATGACTTGAAGTTCTGTGGTAGATTTGTGAATTTCTACAAAGTCAACAAGGATAATGCACTATGTATCTGTAAGGGTTTTTGATGTGGAGCCAAAGTTGGGACCACAGAAATAAAACACGGAACATGGATTAGTTGTAAGAAAGATATATTAACAACAGGTTAGAGATAGTGTAATCGGAGCTTACTATAACACTCTCTATGTCGCTCTGTGTGACTCCCTAGAGTGCTATGTTGGCTACTTAATATAGGCCTGGAAGAGTCTATTGTGTAGGTAGTTTCCGGTCTCACAATACCCCCCTTCTAAAGAGTTTTCTTTTTGAAAAGCAGAAAAAAAATAAAACTGTTAATACTTTTTCCTCTTGGGATTTACATTGAGCATTTGAGTAAATTTCCTTTTCCTTCCTGAGCGTCGCACTTCAGGAGAGACTTGGGGCATGTCGAGATCGAACTAGAGATCTTGATGTGTGACCCACAGCTTTTTGCGAACCATCTGGCAGTTTATGTAAAATGCAAGCACCAATGCCGTACGAGCTTGCATCACTTGCGACTATGATGTCGAGACTAGGGTCGAAATGTGTGAGGGAGAGGTCTGAAGTAAGAGTTTTCTTGGGTAGTATGAAGTCTACGAACCTACTATGTTCTGTAGTTCCCAGTTTTCTCAATAGAAGACGTACCTTTTTTTTACTGGACCATTGTTCAGTCTCCGTTGAAAATATCTTCGTAGCGCTTGTTAAAAGCGTCAAACGTTTTGCCATTCTCTGGTGCGTATTCAAATGTTTCCATCGAATTGTAGATTGTACTCAGGGAGAACATTGTCTTTTTCAGAGTTTGTCTATTAATGCCTTTACGAGTAATCCTTTAAGTTGTTTCTGTTGTAGTTCAGCATTCTGAAGCGTAATTTTTTGAAATTCCATTTGTTTATGTAATTCCAAAAATAGTTGTTGTTGTCTTTCTTCTGATTTTTGTTGCTGATCCAAATTTAGTTTTAACATTTGGGCAACTATTTTTTGCAAATCTTCCATATTTAAAAATGACAGCACTTTTTTGTTCTTTGAAATGCGTGTACTAAGAGGATGTACACAAAAAAATCTTGATAGATTTGTTCCTTTTTTTTTTTTTTTTTTTTTTCCTTTTACAGAAAAAAAAAAAATATGGACAGACAATTAAAGTAAACCAATTATATGTGTTTAGCTTTTTTCCGTGGTTCCGTTAATTTTAACGTAATTGAATAAATTTTCACCACACTTATGTAATTTTTTTTTTTTTTTTTTTTTTTTTTTAGAAAGGTACAAAAGAAAAAAAGAACTCACCTCAGTGAATTTGAGGGAGGATAATTTCATGCCCGAGTTCAACTCAGTTACATAAAAAAAAAAAAAATTTTTGATATTTTTTCCGAAAACTTATGTCGTCAGTTTGTTTTATGAACAAACTTTTTTTTTTTTTTTTTTTTTTTGTGTCTGTGTGTAGAAATCGCTAATGTATTAATACCAGCTTAATTTCACATTCAACCCTGCTGTGGGAACGCGTGGAGTTTGTGTATTTTCCGAGTACTGTCGCTATTGATATGGTGAGAACGAAATTCTCGAATCTTTCTGTCGCCACTGTTGTGGGACTGGCAAGGTATTGCAGTTTTCGACGTGAATGTGTTTCTAGAATTCTTCGTTGACCCAGATGTGGGGGCAACGTTGGGACCATAGAAGTAAAACACGGATTAGATGTAAGAAAGATATATTAACAACAGGTTACAGAGATAGTGTAAGCGGAGCCTTCTATAACACTCTGTCACTCTGTGTGACTCCCTAGAGTGCTATGTCGCCTACTTAATATAGGCCTGGAAGAGTCTATTGTGTAGGTAGTTTCTGGTCTCACAATTGTTTTCTTTAACTGTTTAAGTAGGTATCACAAAGTAATTTTTCTTTTTTCAATATATCTAAAAGCTTTTCATGTAGAGCTTGAAGAAACATAAAAAATGGTACCAAGTTTATATTGGCAATTAGCAACTGAGTTATGACCGTTCAAAATTTGTTGGATTTTCTGTCTTGAGTGTGAACTAGCCAGAAGCCCATTTTAACACTGTGTAGGTGAAGATGCAAGCTTCAAACAAGTGAAAAATCCTAAATGCAATGTCAATAACTCATAAAAGAAAGATATTAATTGAATTAAATATTAATTAAATATTAATTGAGATAAAACCTGCCTAAAGTTGTGACACTATTAGGAAGGCGCTGGTAAATTGGAAAGAAAGGATTTCATAATAAACTGGAAAACAAGAAAAAAAATCAATGTTTTTCAATAGATTGAAAATATACTGATAACAAGAAAAACATTTTTTTTTTTTTTTCAATGGACTGAATGTATACTGATAACAAAGGCTGAAGAAATGAGGGAGGGAGGATGTTTGTTTTCTTTTCTCTCCCCATTTTGTGGGGGTGGGGTGTCAATGATGACTAGTGTAGAAGCCATCTGTTTAATGGCCAACTTAAGATCAAGTGATGGTATTTTCTTAAGTTCCCACTCGACCACACACCAGAGAATAGATTACATTTTAACAACTTCAAGTACCCACCACAGCTAAAAACAAATCTCTAACCAAAATTCGGTCAGTTGATAAAAACTTAGATTGTAAGACAAATGAAATTGTGGTTAGCTTTTTTTTTTTTTTTTTTCTTAAGACATAAACTTTATTAAAACAATGGAATTGTTTCTTTGTATCACTTGTTGACCAAAGAGCTGGCAAGGGTACGTGACAGATGGCGGAAGCTAGGCGTAACTGACCAATGGGTGGGGGCTTAGATTAGAATTCCCTGCTGATGGAAATATAGGATAATTGAATTTAGCAATTTGGGCCTAGCCTCTGAGAACGAGTTTGATCGGAAGATGAAGAGAGGTGGAGGCACAGGTAGAATTTCAAGGAAGGCAGAGGAATCACCTGTACCCTTCAGGCAGTGATGGTGAGTGGCACACACACAAGATGGTAGGAGTTAGGTAGATTGATATTCTACCACCACCACTCTTTGGTGGAGGGATCTCCCCAAATTTGGTCAGGCAATCAAGAATGAAAGAAATCACTCCAGCCTTGTTCCAGTTTACTGAGTGTGGCTAAACATAGTACCATGGGGTATTAAGAGGGAAGGTACCGAAAATCTGCATGTTAATTTAGTGAGTAGAATGTTCATTGTATGAACCTTTGATATAAAGTTGTTACACAGCTGTCTCTTACTTTGGTGAAATGACGCCACAAAGAACAAAGCTACCAGATCAGTGATGTTGAGTATAGTGATTTTTCAAATGTAGCTTAGATGTTGCACAAGGCCAAATGTGGGGGCACCCAGTGAGGATTGAACTCTCTACTCAGGTGTAATTGTTCTAGCAAGACAAACTTGCTAACCATTACCCCGCCTCTGGGTACCCTAGTGATGTTGAGTATATGGCTTGGTCTTCACCCACGTTGTGATCTAAAACACAACACAATGTGGAGCAGGCTAGTATTGAGGATCGGGGTGACCAACTCCAAGGATGACTGTGGGGATTGTCCATGGACTTGCCCAGTGACTGGTGGTATGATGTCATAAACTGGGGGAACATCACATTCCGTCCTAAAAATGGTGCAAGAATAACACGGGAAGGCAAATTTGACCATTCATATAAATTCCATTTTGTACACTTAAGCCATTGAAATTTAATGTTTCATAGTATGTTAGGTATTAAGCTAATTTATTTTTTTTTATAGGAGTACATCAGTAAACAACTCTTATTTCGCCATGTAAGTACAGGCTGAAGCAAAATTTGATAGTACAGCAAAAAATGTTAAAAAATATACTTTCTTAAAAAAAAAAAAAAAAAAATACTTTCTGTAAAAAAAAAAAAATGTAAAACTACATTTATTGGAGTTGCTGAAAAAGACTCTTGGCAATTTGAACGGTCCTACTGCCTTTCCTCTCCTAATGATTTGCAGTCTGAATTTCTTTATAGGTTTCTATAACCAATATTACTGGAATATTCCAGATTCTACTATCACTTGAAATTGGCATTACATCTAAGTTCCATCTTAAGACAAAAGTTGACTCGACCTGTACAATATCATCCACCAAACGCTATTGGAAATAATAGTTTCTACACTTAGTTGGAGCTAGAAACTTGATTATTGCACTGGTTGGAGATGTAATGTCAATAACTTGGACAATATAAAAACTGGAATCATAGTATATGGCAACCTGTTGGCCTTGTCTCTCATATCAGAAGATCACTTGAGATGTTTCTTCTTCCTCACAGCTACCAGAGTTAGTCACTGGGTCTTCAAGTTCCTGTGAAGTAACTTAAATGGCAGTGAGATCCTCAGTTACAAAAAAAAGCATCATGGGAAGAATCTTCTCCTTTAGTGGCTAAAATTTCCTTGGACATGTTAAATGTTTGAACTTGCTTCATCAGTCTTCACTGTTGCATCCTTGTATTAGAATAATTTGCAGAACCATGCAAAAACCTGCAAGTCAAAACATACAATTCTTGTATCACAAAACAAATAGAAAAAATATAGTGCTTCTTAAAGATTTAAAAAAAAAAAAATTTTTTATTTTTGTTAAATCCTTCTCTAAAGCTCTGAGCTATTTACCTATTTAAGTGCTTTCCTCCTTTACCACATGGTCCTTAAAAGTTACAGAAGTTGGGAGTAAGTTAAATAGAGGAGACCTCACAAGAACTGAACTCAGATTACTGGGTGTTATTGTCAACCCATTAACCAAACACTGATTTCCACATTCTTTTCTTCAGTGTTTTAAACTGAATCGGCAACCTTTTTGTAAATTGCAAGGTATTAGGGGTCTTCTTTGTTTTCTTTTAAGTGGAAGAGATAAGCTAACCTCTCAGGATGTTTAGTTGATCATTTATTGAACAGAAGATTTTTAAATATCATAAGTACATGTAATTTTAAAAATCTAAAGTAGTCCCCAGGCCTGGAAAACGCAAAAAAACAAAAAACGGACACCCACAATATCGACCAAAGCAGAAATAAATATAAACTTTAAGACATTTTTTTTGTAAAAAAAATAAAAAAAAAACAATTTTTAAGTTTAGGCTTTTACTTTATAAAGAAAAATACAACAATCAAATTTATCTAAAAAAATAAATGAACTGAAAAATTTAAAGTTATGTTCTTTTTTTTTGAATGGCAATGTTTGCTCTTGAAAAGTTGAGTTTAGGTGTTCAAATTTACTTATGATTAAAAGTAAGTCATGATTAAAATAAAAACCTACTTTAAAAGTTTAAAAAAGTAAAACATTTTTTGATGCTAAAAGTAAAATAAAATAGTTTATGTAATTTTTGCAGATCCACAATAGTAATTCAACTGAAAAATACATCCTTTTATAAAATGTATTGAGTTCAATTACAAATAATTTAAGTGTTCAATTTAATCCATGAAATTAGTTAATAATTAGTAAATATAAAACATTTTTAAAATTACAATATTTTATATACACAAATTCTAGATTTATAAAAATAAATTATATATATATATATATATATATATATATATATATATATATATATTTTAAGATTACAGTACTTTATTTCATCTTTTGCATATACATAATTTTTTCTTTGTTTTCTATTGACAAATCCAAGATTTAAATATGTACATTTTAAAAAAAAATACATTACAATATTTTATTTTATGTACAGTTTTTTTTTCCCCCTGAAGGAGTTAATTTGTCATTTAATTCCTGTACAAAGTTACTCTGCATTGATGGATCTGAAGATCCCTGTCATTGGGTTGATAACATTTACTACATAAATTCAATCTCAGTATAAAGTTAAACCATTAGCTTCAAGCTTTTGAGCAAGTGTCAAAGAAACATGGAGAACATCTAAAGAAAAAAAAAAAAAAAAAAAATTTCAAAGTATGATTTCTTTTTCCTTTCTTGGTTTCACATTGCAAAATATCTTTTGGGGAATTTTATAATGAAAATAAATACAATTCCCTGGAACTAAAACAACAAAAGATTTTCATTTTTGCTGTTGTTGCATTGGGTTTAAGAAATTTACTATCATAAATATTGATTGGTTCCATATATTTTGCTTAGCCACAAGCTAAATCTTATTTGATAACATTTATCAAAATTTGGCATAATCATTCTAGAAAATATTTCTTACACATAAGTCCATACTGCCCAAGTTTATCTCAACTTTGACCAACTAGACAAATCAACAATGTAAGATAACTCAAATTTCCAAAGAAATCCTGACAAATGACTATAGAGGGACACTAAACTACACAGACAAAAGTAACTGTAGAAACATCCATATTTATGTGTTCTGGTATAAAGGTATTTTTCTGTTTTTATAAATAAATTTGACTAGTGTGCAAATGGCATATTATAGCAACATATCCTCACATCCACTGGACCCACGCACTCCACAAGACCAGCTGTTGGTCCGGTATGATCTAGTATTACAGGTTAGACACAAGTCTCTGGTTCCCAATGTCAATTTGAAGCCACCCTCCAGCCATGTTGATTATTTTGATCTTGGAGAGCGGTCATCAGATCGTAGAAATCTGGAAGCTCTCTGTTGGTCCATCTGCGAGTTTGTAGAGTGAGAATCGGGTTAACAGAAAAATAAATATAACCAAGTCAATTTGATTTTGAAAGGATGTTATATATATATATATATATATATATATATATATATAAGCAAACACACACAAAAAATAATTCTTGTTGCACAAAGTTAAATGTTTCTTGCATGTGAACAATAACCAAACAAACACAAATACTTCAAATAATTTCAGTAAAGGAGAAATGTGGCCTTCATTTTAACTCTATTTGGTCTGTTCTTAGTGCAACTACTACAATCTTTGATGTTCCTGTTATTAGGAGTAGTATTAGTAGTAGCAGGAGTAGTGGTACTTAGATGTTAGCAGTGGCATTTTGCTTCAGCAACACACAGTGGATGCTTCCTTTTCAATCTCTGATGTCTCTCCACTGAGTTCAACTGCATTTGAAGACAGATGAACACAAAAACACTCACTTCTCCAGTTGGCTCGCCTTTTTATCACGTGTCCCAGATTGGTGACTTATCTGTTTTTCTAGTGCGAATGTACGAACATACTACCAAAGTACAACTTCACTCCTCTGAGAATAAACAATTTACTTTTTCATCGATTGGTTTCCAAGGTTCATAGCAAGATATTGTTTATCACCTTGTTATTAATTATTCTGCCGCTCTTTGTAAACTACAGAGATTCTTGTTTTAAAAATAAATTCTAGATAAAAACATCCATTTTAACTTCGATTCTTATAGTGTCAAAATCCATTTCTTTGTTTAAAAGTTCCAAATAATTATTGTTCCAGTAATTTTCTATTAGTAATCTGATATCCTTTGTACACTACAAAAAGATTATTTCATGTTCTAAATTAACTTTCTGTAACATTTACATTTCAAAGTCTTTACAACATACCAACATCTTGGCCACTCGAAAACGTCCCTCCCTCACCTGGTGCCCTCTGCTTCGCAACATATCCTCCCTTATCACTATCATTATTTCAGGGGTGACCACTCCTGCCACAATATAACTCCAAACATAAAGTGTAATCAACAAGAAAAAAGATAATCACATTTTTGATTTGATTTTGTGATAAGCAAATGGGTTGCAGCAGTCTATAGTATTTTTCTTCAACTTCTTTGTTACTGTGGTGGTCACTTGTCACAAGAAATTTCTCTGAACCTAATTATAGCATCTGGACTAATTCAAGCTTGTTTTTTTTGTTTTTTTAATCATTAAATGTAAGCTATATCATCTTTCCTTTAAAATATGCTTATTTACCTTAGCATTTTTTTTTTTAATTGCTAGATTATACTTACCTTTCAAGTTTATGCATTTAGAGAAATTTGCAAAGAACATCAGTACTGAAAAATTCTGATAAATTCATCTTTTTTCATTTGCAGATCTTCAGTATAGACATGACTGATTCATGTGATATTGAAATTTTGTGCAGTAGCACAGATTTATATTCAAAGCCAATCAGGAAATTGGATGAGTTGGATGCTAATAATTTACGCGTTTTTGATTTTGTATTTAAACATCTATAAACATTGAAATAAAAAGACAGTTGTTAAAAGTTAGTATTTGGGAAATTTATTCCCTATGTAATGTTTTCCCAATGTGTTTTTTAGCTATGGACATCATATCCTTTAGCAGAAAATCACTATTAGATCATAATTGCAAAATTAACAGGAATCAGAATTTTTGAGAAAAATATACTAAGTGTAAAATTGATAGCTTTGAGACTGTTAATAAAACTTATTCTCCAAATGCTCTAGTTTTCAAATGTCATGCTACCTTTTGCTACTTTTAATGGCTGAAGATATTTTTCCATTTTTTTTTTTTTTTTTTTTTTTGTTAGCTGGCTAAAAAATTTTTATTTTATTTTTTCACCAGAAAACTTAATTTCTACTTTTTGGTTACTCCCTGTAAAATTTTAAAGAGATATTTGAATTCTTCGACTCAAAATCTAATTGTGTATCAAATTTCATATCTTCTGATCCACTGGCCAGAAATTAAAGGGTTTTGTGAGATTGTAGAGTTTGGAAATGTCTGATGGAAAATGCTGAATCAGGAAAATTTCAACTTGTATATTGAATGGTTAGGAACTTTCACTTAAAATTTTCAGGATTTTTCTAATGACTTTATAGTCATTAGAAAAATCCTGAAAATAACATATATCAAATGAAAAAATTTATTTTGGTCGAATTGACATGGAAGGAGCTGTTTGCAGTTCAGTAGGTAAGAGTTAGTGTAACCATAGCAATATGGACAGGATTCAATCTTGTTTGACCATGAAATTATTATTAGTGACAGATATCCAGGTTAGCAATAGTTGTAGGGTCTTTTTCTTGTTTTTGGTTGAGTATCTGCAATGAATAGGCATCTCACAGTTCAGGAGGGAAAATTAGCAGCACCAGATATGGGCATGAAAAGAGGATGTAGACTAGTTGGGCATGGACAGGACTTCTATAATGGATGGACATAGCAGAGACATTGGAAACACAAGCATGGACAAATGGAATTTCAGGTGATGCTGGGTAACACTCCCACTTTAAATCACAGTATGGCATAACAATCTTGTCATCCACTCAGCATGACACACTACTCCTTCTCAAATATGTCTGCTTTTGAGCCCAAAACATCAGCAGTTGGCTAATAAAACAAATCCTCTGCATAGGTAGCACGACTTGGCTGACTGTCCCAACTATTTCGTGAGGGAGCTGGTAGATATCTTATTTCTTCATACCCAGACATCCTGGAGTTCACACCTGAGGCCTCTTGTTTGCCATGGGTAGTGACCTTTAATGTCTGAGGAGAGTATCCGGGTGGTTCAGGGCTTCAGGAGTCAGGGTTAGATTCTTCTGATTCCTAATACACCACTTTGGTCTTTTACTTGGACGAGACAGGTGGTCAGAGGCCAGATTAGATGGCTTGACTGGTAGTATCAAGCCTTAGTGCCTATAACCATATCAATTTATGTAGTACTCTATAACTAAATACCATACTCCAAATATACGCTGGGATAAAATACCATCTCTATCCAATTTATAGGCATTAGAAGGCAATGGCTGATGGTCAGTTGGTTCGAAGAGATCTAGACTTAGACATGGCTGTAAACATACCAGTTCGTACATTTAAGATTTGGGAAGTACATTAAAGAATTCAATAAGTGCTTATAGTCTCTCTTGAATATGAGTATACAGGTTTGTGTAGCCCTGACCTATCAAGGCAACTGGGTTTCCCCCTTGACATGTCCCAATGTCAGGCTCCAAGGTGTGTGGGGAGCAAAGGCAATGAATTAACACTAAAATTATGAATTGCCAAAACAAAAAGCCCAAATGATGTCTTTCAGACTGTGATTCTGAAAAAGAAATGATTATAGACTTCCCAAGATTCCTAGTGTTGCCTCCATAGATGAAACTTTTCTAGCAAAACTTTCCCCTTTCTTAATTGAAAAACTGCTATCCAGTAGGATTAATCCAAAAGCAGTAAAGAAATTAACAGTAATCTGCTAGTTCAAGTTGGAAACATGCAGAAAGTATAATCAAAGTGAAATATTTCATAACCTGAAAATAAAAACCTTCTCCCATGCAAGACTAAAAAAATTCTAAAGTAGTCATTAGAGAGTTATCTCTGGTAACATCTGAGTAAATCACATCTGCCCTAGGAAGCCAGGGTGGAGGTCAGTGATTATCATAGAATCACAGTTGAGAGAACAGGAGAAACCACAAGACACATATCCTTACTTTTGTCATGCCTCAAATCCCAAGAAAGATAAGTTGGTTACAATATTGAGCCAAAAAAAACAGTATATCCCTGTTCCACGGAGGTGCTTCAAGTGTCAAAAAATTGGACATTATAAGGATATGTTACAAGAGCTGCCCAACATGCAGAAAATGTGGTCACAGCTCTTCAGATCATATGGAAGAAGAATGCTGTGTGAAACTGACCTAAGTAATCTCTTTCCAACTGACAGTCTCTGTACAAGTAGTGCTGCATTCACAAGCAAGTACCTTTTCTCTCTTGTGTGGTGTTTTGCCAAGCTGATCTCACAAAAAAAATTGCAGGGTAATTTGCTTTTTAAGCCTTGCACTAAGTATCTTATTTAATAAAAATTTCCTGAATAGTTATATTTAGATGTAAATTTACATGCTTAATTTGAAAATAACAAAGAAATTGATAAAATTTACTATTTGAGTTATTGACATTAACATTTCGGGCTCATTTGTGTGCGTTCATCTGTCCACCATTACTAGCGTTGTTTATCTAGATTTGCCTCGAACACTTTTGCACGGAAGTTCATTTAACAGCCTTTTTACTGCTCTTACTCATCTCAGTTACTGCGCAAAAAGTGAAGCTTGTATTGTTTTTTATGCTAAAACATTGAAAAAGAACATTATTATTTACAAAAGTACAAAATAAAGAATGCAAGAAAGGAAATAAGAACAAATTAAGTTTCATATATATATATATATATATATATATATATATATATATATATATATATATAATATTTTTTTTATTATTAAATTTTGAGTTTTAAAAAGCATGATTATTTACAACATAAATTTGGAGTCTTAAAAAAACATGATTATTTGCAAAATATATAATTAGGCACGTTATTTACATTATTCAGACTATTGTCCTCATCTTTGTTGCCATATGGCGACAAAGATGAGGACAATAGTCTGAATAATGTACATAATACCTCATCTCAGAAATATAGACATATAATTAGGCATAATTATTTACAAAATAGCAATTTTATTTGGGTCTTGGGCACATCTTGCTCACCTCAGTCAGGAGGAACCCGTGAAGGATTGCTTTCAAAAACAAGAAACTGGCAATATATTGCTTTAAGAAAACAGTTTTGTGTCCAGGTCAGATGACAATATCTTTCATAGTCTTCCACAGACTTTTGACTGTTTGGGTGTGGATATTCTGGTCTACCAGATCAACATGGTTGATCTGTTTGTGCATGTATCGATGTTCTGGTATTTGCACGTATGCCAACCAGCAGTCACTGTAAATAATAGATCCTGGTCAGACATGGCACATTATTAGTGGAATAAGTGTGTTTGCATCTGTGGATTCTCCTTCCTTACAATCTGCTGTTAATGGAACCAAAAACATCTTTGAAACTCTTTCAATTCCACCAAAAAGCCAAACCATTTTCAATCCTGGTTATATTTACATTTGGTGATAAAGGTCTCATCATTTTCTACCTTGACACCTGGTCCATCCAAATTAACATGGTAAATAAGTTAGTTCACTTAAAACTAAATAATTATGTCAATTTTGTCCTTCCGTATGGTAACTTTCCCTTATGTAAGCTGTCAATATATGATGAAATCGTCACTCATCACCCATCAAGTGATACCAAATGTTAAGACCAACTTTGTCTTATTTTTAAACTGCATTTTTTTTCAGTGCAAAAAGTAATGTTTCTTTCAAAATACTTTAAATAAACTTTATAATTTCTAATTTCCTTAAAATAAATTTTAAAAAAAAATTAGGATTGATTTTCAAAAAAATTTGAAATGGAGATTTTTTTTTTTTTTTTTTTATAAAATGGAAAAAATGCTTCACATGATCAATTATCTGCCAATTTTACTGACTCAAAAAGAAAAGATTTTTAACAAATTTTAATAAATTGCTAGGAATGATTTTTTTTTTTTTTTTAAAAAAACAAAAATACTTTCTTTCCTCTTAATAATATAAACATTTAGACAATAAAAAAATTATTTTCATCAAGTTTAAGGCCCTTTTTATTCATGCTATGCTCATTTTTAGCAATCTTGTGGCAATACCTATGTAAAAAAAATGTCTATATATATATATATACACACACACACACACACACACACACACACACACTTTGTACAGGAGTTGGTTAATTCTTGATATGGAAATTATTAGTTCTTTATGCAGTAAAATATTGACCCTTCCTGCTTCATAAGTTAAATGTGATACTTTGGTTGGTTTGGTTAAGTCTGGACAAGGCTTCTGGCACAAGGCTTATGTGAGAGGTTTCTCTCAGGCAGAAAGTCATGTGAGGTCGGCTCTAATCTGGCATCTGGAACAACTGTCTCTTGGATGATTTGATCTCCTGTTTATATGGATCTCGCCTGAAACTGGCATGGGTTATTATGTGGCTTGGGGTTCTAGTGATTGCTCTAATTGCCAACAAGAGCACATTGTTGTCTGGCTCTAGGAAATTAATTACCTGCCCAATTTTTGGGAGATCCCCCTCTTCCATGAGTAGTGGTCACAGGATATCTGCCTTAACTCTTTCCATCTCACTTTGGCACCTTTCACCAACACCTCCCAATGGTCATAGGCAATTCATCTGCCTACCTTGATATTTCACCTGCACCTGCCACCTTGGCTACCCTTTGACCAATCTGGCTCTTGACTGCTTGGTGTGGCCTAACTTATGGTCATTAATTAAAATTATCATTTGAAATTTTGTGTAAGACTAGTTTTGCTTAAATTTACCAGGTGGTTCTCTGGTCAGCCATTTCTCAAGTTCTGTCAGGGTCATTGTACTCCAAATACCCAAGGTTACACAAAGAAACTCTATTCACAGATCAAATCTTATCTGTCCTACTTATATTGCATAACCCGGTACTTTTGAGCTGGGTCATTAATCAGCTGCCAGCTTAAAGATTGCCACATGGCTTCTTGTAATATCTACTTTAATTTTTCTGGTTTTAGAGAATTAAGCTTTCCTTTTGGTAAAGGTGAAAAATCTCCCTTTCTCTCGATTGGTCCATCCTTCTATTCATTAATCCTTCTCATCTCGTTCTGAGCTATGTTTATGAGTTGACCCCCCTTTTTTCCCCCCATTTGCTAGTGCCAAATAGTGTCACAATCTTCTTTAGTCTCTATTTTCTTCCTAATGCTTGTCAAATTTTCTAACTTAAAGTAAACTGCAGTTGTAACAAGACCTGAGTATTTAGTCTCCACAGCTACTGCCAGCACCATACTTGCCTAGGGGGCCGTTTTTATACATATGGAGCACCCACGACTGTCGAAACCTCATCCTTCTTGTGTATCATGTCATCTGTTGTCCTCTGGCTCTACAATTTTTATCTTCTCTCTTTTATTTTTTGGTTCCAAACTTTCCGAACTTTCTATTTCAGCTAGTCTTAAATCATAAGCATGAGCACTTTTAACCCTTCCTGACATCTGATCCCAAATTACAAACAATACTAGTCCTGTCTGTTTTATTCTGTAATAAAGCCCCCATCTCCAAAAGTACTACTGTCCCCTATCTAATAATGGGACAGACACTAAACCTAGAAACTAGTTATCTTCCAACAATGTAACACAGCCATTATAATATTTCCATAACTCTTCAGTAGGATCTACTGGCAATCTTCAATGCTGGGATAATTTGGCTTGTACTTCTAATCATAATTGCTGAGGGAATGATCTTTTCATCGATGTCTCTCAGTTCTTCTGTTGTAGGAGATTTATAATCATAATCATTTAGGGAATGACCGTTTCATCGATGTTTCAATTTTTCTCTCTGAGAGTAAGGAATAACCTTAAATAACTCCCCTCATCTATACCTAGGGAGTTATTTTCTGTCTTTCCACCTGTACTTCGTGCTTGTGCTTCTCAACTTCAGTAACATATAAGCTTTTAAATCGATCATAAAGGTGATCATCCACCTAGATCTGTGATATTTTTGCCATCCATCCTAAAATATTGTGTTCTGCGCATGTTCCAGCACTTCTGTTTTAAGTAAACAGTAAGCATTACCTTTAGAAAATCCTTAAGCTTCAATTTAGGTACCTCCAAATAAATGCGAAAGGTTTAAAATGAACCTTAAAAATTGGGAAATTCTTCCTGAAGCTTTTACTTAAGCTCTAATTTAATTTTGTATTTCCATGTAATTCTTAAAATGCAACTACATTAACACGAGCTTCATTGTCGAAATTTAGCTTAGTAACAGCCAAACTCGGTGCAAAAAGTTTGGGAAACTTTTGTCGTTACGTCCAATGACGGGAATCCCGTGTAACACAGTTAACAGAGACCTGAAACCATGAATATACAACCATAACAAGCAAGATAAAGAAGGAAAAACCACTTGAAATAGCTTTATTTATGAAATTTATTGTGGGAAAAGAAAAAAAATGAGGGGGGGGAAAAATAGATATTAAAGTTCACTGGTACAACTTGAAAATAACTGCCAAAAACGTCCCTTTGGCGAGCCCTTAAAAAGGACTCCAATAACAGTTCAGAGAAAGTGAAAGAGGTAGAGAGATAGCAGAAAGAGGGGAAAAATTAGACTTACTGTTAAAAAAAAAAAAGTAGCTTTAGTATTTTTTTTTAGTAGCTGGGCAGAAAGGTTTTTTAGATATTTTGAGTTGCTCTCCTTGGAAGATAAGCAAGATTCCTGTTAAGAATATTTTTCAAACTTTCTCTGTGACACACATTCAACTTCTTAGATCTTTTTTTTCATATACTTTTTTCACATCAGGATTTCGTCCTCCAATAGGACAAAACAACTCCTCGAAGGAAGGTAGCTTTTCAACCACTTGACTGACTTGTTTCTCTCTTCAACCCGATTGTCGATAGAAGACTTCCTTGCGAATGTTCTATTGTAAAATTCTCTTTACAATAATTACTTTAACCGATTTTTTGATAAGTCTTTACTGACCTGTCCTTGGTTGCTGAACAATAATCCACTTGATTACTGGAACAGAATCTTCAAGCAAGTTTTCTTTTCGTCGCAAGACAAGACGACTTATCGTCTTCACACTGCGGTGCCCTTTTCCTTGTCAGATCAACAAGTGATCTTCAAGCAGGTTTCTTTTCGTCGCAAGACAAGACGACTTTGTCTTCACACTGCGAACACACTTTTTCTTTCTGGTTACTACTGACTAGATTCCTCCAATCTAGTCGAAAACAAGCGGGAAAATCATGTACGACCAATCGTTAGACACGATTTTGCCATGTGACACAGCAGCAGAAGTTCTTACACTGCACACAGGGGAAAAAGGAGAGGAGGAAGGAAAGTAAGAGAGATAGAAAGATAGATACAGAAATTAAATTTCTGACATCATTCGCTAAAATTTACCTGTCACTATAAACTCTACTCATCTCTTAGAATTCTTGCATGCCAGCATTTCTTCTCAAATATATTTTTGGTATTTACAGTGTCATCTCTCGTGTTCTTTCTTATTCCTTTTCCACGTGAGCGCAATACAAGTAATTCACTGATTGTCACCCTCTATATTCTCAGCTGTAATACTATTTGTTTACATTATCATCTTTAACTATCAATATGATCTCGAACAATTTTCTTTCCTTCAATATGTACTGTCGATCATTTTCATGACTCTGTCTGGCTCTGATGAATGAGCCATGTATTAAAGTGACAATCCACTCATAATAGGCTACTATTACTCAAATATACCTCACATTAAATTTACAATCGATGTTCCTGTAATCTTCCTTAATTACCAATTCTTCAAAACCAATATTTTTACATACCACTGTACGAATTTCCTGGTAGTCATTTTACTATTGTTTCCATTCCTATGTCTCAAACACCTTACATCATGGTGACTTTACAGGCTAACATCACACCATCTCGACACACTATGAGCACCCACCAAGTTGGTGGCTCAAAGTTCCCTGTTGATATGCAGCCTTCACCTAGCAATGTGTGGTGCCCAAATATCCAAAACTGATTTTACTAGTGACATTAAAGTTCAGATTTATCCAACAATCAGCTGACAGGAAAGGCACAGTCTATCCTTCTCATAAATTTCCACAAAATTCCAAATAACTGAGTATTAAGGTTTTCGATTTGTTTATTTTTACTTTAAGTATGAATAAGTAATGAAGGGATTTCTTTTATTCCAGTCATACCTCAACTGTTTAGCAATCTGTCTTTAAATTTGCTATCATTACTGCTCCTTTTGCAAATGAAAAGAAACTTTAAAGTTTCTTTTAACCTTTACCACACTAATTTCTTTCTAAAATTGTTCCCCCTGATACTCCACTTTTTTGAGGGTGCAAAAACATGAACCCCTACTGTTTTAAAATTGTTATAACTTTCTTTGGATTGTGTGTATAGATTTTTTTTTTTTTTCGTACACTAAAAAGAATGAGTAATATTTTGATGTCATGCATTATCTTTTGCATGCATGTTTTGATGTTGAAGACAAAAAAAATTGAAATGCGAAATGAAAAACAAATACATTAAAAAATACATAAAGAATTCAATGTACTTTAACTTTTATTACTCCTTGTGGAATTCCGGGGGTGCAATAAGAAGCAAAATTGCTAACAAGGTTTTCATTTTGTTAAAAAAAGTGATGTGTTTACATGCCAAGAAAACACTAGTATTTTTTTCCCTTTCTTTCAGCTATCATATTTATTTGTCTTGTTGACCAATGTCTATTTCATCGTTTATAAATAGAAAAATAATTCACCTTCAGAAAGGCCATCATATATATTGGTCACCAGTATCTTCCATAAAATTAGTCAGGCATAGATGATAGTAGCCGCTAGCTGTCATCATCACTTTCTTCCATATCACTAACATAGTTATCATCTTCGACCCCCTTCACCATCAATATCCACTTGAGTAAAGCCTTCAAAATCATTATCAGTCCTAATCAAAGAAAAATTCCTGAATAAAGGCTTTGTTGATGTAGCTATTTTTGTTTACAAAAAATCATGAAAAAATTAATGTGTAAAGTCTAGAATTCAAAATGGCATTGGAAAACAGAAGTTTAACCTTGTTCCAAAGCAGTAGTAGACAATTTTGAGCTTAAAATACCAGAAATAACAGTTGCCAAGTGTTTATTTATAGCAGTGGTCTCAAGGAGGTGATAGAATGCACCTAGTGCAGCTAAGGGAGAGAATTCTATGGCAACAATTTTCACCTCTAGTATAGTAAAGGATAAGTACCAGTGTTTAGTGAACTGCACCAAGCCTTTTTCATTTTGGATTAGCAAATATTGTTCTTAACTACATCATCTAACCAGTACAGATCAATACAAGATTTCAAGATTTAAAACCTTATAAATTCTTTCAATGAAAATTTCTCTAAGGTGTTCTGCTTTTAAAACTAACAGCTCAAAATTTAATTTTAATATTCAAAAATAATCCTTTGGTCATTTCTCTTAACAATAACATAAAACCTTGACAATAAAACTTTTCCTTTAACTTTGGGGGGCTTTTTTCTAAATATGCATCCTAGCAAATCTCTCGAGGCACTTACTTTATTATAGACTCTGAAGACATAGAATGCAAAGAGAATTCATTTTTCGTTTCATTTCAAACATATGCAATGCGTAGCAAAAGAAAAAAATTATTTATGCTTTAAAAATGCCTTAAAAGTTTATTCATATACTGAAGTTTAATCTTTCTTTTAATTCAGTTTAACTTTAGATAGACCATTATCTTTCAAATAGAACCGAATTTTAACTTCAAAGAAGGCATGTATGAACTAAAATATTTAACATCTGTTTTTCGTTATTTTTGTTTACTGGGCTTCACTATCTCTCTTTCCTTTTTCCTCTCATCAGATGAAATACACTGTTTATAACTCCCTTTCTGTTAATGTTTTAACTTCCACTCCTATGAGAATATTCTCCCTCTTCTAAGCTTGTCTCTCTCCTCACTCTCACTGTTTTTATCAATTACTACTGGGATCTCTGGTCCCTCACATAGCCTACGTGGTCAATCTCTCTATATGATACCTTTTCTCTTCCCCCCACTTTTTTATACACTTTTTGCTGAGCCTTCACTTCTCTCATATTTATTGGGGCATACTTCAAGTTAAATTTTTTCTTGGGGAATCCCTTTGCTTTTGTCTCTTGGTTCTGGAGGCTTTCCTTTTGGGAGTGGGGGTTAACCTCCTCTCCTCTCATTTCATATATTTGCGTACATGCATTGTCTACCCATGTTTCAATCTTGGGTCTAACATTTGCTCCCCACCTGCTTGAACAATTCCTCAACCTGTAATTTCCATAACCATATGTCCAACAACCAATCCTGTATCTGCCGAATGTTTGTGTGAAGAACCCTTATCTCAGAGACTACTCTTTTTTTATGGGAATGAGCTTTTTCCTCCTAATTCTATGGGTGTTTCCTATAGTTTTTCTGTCCTTCCAATGTAAACCAGGGTCCTTCTAAATTGTATTGACCTTGCCACCTTCCTGACCATTAACTAGAATTAAGCTCTTTGTTTCTGTTGGTTCTCAATATTTTTAGCAGGTTCGTTTTTAAATTCTTGCCCTTCTCATTATTATAAGCTAAAGTTACAACTTCAAACTTATTGCCTTGCAACAGAGAGAAAAGAAAACAATAGGGAAACCAAAAGTGTCCCTACCTGTATTTGATTTGATTGTCTTTGTCTGCCTGGTGGGCTGATATGTTTAAACTTTCAAAACTGAATCGCCAAATGGCTAAAGTCATTTGGTTCTTACTACTGCATATATATATATATATATATATATATATATATATATTATTTACAACTCAATTGGTACTGTGTTCCTGAGGGCTACTAAGTCGCTGCTGGTTTTCCTTGGGTCAATTCTGGTCTACACCAACCAAATATGTACCCCCTGGCATCAGCACTAAACAGTGGTAACCATTTAGCTGACTCCTCATTCATTAGCATGTGACTTGTTTTGTCACTAGTATTGTGTTGGTGGTATAGTACCACTTGACTTAGCTTGTTCATGACCATTTGCTCTTGTCATGAAGGTTTCTTTTCTGTCTTTGCATTTGTTTTATGGTTAACTAGACAACACAGTTTTCTTGTCCATGGTCACTTCAAAATAGTAATTAATTTTTTCTTACCACTTGTATACAGGGAATCCGAATTAATGTTTGGACATGAAATTTTCCCTGGACGAATGTCACTGAAATTATAATGATGTACCTGTGGTGGTTTCTTTTCTTAGATTTTTATTTTATCTGATCCAGTGGAATTGTGAATGCTACTTTGTTGACCACCTGGATTTTGCTATTGACAACATGTTTTTATTTTATCTGACATCTTCGCAGATACCTTAATGGTCTCTTTCTTATTGGTGTTAAAGGAACAGGCAGTCTCAGGTTTGTTCAATCTTATTGAATTTCGTCTAGTTAAATCTGGGTTCAATTCTCCTTGGAATTCTCTCAAAACATGATTTTTCAATACATTTTGTTTTTAATTTTCTTAACCTTTCAATCTCTCTTCCTGCCAATTTCAACAATTATCATCCAATTAGTAGACTCTCTCCTATTCCTTCTTTCTTTTGTTTGACCAACCTCTGGAGATCTGTGTCACAACTTTAATATCTGGATATTTGATTCCTTTTACCAATTTCTGATTACCCTTAAGGTGTCTTTTTCTCTCCATTTACTTCTTTCACTGCTGCTGTTTTTCAACTCTGGCTATCACAAAGCTTGCTCCTGCTTAGCATTCCAAAATCAATATAAAAAAAAATATCCAATGAAAACACCACTGGATCTCTCTTTATATTAATATTTATTACCCACAATGGTCTGGTCTTTGTCTACAAAAAGCTCTCTTCATTTACTTAATTTCTCTGAAGGTATTAAAGTAAATGATATTTCTTATATTTATTCAAACCAGTGATGGTTTGTTCTAACAAGATAACACTCCCTCATCAGTTCAAGGAACCTGAAACTAATTGCAGGAATGGATATCAGACTTCTATGTACTACATTAGCCCCTCGCAGTTCATGATTTAAATTCCATAGAGCATATTTGGGTATATTGCAGATCCTATTAAGTTCCTTGCAACTATACGCATCCAATTTGGTTATGGCTAGCCATGAAACATTTCTACATAGATTATATATACATGCAATGACTCTCGTACCCTGATAGACTTCATGTCACTTTTATTCAAGTGAGCAGGAGAGCCACATACTAGGCTACCAGGTGTTGATTTAGCATCTTGTTGTAACCATTAAATACTGCCAACTCCCAATGGCTAATTGGGTAAGCTGTTATACTGGTTTTAGTCATTGTAGGATTTGAATTCTGAATTATCTATTTCCTAAACTGGTTGTCAACCAAAGCTAGAATCCAGTCTGTCCTGCTAATTAAACCATGGTAAGGGACACAAGATACACCTTCATACTGTGGAAGGACTAAACCATGGTTAAATGCAAAATAAGTAATAGAGCTGTGTCCAACAAACATAATAATTGACAAAGTTTACAATAACAAGAAAAAGAAAAAAGGGCAAAAATAATATAAAGCAAGCAAACAATATATGCAAAGCAAATCAACAGTAATAAGGCAAGAAGTTCACCAAGTAAGAATTGGTGTTGACATGTACAAGCAAGTTTTAACAAGCAAATGTCTGTTCTAGCTTCATGACAAAACAGTGGGACTGAGTCAGAGGAAACCAAGAACTGGCCTATTTTATTGTCTAGGAAAAAATCCTAGCATGCATTTCTGTGCTTCTGCTTATAAAATGGGGAGGGGCAAGTGCTTTACAATAATTCCTACTAAAGATTGGAATCAACATATTCTTTTCTCAAGGGTATGCTATGTGTACATTGATTAGCTAACATTCTCTAACTTTAGAACACTTCAGTTTATTTTAGTTATGTCTAGAATTTTATAGTCTTTTTTTTTTTTTTTTCTTCTAATTATTTTGACTCTTGTTCTATTTCTGTTTTAAATAAATGGAATTGACTTTTGCATTATGGTGTCTCAATTTGATGCATTTATTAATCATTTGTCTTGCTTTTTCTTCAATTTGAATGATTCTTGTTTGTAATACTTACAAAATGCTGTGTGTGTTTTTTTTTGTTTTTTTTTTTAAATTGACGAAGTCTTCTGAATAGAAATTAGAACCTCCTTTTAATTCTTTTGTGCTGTGTTTCTTCAGGACGTCGGCGATCATAGCTCTCCACAACTTCCTATGCTTTGTAGCTCTTAGCAATGTTTTTCTTTTTACTATCATCAATATTTTATACTGAGGTTTTTTAAATTGATTTTTCCTGGTATCTTTTATTGTAACATTCTGTTTAGTCCCTTATGCCCCCAAATCTTCAAAGTTTTTCAGTGTCTCAAACCAAACCCATTAAATCAACCTATCACATTGACATATGTCGTTTGAGAGGCTATTTGGTGACCACTTTTGTTCTCTATTGGTCCAAATCAGTTGCATCACAGTTACCAGAGCCTTTTCGAGATTGATATACCAAAGTTGGACCTCTCTCTACTTCTTGCTGAAGATCAAATTAACCGTCTTTTCATTGACAGAATTTTTTTTTTCTTTTTTCTCAGTCTTAAGCTGTATGTATATGGCCTGTATTAACTGCCTTTGTCCCCTTTGATGGCAATTTTTCCCAGATTTAATATGCAGGTGAATGAAAAGTCACTTAAACCTTTTACATACTTCCTTTTTGCAATGGCCTGGCCACTGCTAATCCACCAGGACTTGACTGTCAAATTACTTCATCAAATAAATTGTATTTCAGAAAAAGAATATATTTATAACATGTGTGATGGTTTATTAGTTAGTTCTTTTTGTTTCCAATTAATCCTTAACCATAACATATTCTTTTTACCTCCTGCATAGTTTTTATACATTTTGATGTTTTCACTCCATTTACACTAGGTATCATTATTCATATCAGTTAATTTATCTTTGTTACTTGTGGATTGAATAGAGGGTTTGGTTTAAAATTCCAAGAATGTCACCTAAATATAACAGGTACTTGAAAGTGACCAGAGGGTTTAACAGCTTAGTGACACCCGTTTTAATAAATTGGTTTATAATAATTGCTCACCTTATAAATTATGAGTGATAACTTGTTTAAATTGCTCACTTGAAAACAAATCTTTTCTATAGCATATTATTACTTTGGGTAGAATTTGTCATGTTATAAGGTTTTTATAAATTAGAAGAATGGAAACATAGCTGTACTTTCAAGGTGATATCACAACCAGACCATAAGTCTTATGTCATTAATTGGGTAACTTCTCCAAAATAATCAATAATTACTTAGGATCCCTTATTTAAGGAATACACTTCTCATTGCCATAAAGTAACTTCTCTCTCTCATTTTTTCTTTTTTTTTTTTTTTTTTTTTATAAATATTTTTGTGGTAATTGTTCTAATGAGCTTTCATTATTGGTTTCTCAACTTCATGTATTTAGTCACAGTACTAGATTGGCAGCTAGGTTTCACAATTTCACTGAAATTACTAGTTGTACGGTCTATGCTAATAGTTTATTTTCCTGCACTTATCACTTGTAGAACTCTCTTCTGGATTCCTGTTTCTCTATCAAATGATATTTAAAAATTTTAATTATCTTCTGTCTCTTTGAATCCTGTTCTTTTACTGTCCTCTGTTCCTATCCCTCTCAGTAAACCCTTGCATCTTAGTGGCTTTCATCACCTGACTTGGGGTGAAATGATTTTAAAAAGAAAGAGGGACGAGATTCCAATCTAGTACTGTATTTAAATTAATGGCAAGTTCTCCGTGTTCTTCCATGATGGTAAATTTCAATTTTTCATTTTTGTTTTAAAATCATTAAAACATATGAAAAACAGACTTGTGTGTAAACAGTAAAATATACAAATATGTAGCCTACTTATAGGCATCTTTATATATTTTTTTTTTTTTTTTTTTTTTTTTTTTATGGTCTACAAGTATGTCCCTCTAAGTTCAATCTATGGTGTGTTAATGAAAACTACAAAATAATTTATCGTCATCATGATGAAAATCATCACAGAAAGCTGACTCTTCAGCTCTGTATATTGCTGAAAGTGTGCACCCACCAAGTTTGCTAGTTTTTTTGTTTAGTCATCATGAAAAATAATCAAACCAGCATTTAAAAATCTAATTTAATTACTAAATAAACAACTTACTACACTTGACAGAGTGTGCCATGCACTTCATATGCTAATAGCGCATGTGGGTATTTGTTCTGTGGTGACTGGTTTGGTAAGGTTAATATAATGAATTGGGTTATGGCCCCATGTTATTTATAGAATGACATGTTGCAGCAATATAGGTCATAGCACTTGCACACAAGTGACTAACTTCACTGTTTATTGCAAATTTATGCAAAATAATGATTCAGTCAAGTTCCAGCTCGGGAATTTTATGTTTTACTGTGGGAATATATTTTTTTATTAGTAAAAATCTTGTTTTCTATTTTCTACTTTAATTCTGTATTTTTTTTCCCCCTATTTTCCATATCATGGAAAACTTAACATTCTAATTTAAAAATTCATTGCATCAAGGCACGAAAGAGAAAAACTCATCAGAGCAATTACCATGAAAATATTTAAGTCACTAATTATTTTTTTTATTTAATCATTTCAACCCAAGCAAAGTGATAATGCCGCAAAGACAAGGGTTTACTTATAGTGAAAGAAAAAATGTTATTAAGGATAAGACAATAAAAGAACAGATTTCAGGACGGAAGATAGCAGTTGATGTTGCATTTAAATTTTTGAAGATTGTAGTTGACAAGGAAGAAAATGGTAGAGAATTCCATAGGGGAAAAGTAAGAGAAAAGAAACTATTAGAATAGGACTTGGTTACATCTAGCTATTTCAACAGTAAAATGACCTAGTTGCCAACTTAGTAGCAGGCTTAAATTTTGAGTTGAGGTACCAAGGAGGAAAGGTCATCAGAACAATTGCCATGAAAATATTTATAGAAAACTCACTGGTAAGTCATAGCAGTGGGGAAAGTGCCAGGTCAGAGCCAATAACATTAAAGACCCTTCTTTGAATTTTGCCAAGAATCTAGAGAGATATAGCAGGAACACCAGACCAGACATGGCAGCAGTATTCAATGCACCAACAAATGGTAGATTTATAAATGTGAAAAATAGATTCTGGCGAGAACTTGTCTAGCATGGCACATTGAATCAACTTTCCTAGAAGCAGACCTATCTATTGATTTAATAGAATGATTCGATTTCATGTTAGAGGAAAACATGAAACTAAGATGCAATGAGTTACTCTACTGGAGCTTAAAATGCTGATGAAAGGCAAAAATAGTTCTTGATAATGACTTAAAAATAGTTTTGATTTGGAGGCATTAAATTTATAAGCCATTTCTTGTCTTGGTTAACAGATTGTAGGTCATTTTCGAGATTAGCTGCCAGTTTTACTTTATTGGACATTCTGGACTTAGTTTTAAAACAAGAGTAAATAAAAGATATATATTAACATGAAGAGAATAACAATACTTTTGGCCTACAAAATTTTAATCTTAAGGATAAATTAATGATTAATAAAATGTGACAATAGGATCAATACAGAGTTTGAAATAAATAAATAAAAAAAAAAAAAAGCAGGTTCAAATACGACATTCAGATTGAAACTTGATGCTAACTTATAAAATTGTTAAGGGTCCCTGAGAATCCCTTTTTTCTGGATTCTGGAAAATGGATTAATAAATTTGGTTGAAAAGACCTGGTTTGTCTAAAGTTGTTTGGGTCAAATTCTGACAAATAGCAAACTCAAATTGAACAAAAGTACATTTTTTAACAGAATAAGTTACATAAATGTCCTTAAAATTCTAATCTCTGATCTGAGAAATGATCTAGCCTATTTAAGTTTGTTTTTTTGTTTTTTTTTTTAATTGTTTTAGCTGAAGTTTGTTTACTGTCATACTAGACCTTTGTTTTTTTTTTTTTTTTTTGCTAGAATCCACCACCATAACATACCTGCTTTTTTCTATCTACCTTTAAAAGGATGAGATCAGGCTGAAAATAGTGCTGCTGCTATATACAGACAGGAGCTGCCCAGTCTTCACTTTCCACTGTCTATAGTAAACCTCTACCTCAACTGGCTTTTGGGCCTTGTACAGAGGGAACAATGTAAATTGTTACGCGTGTTTTTAAACATACCATTTTTATACTGATAAGCAAAACAGTAAAGACAGACACATCATGCTATCTATTAAATTTGTAGCTTGCCTTTGACACAGCATGTCCATCTTACTGTGGCCAGTCTTAAATTTTTGAATGTCAAATTATTAATTACCCACCCATGCAGTCTCTTGGGCCTTTGATAATCAGAAGATTGATTACCAAAAGGGTCAATTTAGCAATCTTATATAACTCCTGGAAAACTCGCCAGTACCTAGGCTATACCAATTTTTTACTATTTCAGAAATAATGCATGAAATTAGGCTACTCAGATTGTATGGTTCTTGAGATTCCATCTCTGTTTTCTTTTTCAAATCATTTCCCCATGAAAGGCAATAAAGCCACTAAGACACAAGGGGTTACTGAGTTTGAAAGAATGAGAAAAAGAAGAAAAATAGAACAATAAGACAACACGAATTAAGACAGAAGATAACAATTGACACTGCATTTAAATTTTTGAAAATCAAAGTTAACTGGAAAGCAATAAGCTGGAAGAGTTCCACAAGTGAGAAGTAAGAGAGAAGAAACTTAGCATAGAAGTTATGGTTATTTCTAGCCATTTCAACTGTAAAATGATAAGATCTAACTGCCAATCTAGTACTGTGCTTAAATTCATAAATCATTGGGAGCCAAAAAGAAAAACATATAACAATTACTGTGAAATTAGTGATTCTCTTTGATTGGAATTTTTTTCCTTGTTTGAACTTACAACCAAATTTGCAGTAATTGATAAAGCCTAGATCTGACATGGATGTAAATGTGAAAGAGACAAATTAAGTTGTAAAGAAAATAGAAAATTGATTTTTCTAAAATTCAAAAACAATTTAACAAATATACCAACAAAAAAGTGTCAAAAGGATGGTTATATAATGTATACACACACACAATTTCATTAAGAATGACTGATATGGCACTGCAATTAAGCTTTTTATTATTTTTTATTTTTTTTATTTTTTATTTTTTTTCTGTCATTCATAAATGTCAGGTAGTGAGTGTAAGAGTGTGATTTCCATAGATGGAAGTTAGTAAGATAGCAGGAGTTCACCTTCTTGCAACCGAAAGACAATCTTGCTGATAAATGAGAAATCATATTGTTTGCTATTTCCCTACCAGTGTCTTGAAAAACATTTATCATTATTCCTTGTTGAATTTGATCACAGCCAGCAAGACAAACCTGTGAACATAGCGAGCCAGTGTATACACATATACAGCTGACCTTGGATGTCATCATAGCTCATTCAATGATGTACAGAATAGCATCGTCATATTTAAATTCTCTTTTTACAGTAAGATTCACCCTTTACAAATCCCTGGAGCCACTCGATGTAGATGGTTATGTTTGGAGGCCATTTGTATGTATAGGAGTGAAAGACTATAGTTTACCCAACCTCGAACAGGTTAAGATTGTAGTGTTTGAGGAGACATCCTGTTGAGTCTGTTCCACAGGTCAGTGGTTCACAAGAAGCTGTTCAAGTGTAACTTACATCTCACTGATGAGATACAGAGAGAATGTGAGTGGTTTGCTCTTATGTAAATGTGAAGGCTTGCCTTGGCAGGACCAGTGAATGTAGTTTGTCTGAGCACTTTCTTTGTAAGTAATGGTAAAGCAGAAATAAGATTGCCACATCTCGTCTATTGGAGAGAGGTTGAAGGGTGGAAAATAGTTTGTTACCCACAAGGGCTCGAAAACACTTTTGAACATTATCAAGGCAGCAGAGTGCGGTCTATGCAGCTCCAGACTACATTCACATAACATACCTTGGCTCCAACTACCAGAGGTTGACATTTGGGGTCAGATGTAAGCCATAATGGGAAGTTGCTTTTGATTGGCTGAGCTAATGTGGGAAAGATAGGAGAAATGTTTCGGTGAGTTGGTTCTTACCTGTCAAGCGGTGTAGACATGTTTTCTTGTGGCTGAAACAGCCTTCTTCAGGTGGTTGGAATGTTAAATAGAACCCTTTATTTCGCTCACTGGGGTAGACTGTTTTAGTTCCACGTGCCATGTCTAATGGATGTAAGTTATCTCCTGTTAATTCCCCTCTCCAAGTTCTCCACTGCCTTAACCAGGTACTGAACTTGCACTCTTTGGATCCTGTCACTGGATCTAACTAACACCTTTATCCACTGTGCCATGTGTCCTTGAGGAACTAGGACAGTCTACTCGAAATGAGTGAGAAGTGAGTGAAATAAAGGGTTCAGTTTGACATTCCAACTACCTGAAGAAGGCCAGAGTGTACAATGGCTGAAACGTTGTAATAAATATGGCGACAAAGATGAGGACAATAGTCCGAATAATGTAAATAGTGTAAATAATACCTCATCTCAGAAATATAGACAGATAATGATGATATTACTATTTTTTCACACACACACACACACACACACCTAAACAGCAAACCAAAATAAGTAATGATGATGATGGGAAAAACCTGGGGGTGGGGGAGTAAAAAGTGTAAGTGTAAAAGGTTTTGTTTTGATGGACAGGCAAGAAAAAAAGATGAATATAGAAAAAAAGAAAGCACACAGTACGAACAGTGAACACTTGTACTCACGCATGCACACTGATGTGATAATGTCAATTTTGGTGAAACATTTTAGTGAGAGACTGATTTTTGCTGCTTTCTTTTGTCTTTTTAGAAAAGTTTAGAACCATGTGCAAAAAACTATTTGGAATTTTCACCTGTTAGTTTTTCTAAGTCTTAAAGTTTTAAGGTTATGTTGATTTTGATTAGCACGCTTTAATGTTTCTGTGTATGGCAGGCTATTTTTTTTTTTTTTTTTTTTTTTTTTTTTAAGAGCTGTATTGTGTATGTGTCCATTTGCCTTCATTGGTTGAATAGTTAAGTTGTGAATTTTGTGAGTTAATTTTTTGTGGAAATAGGTAGATTTGGCTTACATAGTTTCAGATTTCCAAATGTGTTTAGGTCTATATCCTGGGAGGAAAATTGTACTGGACAATATTGGGAGTAAATGGTAACTGTAAGCTGTGACATATTGATAGAGGATGACTGTCCTAGGATATTCCTTGGAGCTGAGTAACAGTTCTGACAACCAAAAGGAATTGGTCGGGTGGCTTGTGGGATGCCAGGTTGTGATATACAATAGGGGGAAAAAATCCCTTGTAACCATGGTAAATCCAGTAAGGATTAGTTAGGAAGTGCTGAGTGAATGTAGTTGAAGGAATTGAGATGATGCAAGTTGTTTTGACACACACAGGCAGATGATTAATAATAGTAACTATAGAAAATTAATGGTGGTAAATTTGTGAAGATTGTTTTTCTGAACATGATCAGCACATTGTGGATGTGTTCATAATTGATATTATTGAGTTGGCTTCTTTTTTATTTTTAATGCTTACATTATTTTTAATTGTGGATGAATATATTTTGTTCATGTTTTTCCCACATATATGTTGCAGACAGATTGGAAGGCCTCTGCGTGTATTTAAATGGATCCTAATGGAGCTATAATCTGCAGGATACAAAGTCTTCTTTCTTAATTACAGTACTTTGTCAGTCATCTTCAATGAGATTTGTATAAAAGAGGAATTGCTGCCCAACTACACATACATTGTGCACTTTTAAATATCTGGCACATTTCATACAGGTTATTACAAGATTTTAGCTTTCAAAATGCAGGAATACCTAATGGCTAATTAAATTCAGAGCTTAAGGTTCCCAAGGTATTGTGTATGTATGTATGTGTGTATATATATATATATATATATATATATATATATATATATATATATATATATATAGCCACTTCTTCCTTAAGAATGAATGAGTTGTTGCTGGAATTGTCCCCTATTTCAGGATACTGAAAAAATTCTCTGGCTAAATCATGTCTTTCTTTTTTTTTTTTTTTTTTTAGGTAAAGATAAATGTTTTTGTTTAATCTAACTTATTTGTTATCTTTGCATATTCTAAGGGGAACAATGCATTGAAAAAAGTTCTCTTGTTTAGATGAAATTCCTCGGTGACAGCTGGTCTTCACTCCACAAGAGTATAAAAGGCAAAAGATACCAAATTGACACTTATACTCCCTAAATGCAGATGCTTTGCTTGAAAGTGGGGTGGAGCTATATCCAACCAAAAACATACCATCTCCCTATTTGGGCATATATTGAAAAATAGGAGCTTATGAGTCTCTTTCCTTTCTCCTCCTTTTTTTGCTTCCTCTTTACTTTTTTTCTCATCCTTCCCCCAAAATGAGTGAAAAGTTATGAAGTTTGTCTGCAGATTATTATTATTATTATTTTTTTTTTTTTTTTTTTTAATTTTTTGTAGGTAAAATTTACCTGCATTAGCATTTTGAATTATCTCCAAAAATTTTCTTAAAAAAGAGCACAGGATAATGAAAAAAAGTCCCAAAACTTGATTAAAAAAAAAAAAAAAAAATTTTATAATCAAAATCTTTGAGAAAAGACTAAAGTATTTTTTTTTTTTTTTTTTTTCTTTTTTTTAACCCTTTCTAACACATTCAAAGTTTTAGTTAATCTTATTTTCTGTGTCTGTCTGGGTGATTACTATAGGTATTTCTAGTATCATTTTTGGTGTTAATTTTTACCATGCTAATTTCTTTCTAGAATTCTTCCCTCTGTAACTGCGGTTATTTATTTATTTATTTTTTTTTTTTTTTTTTAAGGTACAAAAACATGAACACCTATTGTTTTAAAATTGATAACTTTCTTTGTATTGTGTGTATAAATTTTATTTTTTGTACACTAATAAAAGAATGGATGAGTAATATTTTGATGTAATGCATTACGTTTTGATGTTGAAAATAAAAAAAATTGAAAAACAAAAAAATATCAAATACATTAACAAATTAACATACTTTCTCTTGTTATTCCTTGTGGAGTTCTGGGATGCAATAAGAAGCAAAATGACTAAGAAGACTTTCATTTCGTCAAGTGATGTGCTTCATGTTTACATACAAGACACCAGCATTTGTTTGGTCTTTCTTGCATATGACTAACATATTTGTCTTTTTGTCAAATAAAGTTTTCATCATTTATAAATAATCAAAATAATTCACCTTCAGAAAGCAGGTACATTGATGGTCACCTGTAGCTTCCATAAAATTAGTCAGCAATGAATGATAGTAGCTGCTAGTGGTCATCATTGCTTTCCTCCACATTATTAGCGTGGATCTTCAACCATTTCACCATCAATATCCACCACTTGAGTAAAGCCTTCAAAATCATCATCGAAGTCTTAATCAAAGAAAAACTCCAGAATAAAGGCTTTGTTGGATGTTGATGCAGCCATTTTTGTTTACAAAAAATTATGAAAACATTAATGTGGGTTTAACTGATGTTACCTTGTGTACTCTAGAAGAATTCAAAATGGTGTCAGAAAATAGGAGTTTAACTTCGTGCCAAATTCAACTAATTGTCAGATTTTAATGGAATTTTCAGGACTTATTCACAAATGAATGAAATTCTTTTTTATTCAATACCTGTTATCCCCACTTGATTTTATGAAATTTCAAGAAATTAAAATATCAGCCTCTTCATATTTATATTAGTTAAAAGCAGAACTCCTTGAAGAATTTAAATCAATTTGTTTTTGTTGAACAAAAACACCATTTACCAGAAATCTGCTCTGAATCGTAAAATAAAAATATGCAATAAAATTATCACATTATTTAATTAGAAAAACTTTTAATTGCTTTTAAAAATAAGATATATTAAGGACACTATAGTCTTTAGTAAATTTTTTTTTGCAATGAATAATCAGTTTTTACAAAAATTGTTCTCACTTTTTTTTTCTTTTTTTTTCTTTTTCTTTTTTTTTTTTTTTTTTTTTAGAAAGATTCAAGTTTTAGATCTTAAATTTCTGTATTAATTTCAGCCTCTTAGATATTAAGTGAAAATTGTTTACTGATCATAAATAGAAAAACTTCATAGAAATCATCAAATACCAATATTTTTAAACAATTTTTTTTTTTTTTTCTCTTTTGTGTATAACGTGCCAGTTTTTGTAAGTATTGGTGACCATACATAACATTATCAGGAACTGTGATAACTATAGTAAATTTAAAGTCAATATTTCTAAAATTCAATAAAACATTAGATTATGGAGAATATCTTCCTAAATTTTTAGAATTACTGAGTACTTAAAAAGAAAATTATAAAAAAATGCTCCTGTGTCTTTTTTTTTTTTTTTTCAATTTTACAGATATTCTCCATAGAACATTAAACCTATCATCAGGTTGAGACAGCTACTGTCAAATTAAAAATGTATTTGTGATATTTTAAACTTAAAGTAAATATTTGTTTCAAATCAAATTAATTATACTTTAAATCAGCTAATATTCCTCAAATAAAGTTACAGAAAAGTATATTTTATTTTTGGGAAATTTTTTTAAAATAATTACATTGTGATGAAAGACGACTAAAATATGGCACTAATCAGCTATTTTAGCAAAAAAAAAAATCCTCTTTTCCAGTCAATTAAATTAGTTTTTGAAATATAGCAAAGTGTTTTCATTCTTGGAAATATTAAATTGAATCTTTTAGCTTGAAATTAAAACTAAAAGCTTCAGGAAAGATTTATCACTTTTACAAATTAATTTTAATCTTTAGGTATCACATTTTTTTGTGGAGGTCTCTAGTCTATAGGTAAGTAAAATTTTAAAACAAAATTTACTATGAAACTCTAAATAAATCCAAATTCTAATACCATTTAGTCAACTAAATTTTGCAATTTATAAAGGTATTTTAAGACTAGCTCTACTTTCTGTGCCGGTCTTCCTCTTGCTACCTAAATAATTTTTCTCCTGCCACTCCTAATATTATCTGTGTCATAATCAACAAAGGAAACTTTCTAAAATTGCAGTGACAGTCAAGAAAATACTTTCTAGAATCTAGTACCTATCTAGAACAAGCTTACAAGAATCAGTCAAGCAAAAAGTCAGTAAGGGCTAAAAATAAATATATTTCTTGATAGTGGTTCAGGTAGGTGACATATTTGATTGCATTTAAGGTAAGATTTTATTTCATTATGTTCAAATTTTTTTACCAAACTGTTTTTTCTTTTTAGATAAGATTTTGGTAGAGGAATTTATTACTTGTCACCATTTTCAACTGTCTTGGCAAGTGTAGAAGGTGAGTACAGAACTATTTTTTTTTTTTTTGGGGGGTAAACAAATTTCAAGCCATCCAATTTCTCAAAACTAACTTTTTTCAAAATATTTTTCTATATTTAATTCCAATAATCATGCAGCACAATGTTGAATTCAATCTTGGAATGAGTGCTAGCCCAGTTTTTATGGGCAAATCCTAAAGATGCATGCTGGGATATCTTCCTACACAATAAAAAAAGAAAAGGGTAATTCTTAGTCTTACCTGCACTTTTTTTTTTTTTTTTTTTTTAACCTGGAGAATAGAAAACTATAACCACTTTGATTATATCCCTTTTGTGGCTGAACACTATTTCTTTGTTGTGAATTTTATACTTTGTTACTGTTTTATATTTGCTTTTCCTTGCATTACATATTGTATTGTCTTATATTATTTTGCCCTTTTCTTCTTCCTCCTCTTGGTATTGAGAATTTTGTCAGTTCCACTTGACCATGTTTACTTCTTCAACACACAGTCAAGCCTTTTCATGTTTTCCAATTTTATGCTATAAAACCAAGTTTTATACATTTTAACTCTTTCTTGACTACTATCAAGCCACCTTAACACACTACTCACCCTGTTATAAGTACATCATAAAGCACCTGGTCACACCTGTTTTAAGAGTCACATTTTGTTATTGAAACCACATATATGCAACATAAATTATTTATTTCTTAATAAATCCTAAAGGTATAGTTCAGAGATAGTATCCATATACCTGAATAAATTTTTATTTTACATGTTAATGACTGCCTTAATATTCTATAGCCTTCATCACTCAACCACTGAATTTTAACTTTTCTACTGTTTTGCACACTAGCTATAATATATATATATATATATATATATATATATATATATATATATAATTTTATCTTTTTTGATAACAATGATTGATGACTTTTTTTACCCAGACAGGCAACAGAAAATTCACAATGCCCAATTTCATAATCTCCATATCCAACTGTAAACTGACAACCTGGCTTTTCTCACTCGCAGGCAACTGTTGCAGAAAAAGGCTCATCTTAATCTTGGGTGATTTTGCTAATTGGCCATATGGTATTTCCCTTGTATATTCAAAGTCTTAATTATTTTTCTGTAACAATACTTGTTTCTTGGAAGGTCAATACAATTCTGCATAAACCAGATGTTTCCTATTTCCTTGTCCAGAATAAATTAGATCATTATTTTCTGTGACCACACACATTCTCTATCAATAACTTATTGTAAAACATGTCCGTTTTCAAGTTTCTCAGGACCCAAGCAACTGGGACAATATATTAATCCTTTTATCCGTGGATAGGGTTGAATATTTTGGGCTTGCTCAATTTTATTGAATCTTTTTCTAGTTAAATCAGAATTCAATTTCTCCTTGGAACTGTTCTTGATTTCATTTTATTACTTGAAAACAAATTTTAACACATTTCATTTTTAATTTCTTTTCAACTATTTAACCCACTTTCCTGATAATTTTAACAATTATCATCCAGTTAGTAGTCTCTCCAGATCACCATCTCATGATGTCGGGCATTTAAAAGTTTAAACAGGAACAGTACCCTGTCACATTAGTAGCAGTTTTTATTACTTCTTGGAAGTAATCATCTTTTCTTGAATATTTTTTGCATTCTTGAGTATATCTTTTAATAATGTATAACAAGTTTTCTATTGAATTGATATCTGGAGAGATTCTTGGTAGTTTTTTTTTTTTTTTTTTTTTTACAAAAATCAACTATGCAGAATGTGAATATGCATTTTATAAAACTTCTAATGTCTCTACCTAAACTCTGAAATTTATTTACTTTCTTTTTTTATTTATCCTTAATAGGAGTAGATAATTTTGCCTATCTAGTTTACACACCTCGCCTGTATTTTGAACTGGGTAGAGGTTTATCCTTTGTTTCCTGTTTAGGATTGAGTTTTCGGTTCCTTATAAAGTCCCCTCATTCTCTTTCACTTTGAGTAAAATCTTACTTCTTAATGGCATTATCGCCTTGGGATGACTTGATTTAAAATTACATTTTTTAGTTTTAAAATGATCTTTTCAAGCTTTTTAATTAAATTTAAGATTTTCAGTATAAGGTGAAACTGCTACATCAGTTATTAGTAGATTGCATTAAAATGAAAATTAACTTTCTTTAAATTTTATTTTTAGTTTTAAAATAATTAAATTTTCCTGCTTTTTCCAATTATTTTAATAGTTTCAGCATAATGAAAAACTGCTATGACATTTTTAGTATATTTTACTTAAATATGTAATAGGCATTCATTTTTTTTTTTTTTTTTTTTCCTTCATTTTTAAAAATTAAATTTCTTTTTAAAATTAGGATATTTTTTTGTAAAAGCAGCCTCTTAAACTATTTGTATACATATAACAGTGATCTGGAGAGTGGGGGTGATCAAATTCTTCTTACAGCATTCAAATATAACTGGTTTCTTGCAAAAAGATATAACTGGGTGGATTGTGTAATTTGTCAATATCAGCTGACTGCTTCATGCCTGGGAACAAGTGCTAACAAGGCTGGTAGATATGTCCCACTTCAGTTGAACAGATTAAGCCTTTCCAGTTCCACCTGTCTGATGGCGATTGTCAGTAGTTGAACCCAAATTCTGTCTGTGTGCCCATAGAAAATCAATGAAATTGATCTCTTGCAGAGTGTGATATCCCTTTGCTTCTGATTTCAGGCTACAGTTGAGTTGTTGGTGGTTGGTTTGAAGGGAAGAAAAATTCTTTGATAAACAAACCAAATGTGTTCTGTGTACTTAACAGAATTTAATGTGAAGAGAAAAACATGTCTACAGGATTTAACTTTTATGAAACTTGAGGGTTCTGTATATTCACTGCCTATGTGTTTGGTGAAATGTGGTTGTGTTATCAAATCATTTGCTGCCTTTACAAAAATTGACTGCCAAGTGAAATTGGCTTGCTTATATGAGGAACTCCCACCCCTGATAACAATGATCATTGACTTCACTTTTCCTAGCCAAGCCTTAGAAAATGATAATTTACAAGGCTTATAGCTCAGCTTATGTGTTCTCAATATTTCCTTAAATTAACCAGATGGCTTTCTTACTGGTGAAGGATTCCTCACCAGAAAATCAAAATAATAATTATGAAATTTTCAGCTGATTATTTCCGAAAAGGACATCTGGTTTCTAAAATTAATTCTTATTCTTATCAGTTACTAGCAGCATGGCCTGGTGTTGCCCGTGCTTGATTCAAAAATAGTACGACTAATACAGTAATCGCTATCACTTGACTTAAAATATTTTTGCCCTTCCTTGCCTTTAGAGGAGTGCCCTTTGCCATGCTGATGTTGTTACATGCCTTACTTCTTGCCTATATCACACTGCCAACTTTTTCTAAGCTCTATAGCAAACATTAAATCTGTTACGAAAAAAGAACTAAACAAAATAAACACAATACAATCAGCTTTAAAAAACCGGAAAAAACATTTTTAATTGTTGACCGATTGTCGATTTGCACTCTGTTTGGGGGGTGCTCAGAGTTGAAACTTCACATGATGACTCCCAATGGCCTCTTCATAAATCCGCTCGGTTTTTGCTAAAAATTGACATGCGGTTCAGACGCAATCTGGGCGTATCGGTTTTTGGGTTTTATCAATTTTCCATGCTGTTTAGGGGTCCATGGTCATGAAACTTCTGGACAACACTTCTAATGGTAGACTCTAAGAGGGTGTCAAATTTGGTTGAAATGCGATCATTCCTTCTGTAAGCAGAATTTTTTTGATTATCGATTTTTTTTTTTTTTTTTTTTTTTTTTTTTTTTAACCTGATTCCGAACTCAAAAATCGGGCACCGTCATGTCCTTACAGCAGCCATTTGCAAACGTGTTGAAAACCACATCGAAATCGGGTGAGAAATGCGGCCTGGCAAGGTAACAACGCCCACGACAGACACACAGACAGACAACATGAGAAATATAGATAGTAGATTAAACCTTGTGCTAACTCTTTTCAAACAGATGCTGTGACAACCAAGGTGTAGAAAATTAAAAACATATCTAAGTTCCATTTACCAGCAATCACTTTATGGCCAAAAGCTATTTTGCCCTGATATCTGCACTTAAAAATACATTAATCTTAATTTATCGGCTATCAACATCACTTGTAAAATGTTGATTTCAGGATTGTTACCTGATTACATAGACACAAATATAATTATCACTTTTTCTTTTGTGAGCTATGTTATTCTTTATATAAATATATATGTAAAATTCCTGAGTTAAAATTCATTTCTTTTGAAAGTTAGCAATCTCATGTGTAACAAGTCATAACTACTTCTACAAACAGGTCACCAACTAAATAATATAACATTAAACTGTAAGCTAAAGAAATTGCCCATAATTTAGACCTAGATAACTGCATAAACTGCACTGTGAAATCACAAGCATTCATTTTACTAAAAGATCACAAAACTTTGAACATTCAGACTGAATCCAACTAAAAGTGAACTAACTCGGAAATAAAAGTGGGGGTAGGGAAACAAAACAAGTGGACTAGTTCTGTAATTAAGTAAACACAATTGAACTATCTAATTGGATATGATTTCTATCCTTCAATAATTAAACATTTGCTAGATAAAGGCCATATCCTTACCTACACTAACGTGCCTAAGTTCAGGAATCTTAATGTTATATTTATAGGTAAAAGTGCTTAATATCAGACTGTATGTATGTGTGTGTGTATGTATGTATGTATGGTCATTTTTTTTTTGTTTATACATTCTTTTTATAGATACAAATATTTAAGTAAATGCTCTGTTTATAATAAACAGTATTAACAACATTTAACAGCCTGAATGTCCAAGAAATGTTCATAGAAAATATGCATCCTCTGACAGGAATCGAACCTGTATACTATACAGAACCATCATATAGCCTGACATGCCTTAACTGATTGGGTCCCAGAGGAATGTTCGGTTATCAAGGTTGATTTTACTATTTTTAAACACAATTCTCCATGATTTTCTCTCATTCATTCATATCTGCTCAATGCATATCCAAATGTAAACAAATGACGTCCATACATTATGAAATTGACAAAGTCTGACAATTATATTTTTTTCAAACATTTAGTTGGATTTTTTTTTTTTTTATAAACATAAATGATTTGGATACGCATTGAACAGATATGAATGAATGAGAAAATCATGAAAAATTGTTTTAAAAACAGTAAAATCGACCTTGCTAACTGAACGCTCCTCTCTGGCCCAGTCGGCGGAGAACACATGAAAATTTCTTGGACATTCAGGCTGGTAAATGTTGTTAATACTGTTTATTATAAACAGAGCATTTACTTAAATATTTGTATCTATGTATCTATAAAAAGAACGTATAAACATAAAAAATGACTTAAAAAATAATTGCCGGACTATGTCCATTTCATTATATATATATATATATATATATATATACCTCCAAAGATTTGTATACATGATAAAAATGCCCCAGACAATAAAAATAAAGTTTTAACATCAAAATCTTTTTTATTATTAAGAGGAAAAAACAAAGGATTTTTCATTATTAAAGATTTCCCAAGGATCTTAACAAATGGCCACATTGGAATTTTTCTCAATAAGCAATATATGGTGGGGGTGTTGGAAAATTATTTAAAGGGTCAAAAAATTTCAATGAATCCATACACAGCTACACCCTTTGATTTGAAAGTCAAAATATTCAGTAAATTTATCTCTGAACTTCTGTATTAAAAACATGCAAGTAAATGTAGGGAAAATATTGATGAAACTCTGCCACAAACAGTTCTTTCCATTGTATGTTTATCACAAAATATTTGACAGAACCAATAATAATCAGTTATAACTGCATCACTAACAGGACACAGATGAAAAAACACAACAGAAAAAATATCCAAGTCAGCTACGCCAATGAAAGTCACCTGTAACAGCAGAACAAAGTATAGACTTCCCTTAGACAGTAATGGCTTACAAAGTAATATCATATAGCAAGCCACCATAAAAAACAGAAGGTAACAATGAAATATACATAGAAGTGATAGGTCTCTGGAAATAGTATGTGCATGAAACTTATTCTCTCTCTCTCTTTCTCTCTCTCTCTTTCTCTCTCTCTCTTTCTCTCTCTCTCTTTCTCTCTCTCTTTCTTTCTTGGCTGTGAACATGCCAGTTTGTACACTTATTTGGGAAGTGCAACAAATGGTTTAACAGGTGCTCAGTCTCTCTCAAATACAAGTATACTGGTTTGTGTAGCCCTGACCTGTCAAGGCAACTGGTTTTCCTCCTTGACATGTCCCAATGTTGGGCTCTGAGGTGGGTGGGGAGCACAGGCAGTGAATCTTAATACACAAAAAATTATGACTAATCAAAATGAAAAGCCTAAGAGATGTCTTTCAGACTCTGATTCTGAAAAAGAAATTAATACAGAATTTCTGAGATTTTTTTGTGCTCACGTCCCTAGAAGAAACTCTGCTGGACAAACTTTCCCCTTCCTTGATTGAAAAGGTACTATCCAGTAGGATTAATCCTAAAACAGAAAGTTGAGAGATGGCAATTTGCTGGTTGAGGTGGAACATAGGAAACATGCAGAAAATATAATAAAGATGAAGACCTTTCATAATATCAAAATTAAAACCTTCCCTCATGCAAGACTGAATACTTCTAAGGGAGTCATTAGAAGTAAAGAGTTGTCTCTGGCCACACCTGAGGAAATTACATCTGCCTTAGGAAGCCAGGTGATTACCATAGAATCTCAATTAAAAAAAAAAGGAAAAACAATTATAACTGACACATATATCCTTACTTTTGGCACACCTGAAATCCCCAAAAAAAAAAAAATAGGGTATAATATTGAGCCAGTGGAACAATGTATACCTGCTCCACTAAGATGCTTTAGGTGCAAAAAATTTGTACATTATAGGGATAGCTACAGGAGTCACCCAACATATGGAAAATGTGATCAGAGATTCAGACCATACTGAAGACGAATTCCAGAATGAAATAAGAAATGCTAACTGCCAGGAAAAAGCCATCCAGCATACTCAAGAACATGCAATTTCTGGAAAAAAAGGAAAAAGAAAATTGTTGAAGTAAAATATAAAAAAAAACATCTCATTTTTCAGAAGCAAGGCAAGTAGTAAAGGTTACATGAAAGGGCCCTTCCTATAAAAAAAATAATGGAAAATAAGACTACAAATAATGCTGGTCAGCCTGACAAATACAGAGCCCTCATTGAGAAGTTCATACACTTGGGACCAAAATGATTGGCCCAAATTTCAAACTTACCTAAAAAAGTCTATATTCCAAGGAAATGGTGCAGGCTGAACCACAAAAAAGAAGGAAATGAAAAAAAAAAAAAATAAATAAAAAAAAAAACAAATAGCAAAAAAACAGCTCAAACACAAACCACTCCTACCAAAAATACCAAATCTCCTACTAAACAAAGGTCATAGTGATCTCTTATCTATCCACCAAAACCCAGGAAAGACAGACTGAAAAGCTTATCTCCCAAAAGAACAGAATCAGCCAAACAAAAGCCAGAAATCCACAACAACCAAATTCCTATGCAAAACCAATTTGATGAACTAGAAAAGATGGAGGTGGAAAGCCAGAACCCTCAAATGGCTAAAACCTCCAAAATGAAAACCTAGGAAAAAAGAAATCAAAACCACATAAGCTAAAGGCCGAAAAACGTTTAAACAGCCATGCATAAGATAATTCAATGGAACTGCTGTGGAATAAAGGCAAATATAAATGAACTGCTTCTGTTAATAACAGACCTGTCACTGGCAGTTGTTTGCCTTCAGGAAACATTCCTTAAGCAAGGTGACAAAATGAATATAAAAGAATACCAGCAATACAACCATACACATGACACTGGTCTTTGTGCATCTGGTGGTACATCTATCCTAGTTAGGAATGATGTACCCCAAAGTAAAATAAATTTGACAACTACTTTACAAGTGACTACTGTTAAAGTGACCCTACATAGGACAATAAACATTTGCTCAGTAGATATCCCACCTGATGAACAAGTAAAAGAAACCAAAATTCATTAAATTATAAGGCAACTCTCTGCACCTTTTATGATATTAGTGGGCTTTAAGTGTCACAGCACCATAAAGACACAAACTAAAAGGAAAGGTCTTTAGAAACAATATAAACAACAATGATTTATGTATTTATAATGGTAAAATTTCAACCTACATAAATCCATTTACTGGCAGTTACTCTACAATAGATTTATCCATATGTGATCCATCAATCTATAGGAATTTCTCTTGGAAGGTTCTGGTAGACACATGCAAAAGTGATCACTTGCCAATTGTTCTGCAAAATTCAGAACATAATGATAAAAATCCTCTCGATTGGAAATTAGGCAGAGTGAACTGGGACAAATTTAAAAACCAATGTTCTGATAAACTAGCTGAAGGTAAATGCATCAAACACTTAAAACAGTTTATAAAAATTTATATCTATAGCAAAAAATGCATTCCAAAAAAAAAAAAAGTACAAAAAAAAACAGTAACAGACCTTGGTTCAATGATGAATGTAAAAAAGCTATCAGGCTCAGAAGAAAGAAAAGAATATTGAGAGATTTCAAACAGCCTTATAACCTCTAATTTGTTACAATTTAAAAAAACAACTTTGAGCAAAAGCACAAAAAAAAATTTTGTAGAAAAAAAAAAAAAAATTGTTGGAAAAATTATGTCAGCAGACTTAATTCTGCCAAAAAAAAAAAAAAATCTATATGGGATATAATAAAAAATAGCTGTAAACATCATACTAATAATAAAACATCTCTCGATAAATAACTGTAAAATAACCAGCAAAAAAAATATCATGATCAATTAGCCAAAAAATCTCCAAAAAAAACTCATCTGCCAAGAATGGTAGCCAACAATTTCTGAAGCTCAAAAAAAAGCAAAAAAAAAAAAAAACAAAATTTTAAAACTTAAATCAAATAACACTGAGAGCTATAACCTACCATTCACTATAGAGGAACTAAATGAATCTTTAAAGAAAGCCCACAATACAGCTGTGGGACCAGATGATATCCACTATCAATTCATAAAACAGTTGCCCAACAAATCATTACAACTGTTACTAAATTTGTATAACAACATATGAACAAATGGCAACTTCCAGATATGTGGAGACAGTCATTCATCATCCCTATTCCAAAACCTGGAAAGGATGACACAGACCCTGAAAGCTACAGGCCGATAGCACTAATGAGCTGCCTATGTAAAACTATGGAGAGAATGGTCAACAACAGGTTGACTTGGTACCTGGAAACTAACGGCCTAATCAGTGACTACCAATGTGCTTTTAGGAAAAAAAAAAATGCCATGGATCACTTAGTACACCTCAAAACCTTTGTAAGGGAAAGCCTTCATTAAGAAAAAAAACATCTCATTTAGTATTTTTTTTTTTTAGAAAAAAAATTGGTGTACAATACAACATGGAAATTTGGTATCTTGAAAGATCTGCATGAACTGGGTCTAAAAGGAAGGCTGATTCAATTCATAGGGAATTTCCTGAAAGACCGGAGGTTTCAAGTCCATATAGGAAGTACGTTATCGGAACTGTAAGATCAAGAAGGGGTTCCACTAGGAAGCATTTTTTCAAAATGACTATTTTTTGCATAAAAAATTAACCCCATAGTTAAAACTCTAATCCCAGGAGTGAGAAGCTCTCTATACCTCGATGATTTTCCAATTATGTACAGATCTCGACATCTGAATATTATTGTAAGATAACTACAAGAATGTCTGAATAAAATACACAAATGTGCCACTGAAAATGTGTTTACGTATTTCAAAACGAAAACCAAATGCCTACATTTCTGCAAATTAAAAAAATTGCACAATGACCCATGTTTAAAATTAGACAGAGCAGAAATCCCAGTAGTGGAACAACACAAGTTTCTAAGCATTATCTTTTTGAAAAAAAATTAACGTTCATTCCCCATCTAAAATATTTGAAAACAAAATGTAGCAAAGCCCTACAACTTCTGCATGTAGTGGCCCATACTGAATGGGGAGCAGATCAACTAACATTAATCAAATTATACAGATCACTACTTCACTCAAAACTGGATTACGCTAGTTTCATATATGGGGTGGCCAGAAAGTCATACCTAAAAATTCTCAATGCAACCTATCATCAAGGCCTCAGATTAGTACTCTGGGCTTTTAGAACATCCCCAGTGGAGAGCTTATACACAGAAAGCTAATGAAACACCTCCACATTTACAGTGCACTAAACTGGCACTACAGTACTATGTAAAAATAAAATCATGCCCAACTAACCCAGCTTACAGCAGTACCTTTGAACTGAATTACTGCAATCTATTCCAACAAAAAATAATGCTATACAACCCTACAGACTCAGGATGAAATCCATTGCTGAAGAGTTAGGCACCACACTCTCAAATATACAAGAAATGACTGTAGCCAGTATTCTACCATGGACTATCAAGCAACCCAAAGTTCTGCTAGAATTAAATTATCTCCCCAAAAAAAAAAAAAACACCCACTCATTTCCAGGATAAGTTTCAGGACATATTGGCAAACTTCCCTAACCATACACCCATCTATACAGACGGGTCAAAATGTGAGGACAAGATAGGATATGCAGCAGTGAGCCAAAATATTACCAAAAAAAAAAAAAAAATGCGCCTCCCAAAAAGGAAGCTCTTTTTTCACTGCAGAGTCTTATGCAATCAAGCTAGCTCTCAACATTATCTCAGAGAGCAAACAAAAAAAAAAATTTTTTTTTGACTTTTTACTATCCATCCTATTGGCTTTGAAAAAAAAAAAACAACAACCCACTTATTAAAAACATATTATGCAAAATGAGCACTATTAACAAGCATAAAGACATCAAACTATGCTGGATTCCTAGCCACATCAGAGTTAAAGGTAATAATGAAGCAGATCCTAGCAGCCAAGTTGGCTTTTAGATGTGAATGTGGATACAAGGACCAAAAAAATCCCATACACAGATTTTAAGGAGGTTATTAATAAAAATACATTCAAAAGGAATGGCAACAGGTACTGGGAAGATAACCCACACAATAAACTCTTCTTTCAATTCAAGCCCAAACTAGGAGAATGGAAGTCAGCTCCCAGAAAATCTTGTAAGGATGCTTTCTGTCATTGTAGACAATTTCTGCAATTATTTCAGTCTTAACCAATGACATGTCAAATCCTTTAACAAATCATGAGGTCTCTGCTGCTAATGTGGATTTAATACATGGGTTCCCTCAAATCCTTAAGCACATTTCATTTGCAAATTTCCATCAATAATTTTTGGCTATTATCACCCATTTTACAAATATGCTGTTTATTATTCTCAACTTCATCATAAACATTTTTCTTCCAATTCTCTAATTCTTTGTTTGCTACATTTTAGCATTAATGCAACACATTAATATCAAGGCTGAGACCTGTCTCTGCCATTGTTTTTAGTCAACATCTTAGTCAAGAACTTGATTCTTTCACTCAAACCATTTGATCATAATCCTTCTGCACTAGTTGTCTTTATGATACTAGAATTTTTGCAACATGCTGACGTATATTGAAATCCGTGCAGTATTTAGTATTGTTGAAGTTATTGCTAACATTTTTGTTGGTTTACAAATGCTACATTTTGTTCAATTTCACAAATCAATTGATGAAATTTGAAAATTTGAATAAGCTGATCTTTTAGCCAAAAACCCTTCTTTGCGGTTTAATAATTTCTTTAATTTATAGGACTTCATGATATTTTCTGAGAATTTTTTTTTTTTTCCTTTGTAACAGTGAAGAATAAATTCTTAGGATTTCTTACTCTTGAGTATGCAACATACAGCTGTCCATGCATAAATATTTCTTTCTGGAGCCAAATTCCAACTTTTTGAAGCATTTGGCCTTGTGATTTATTTATAGTTCTTGAGTTCTCACAAATACAGGGTGGACTGTATACTGGATTCTTGTATATAAAAACTTAAAGAAAAGATATGCAAAAAACAATATTGCAATTTTTATTAAATATTTATTTTAATTATTAAGTTGTTTTTAAAACAGTGGGAGTATTTTGTATGTTAAATAAAACTTAGTACAATAAATTTTCATTTTTTTTTTTTTCTTAAGCTGCACACCCTAGTAAAACTAACTGTACTTTGTACCCCCTTACCTGTTTGCCCTTCTCAGAATTTAGTTTTGATCGGCTAATGCAAAGTTATTTTAGAGGGTGTGACAAATGGATTAAAAGAAGTCACAAAATTTGATATGTAGATTAATTTTTTTTGCAAAGTTCCCTAAATGATTTATTAGAGAACTGTCCACCATTATCATGAAGGAACTTTTCTGGGCATCCATAAACACTGATCCATATGCAAAATATTTTCTCTATAATCTTTTCAGGTGTCTTTGATCACACAACAGCACAAACTGACAATCATGTAATGTGATCTATTCAGTGAAATAGATGGACACTGCTAAATTTCTTCAAATCCATAGCTATGCATTCCCCAAAAGGCAAACCAATGACTGGCCATGGTGGAAGTTTGTGTTACTCTTTACAGACCTGAGTACTGTGATATATTTTCATAATTGTAGCTTGGAGTTCAAAATCCTCATTACAACTTTTTTTTTTTTTTTTTTTTTTTTTAATCATAATAATTTCTGGGTAGACAAACTGATGATGCAATTTGACACCCTTTTTTTCAATGCTGAAGGTTTTGTGACAAGAAAGTGTAACTTTAATGACAGGATTTTTCTGCACATAAATTATGATTTACACAATAGAAGATTATAATGGCAAGATTATGTTACACAAGTTGAATTTCATCCCAGCCTTTTTTATTCTGTTTAGATTGTCACTGCCTACAATATCTGTGTTAATCCTGACTTTAACCATATCATTTATAGCTGGAATGTAAGTGAGCTGTAAAGAAAGCATTTTAAATCTCTAAAATTAGTTATTTTTACATTGTGTAGTGCTCTCACTAATGTGTTAGTCTTCAGGTTTCTTCAGACCACCGTGGTTGCCATCTAGCTGACTCTTAACTTGTTAATGTGTTGCTGGTTTGTAACTGGTATTTTGATGATGAGCACAATTCCACTTGATCTAGCTGGCATGCATCTCCTTCATGACCATTCACTCCTGCCATGTTGTGTTTTTGATCTCTGAGAATGAGAATATCACTGAAGTAAACTGAAGCAAAGAACCGGTCAACAGCTATGAGCTACACAAAAAAAAAAAATTCAAGGGAATAAAGAATTAACTCTGAAAAATGTAATGATGATTTGGTTTGTTGTATACAGTGGTTTTAACCCTTCTCACTTGTTGTAATCAAATCACACTGGAATTCCCTTTTGGAGTTTACAACCTGTGTTAGTATTAATTTATAATTTTAATTTCTGGTCTCGAGTAGAGTTGGTTGGTTTGGCAATTTGTTTCGGCATCGGTTTTTATTCCTTGATACCATAGTTTTTGATTCGGTTTTTAATTTAGTATTTTTGCTTTCTAAGGAAGCCATTCATTTTCTTGTGTAATGATAGCATTTTCAGTAGATATCTGATTTTGTTTGAGATTGATAAATTTTCAACTTAGTCCATTCAACTCGCAAATTTTCATGTATTTCTGGTTCAATCTTAAAAATATTCATATGGCTGAAAAGAAAATCTTTCTAAATATGTAATTTGTATGTGCTTTTATTCATTGAATTATTTTTTTATAGCGAGTTAAAATGGTATTTTGCTTTGAACAGCTGAAAATGCAAAATGAGTTTTTATTTTTGACTAAATTTTTACATTACTTCACAAAATCAAAGTGACCAATCAATATTCTTGAAATTTTATACACACTCGATTAAAATAAAACGCCTTAAAATCCAACCAGGAAGATGTTCATTTCTTCTCTGACCCATGAAAGTGAATTCCTTCAAAAATTATAAAGTAAGCTGAGCAGCAAAAAAAAGATTAACTCATAGTATGTGTGGTAAAAGAACTTTCAAATTATTGAAACTACTGTCTTGTCGCGTAAAATACTTTTAACTTTCAAGTTTTGTTTTTTGAAACCTGTCATTGTGGAAGTAAGAGGTCAATATTTGGTTTTAACCAATGGTAATAAAAAATTTATTTATAGACATGCATTACAGACCACTGCAATTGAAAACTGTGAATTAGGGTGGGTAATAGTAGGAATTGTTCACCTAAAAGGTTTTTTTTTTTTTTTTTTTTTTTTTAAGATAATTTAGTGATAGAATTCATAACATAGATTTAAAGTTTATTAAGCTTTTGAATTAATTGTCAACTTTAATAACTACTACATTTATTAACAAAATATGAAAAATCGTCACATAAAATATCTATATTTGTGTCTTTGGACAACATATTCTTGAGAGAAAATGGTATACTATAGCTCTTCAGAAATGTTTATGATGTGGCTTTAAAATAAACAAAAAATGAAAATAAATGTTTAAAAAAAATTAAAAATATGGCAATTCTTTTCTGGTATGCCAGGCAACTGTTATTGGGGGTTTGAATAAATTTTTTTCTAAACAAGGAAAAAAAATCAATTGTTTATTTTTCCTCTAAATAAATTTGTTTTTATTTAGCAAATAAACCTAAAATTAAATGTTAAAAATAATTAAAAGCTTTTAATTTGATTTTTAGAATTTGTAGATTTCCAAATCTTTTTTAGATACACATTTTAAACCTGAAATTAAAAACTATTTTAATCATTTTAATATAATCTTACTTAAATGTACTCACCAGGTAAAACCATAAAGATATTTGTAAAAATAAAATGAATTAATTCTCCTTGTTTAGAAGAATTTTATAGATAGAACAGTAACAAACTCAAACACCCACCAAACACTAGTGGCTAAAAAAGAGTGGTTTTTACTTTGGGTTTAAAAACAAATGACTTGAAGTTTTGAAAATGTACACATTTTAAAACGGATTAAAACTTACTTTATTTTTTTAATATCCAATTTTAGGTGTATTGTTTGCTAGATAGAAACATAATTTTATTTGTAGAAAACAGACAATTTTTTACACTAGCGACTCGCATATCTAGAAATGTACACATTTTAAAAGTGAAATTAAGAACTGTTTTAATTCTTCTTAATATCTAATTTAGGTGCATTCCCTAAATAAAAAACAAATTTATTCATGAAAAAAGACCTTCATTCATTTTTCTTTAGTTTACAACAACTTTATTTCGTCATCTGCGTACTATTGGCTTACTTGAAAACAATTATGTACAACCCTTACAAAAAAATCCAACTTCATGAAATTTAACATTAAGACGAAACTGGCAACTATTTTTTTTTTTTTTTTTTTTTTTTACTTGCTATTTTATTGACTTAATTTTACCGCAATTTTTTTTTTTTTTTAAACTGAAGAAACAAATGAATTTCAGACATGTATTTCCTTTTTTCTTCTTCCTTTTTTTCGTAAACTAAACATATAGATTTCCCATTTATTTCCTAAAACTAGTTAATTAAATGTCTTTAACATATTTTTGTTCACTCTTTTTCTCTTACAATGCTATAAATGTTGATGAAATTTAATTTTATTAACAATTAACATGTCTTTTTCAATAGTGTTTCTTTGGATATGGTCACTCAGTAGTGACAGCACTTAAAAACAAAAAAAAAAGAAAGATTTCAGTTTTGTAAAAAATTTCGATGCGGATCATGGTGTGAAAATGAAACCAAAAAGTCGTCTTTTTTTTTTTTTTTTTTTTTTTTTTTTTTTTTTGCGGTTAAACTGCCCATCAAGGGCTGGCACAGTATCTTGGTCAGAAGGTCTTGGTGAACAATGTGGAATCCTGCTTCTAGCAGGTGTAGGGTTGACCAGAGTCTGAGGTTTGGTTATTTTCCACTGTTAACATCTTTTTCTAAAATCTCTTGTTGCTTACATCTAGAAATGGATTGATTGCCCAATCAGGTAACTCGAGCTAAAAACAAAAAAAAAAAAAAATCACAAAATCTGTTAGACATATCTATGTGCACAATACATTTGAAGGTCATCATCTGGTATGTTTTCCTCCACTTCAGTAAGTCATTAGAAGCAAAAGGTTCACAACAGACTCTGTAACTTAGACAAAAACATGGTTGGATTTGACCCTGATAAGTTTAATTTCATTTCCTTGTAGTTGTAAATTAACTTCATTGAACTTGTTGAATATATTGGACAAGTAAGCAATGTAATTTGTTTCTAGTTCATTACAAAGAACAGAATTTGAATCTTTGAAGAATTCAACAATATTGTTAAATAGAGAATAGAAATGGCTTCAGTGGTTTCCCTTTGATAGTCAAGTAACTTCTGTATGCAAAAACAAACATTCAAAATATTCACCACTCTCATGGAAGAGTTGTTGAAACAATCATGAATTGAGAGAATGTGCTTTTAATTTATTTATTGCTGTGATAACAGTGCTCAATGATTTGTGAAGTCAACCACTTAGGTTTTTTGCAACCAGATGTTGCCTGTGGATTATACAATGTACTGCAAAATGCACAGCTTTTTACCAAGAAACTAATAAAAACACCATCAATGATTCACCGTCTGTTGCACAAACAAGGTGGTTTGTAAGTGAAATGTCTTTTCCTTTGAAATAGTTCTCAACAATGTAAAATACTGACTCCCCTTTTGTGTCTCTTTAGTTGTCTTTCAACTATTCATTCCTCTTTTATGAAACAAACATAAGCAAGAAGTAGATGTGTGACGTCACGGGGCTGCCCCAGGCTCTGATGTCCTGGTCATGGCGTCGATTGTGACGTCGTCCTCCGGTCGCAGCGTCGACTGTGTCGTTCTATCCTGATCTACCATGGCGCCAGTTGTGACGTCCCTAACAGCACCAATTGTGACGTCTTCGCCGCGGCGTCAGCTGTTCGCTCCTCGCTGCTCCAAACGTGACGTTCTAACCCTTTTATGATCCGGGTAGGAATCTGGTTAGATTGATACCAGCCTCGCCGTTCCCAACCTGCTTCCAACGCCTGGTGCCAGGGTAACTGCACTGATCTTCAGTCTGCCTACCCACGTTGTGAATTGATCTTAGACAGACGAGATCAAACAGGGGTTGGGGCCGTAATGCAAGCTGAGTTCAACGGGGGTGATAATACACAATTATGTATAAAAGAAAATAAAATGAAAACTCACAAAGTCCAAAGTATCAAAGAAAAAGGTAACAAACTTTTATGTCTATTTGTTCGGTACATAGGACTATGTCTACTTCCCGACCCGTTCTGTGGATTGTGGCACGACGCTTTCACTAGGCAACTTTAAGGCTTCAAGTTGTCTGCTCTCTAAGAAATTTGTGTTTTGGTGTGTCTTTGGACGAAAGTCGAAAAACTTATTTCTGTGGTCTGATTCTAAGTCGCTCTTCAAACTACTTGTTCTTGGTTGAAGAAGAGTCCAAAAGTGTGCGTGAATCTTGGTCAGCTATCTTGACGCGGTTTCAACACTGGGCGCTCATCTCTGCTTGTCGTCCAAGGCTCAAACTTCTCACCAGGGTCTGCGGCTGACTCAAACTTCTTCTCTCCAGCTTGGGTCGAACGAACTTCTTCTCTCCAGAGTCGGAACTAACTCTGCACTCAGGCCAAACGAACTGATTTCTGTCGGTTGGGGTTTCGCTTTTATTGACGCCGTCAAAACTGGGGTGGGTCTGTCGGCGCCAGGGGTTCTTTGATAATTCTAAATACGTATCCACCCTTCTTATTTCTGGTTAGGGATTTTTCATTCTTTTCCATTTTCGGTAACTCTCCTCTCACTACCACTCCCTTACTGTGCCTCTGAGGGGCGTGTACCAACTTCCCCACTTCTTCGTATTGGTTCCTCACACTTACACTTCTGATAGAGGCGTCAACTGATTTTCTTCGTGCGTCACGTGACCGCTCTTGGCCAATGAGGTCCTGGTCGGGTATCTTTCCTCCTCCATGTGTCATGATCTATTTGGCCATTGACGTCTTAGTCGGGTGTGAACAATCCGTGGCTTTGTTTTGGGAAAGAAATACCTTGCTTAAAAAACAAAAATATTAATTAAATCGCCCTTATCATAAGCGACCGAGATGACACTCTCGGCTTCTTAACACGTGGTATTTGTCAAGCAGTTTATCGCTAATTGGATATGATCTAAGAAAGGAATTTCTCCAGGCTCGTTGGCGTTTTTGAAAAAAAATAAAAATATTTCATTTTCCTTTCGCTCGAAGGTCTGATAACAAAAATCTTTATTATCGCAGGGCAAGCATTTATTCTGTCAAAAGAAAGAAAAATTTTGCCAGTGACAACATCTTGTGTGGGATTTTTTAATTCTGAAGACTCTGTGTTTTCGTATTAATGGTTTGTCTTCATATCCTTAGATACACTTCCCCACCCACTTAGACCCTTACTATCATTCCATTCATTTTCCTTCGGTTCATGTGTCTGATAACAAAATTTTATTTGCCGTGGAAAATCCGGTCGGTGAGAATGCCTCTGTGGGATTTTAATTTTTCATATCTAACTACGGTTCTGTAGCCACACCTGTGTTTTGTCAAAACATTAACGTTTTTAAATGGACTTTACTTTGGCAAACATTTCTTAACAACACAATTCCATTATCTCTATTTTAGTCACTTATCGAAATAAAAAATTTCGTTCGTTTTTCTTTTCTTTTCTTTTTTCTTTCTTTTCTCGTTTTCTTTCTTTTCCTCGTTTTTCTTTCTTTTCCTCGTTTTTCTTTCTTTTCCTCGTTTTTCTTTCTTTTCCTCGTTTTTCTTTCTTTTCCTCGTTTTTCTTTCTTTTCCTCGTTTTTCTTTCTTTTCCTCGTTTCTTTCTTTTCCTCGTTTCTTTCTTTTCCTCGTTTCTTTCTTTTCCTCGTTTCTTTCTTTTCCTCGTTTCTTTCTTTTCCTCGTTTCTTTCTTTTCCTCGTTTCTTTCTTTTCCTCGTTTCTTTCTTTTCCTCTTTCTTTTTTTTTTCGTTTTCTTTCTTTTCCTCGTTTCTTTCTTTTCCTCCATCATTTCTTTCTTTTCCTCGTTTCTTTCTTTCCTCGTTTCTTTCTTTTCCTCGTTTCTTTCTTTTCCTCAACAAGATTTTCCTCGTTTCTTTCTTTTTGACAATTTTACAGACCTTTTCTTTTCCTCGTTTCTTTTCTTTTCCTCGTTTCTTTCTTTTCCTCATTTCTTTCTTTTTCCTCATTTCTTTCTTTTCCTCAGAAATTTCATTTCCTTGTTTCTTTCTTTTTCTTTCTTTCTTTTCCTTTTTCCTCGTTTCTTTCTTTTCCTCATTTCTTTCTTTTCCTCCTTTTCCTCGTTTCTTTCTTTTCCTCGTTTCTTTTTTTTTTCCTCGTTTCTTTCTTTTCCTCATTTCTTTCTTTTCCTCGTTTCTTTCTTTTCCTCGTTTCTTTCTTTTCCTCGTTTCTTTCTTTTCCTCGTTTCTTTTTTTTTTCTCATTTCTTTCTTTTCCTCATTTCTTTCTTTCCTCGTTTCTTTCTTTTCCTCGTTTTCTTTTCTTTTCCTCGTTTCTTTTTTTCCTCGTTTCTTTCTTTTCCTCGTTTCTTTCTTTTCCTCGTTTCTTTCTTTTTTAGCAAAATTTCTTTTTTTGTTTGTTTTTCCTCTTTTTCTTTCTTTTCCTCGTTTCTTTCTTTTCCTCGTTTCTTTCTTTTCCTCGTTTCTTTCTTTTCCTCGTTTCTTTCTTTTCCCTTGGGTGACATCCAATTGATAACAAAATTCCATTTTTCATGGACACGCGGAAATCGGTCAAATGCTTGTTCGTAGGTGACCTAGATATTTTCGACATCTGCTACCTGTCAATTATAGCCGTGTGTGTGTGTTCGCCTATGACCTGTTTTCGTATTATTTTTCTTTTTCTTTCTTCTTCGTTATCTCTTTCTTTCTCCCAGATCGCTGGAATGTAAAGAAAGAATTATTATTAAAACCCAAAATATTTTTCTGCCTTAAATAATTATTAAATGGTTGATAAACCGTAAAAAACAAATCATATATCTATGAATATTTCTTTCAAATCGTCAGGTATGCATGGTGCCACAGATGCATTGCCCAGCAGAGCAAACTCACCCAATTGCAAGCTAAATTCTGTATTCCTTAGCATGTTTTCTCAATATTTTCAACCATTTCATCCACTCTTTAAACAGAGTAGTCACTGAGAAATAGCCTTAATAATTTGTTCAAGTGACTTGTGTAAAACTGAATGCACAACTTCTCTTATTACTGGCAGAACAAGATCTTCTCCAATTGTATGAGTCTTACTAGATTTAGCAATCAGCAAGGAGCTGTGCTTTGAAAAAAGTCTTTTTAGTCGTAATAAAAACGAAAATATTCATGTCAATTTTTGATTTGGTTTATGTAGTTCTTGGTATAACAAAAATTAAATTTCCTATTAAAATCTCTTTAATGACACTTTTGCCTATTTGTGGAAATTTCTTGGGATTCTCTCGGTTGTAGGTCATGTAGGTTTCAGCAACTCCTTTGCAGCTGTCTTGTCTTCTGTCTGCAACTCTAACTCCATCTGTAGTTGCCTGGGGCATTTGAGCACTCCCCTTATATTGACTGATTGAAAATTGGAGTGGGGTTGATGGTGCTTGGGAATTTGGGGTTTCCCCAGGTTTCTGTATTGATTTAAACAAAGGTTCTTTGTTGTCTGGTTTTTAACATTCTCTCCAAATTTTGTTTATGCCAAGCATCAGTCCAATTGCAGGCATACCAGTGACTAATAAGTCTGAGTTTTCTCTAATTTATTGCAAAAGCTTGTCTTTTGGGGTATCTTGAGTTTCTTTTTATCCTCCCTCCCTGAATCCTTACTTATTAATATCCACTGTAGTTAACTTTTGAGAACTTCTTTTCCTTAAAGGTTACAGTACTAAATAGATAAATGACATTGATGACTTAAATATTATTTCTCTGCTATTCTGTTTGGGAAATGTTTTGACTTCTAAACTAAAACCTGACTTTCAAAATGTTTGTTTAATCAATCTTTGGCTGAAATTAACTTCTCTCACTTTTTTAAACCTTGGTATGATTTTAGAAAAATAATATTTTTAAAACCACAGATTGTGATTCAGCATAGACATGCATTAACCTGACAGGAGCCCTAGAATGGGAACCTTGTGGCAATATTGGATTCTACTGAATTATGCAAATTAAATCTTGGCTCAAATCTTGATGCTTCACTAATTATTTTATTCATTAAATTGTCACTTCAAGCCTATTATGTTACGTGATTGATCTTGATTCTTAACTTAAATTCAATCTCTCTTGGTTTTGATTATTCTAATCTCAAACTGCAGAAGTTTTAAGTTTCTTATATTTGCAATTGGACACTTCAACTCTGTCAATAGTACTTGGAAGTCTATTGCATTTCATATACATTTAATTTTTGAAACTTTTTTTTTTTTTTTTTTTTTTTTTTTGTAGTTTAAAATTCTACGTTCTTTTTTTTAATTTGCTATATCCAAGCAGGATGTAGGCAATCATGGCTCTTATGGTTAAGTTTAGTAAATATATTTGTAAAACCTACACCTCCAACAGCCATGGTTATCCATAAAGGGACTAACAGGAAAGTGTAGCATGTGATTTATACCAAAAATTACCAGAAGTCTAAATGAAATTTAATATCCATCAGGAACCTTGAGCTAAGAATAGTCAATATATGTTGACTTTTGTAACCCTGTCTCCCATGTTGCTCTTCAGGTTACTTCAGACCACTGTAGTTACCATCTAGCTGACTCCTCACTTGTTAATGCATTGCTGGTTTGTCACTGGTATCATGTTGATGAACTCAGTTCCATATGATCTAGATGGCATTTGTCTGCTTCACGATCTTTCACTCAGTTGCCATGTTGTGTTTTTGATCTTAGAGGGTGAGAAGATCACTGAAGTAAACTGAAGAACAGGTTGACGGCAAGGAGCTACACAACAAAGAATTCTTTGGAATAAAGAATTAACTTGGGTTAAAAATGTAAGAACAATTTGGTTTATATACAATTTGTTATATACAGTGGTTTTAACCCTTTCCACTTACTTTTATAATCAAATGACACTGGAATTCCCTTTTGGAGTTTACAGCCTCTGTTAGTAGTAATTTAAATTTGTAAGTTCTGGTCTTCAGTGTCAGCATAAAGTCTTAGGAAGTCTTGGCAAATGATGTAGATTCCAGTAGCAGTAATGTGAGGACTCCTGTTGTTCTAACTTCCAGCTTTATGGAGTCATATGTCCGACAGGTGTGGGATTGACCAGTGTCTGTTATCTTCCACTCTTAGCATCAACCTTTTCCTAAGTTCCCATTATTTTCAAAATATGTTTACTCAAGTAATTTTCTAAATTTAGGGGTTGTCCAGCCCCCTTTTGAGAGTTATCAAAGGAACCAAGCTGCCCCTTAACTCCAACTTACCTCACGCCCCATCTCGCACCAATCTTCCATATTGGTGGTGCTAATCTCTCTCTCCCTTCTCCTACCTACTCAGTATCCAACCATAGCGCACTCCAAGGGCTGGGACAACTGTCTTTGTGATGAATTTAAACTTTCAGAATGCATAGGCAAAAAGGGGGTTTCCAGTAATTAATCTTTCTTTATCAGCTTGTCTTGTCACATGCTGGTTGTTTCAGATGATTTCTCGATCAACCAGGCCACATAGCCATCTTCCTATGGTCACTCCAGGGCTAGTAATTATTTTTTTCCTTATCACTTGTACCCAAAAGAATCCAAATTAATATCAGACATTACTAACATTTAATTACAAAAGCGGTGCACTCCTCCAGTGTTCAACATTGTTTTAAAATTTTTCCTGAATTTCTTAGGCTTCGATAATTTTTATCACGTTGTTTGATTGTTAATCTTTCCATGCTTGAAATTACCAAAAACTTAAGTTGTTAAATCTGAAAGAAAAATAAACAAATCATTAGACGCTTAATTCACATTTAAAACTGGTTCAAGTTATTGGAATGCCCTATATATGGAATACTGAAAGCTTCTCAGTTTGACCAAGAAGAGAAAAAAAAATTGCTCATTTGGTCAACATTTCACCATCACATTAAGATAGCAAGCTAAATGCCTATACAGAAAGTAAAGAGAAACTAAAATTCCTCTGATATTGATGGAAAAGTTTTCAGGATTTTGTGACTGTCAGTATCAGATTTTACAATCCTTATTTCCTCGTATGTCTTAGAAATTTCAACTGCGTTTTCCTGTGTCCTTTTTGTTTACATTTTATCTAAAACGTTATCGTTACTCACATGTTCGGTCCATGGAGGTCTCAGCATCTTTCTGTAGAACGACACTTCTGTTGCTTCAAGTCTCTTTATCTGTGAGATTGTCCAGTACTCACTGTCGTATATTTTTCCTATAGATTTCTATAAACTACTACAGTTTGCTGATTTTATAACCACTAAAGAGTAAATTTAAGACACATTTCTCAAACATTTATCCTAGGAACTTTTGCATTTCCATAATACATTTAATATGTGAACATAAGTATGAATAGAAAATGTTGATTATCTACAGATGTTTCTGTAAACTGTATGCAATATACTAGTTTGAAAAGTGGGCATGAAATGTTATAAGTCTGTTTGTCAAGTTAGTGTCACAATGTGCAGGTTATTTATAGGGTTCTGAATGAATGGAAATCATTAACTTAAGTGGTTAAAAATTACAAGTAGCTAATTTAATCACTGAATTGTTATATTCTTATTCTCCGTAAACTGATCTCCCACTTTAAATTCATGTATTTAAAGTAGAAATTAAGTTTATACATAGCAATGAAGTTTCGGACTAAATGTCTATTCCGTAAGGAAAATAGAAATTTTTCAATCCATATGATCAAATGAATTACTTTCTTAGACACCTGATATACAAGCTCTCTCTCTCTCTCTCACACACAGTGCATTCGTATACAGCCCACTTTGGATGTCATCACAACTGGTGTATTAACATGCAGAACTGCATTACCACACTTTTACATTAAGAACCCTCTGTAAATATTGTAAAGATTTTACATTCTTTGCAACAGCTCTAAATATTGTGAACTGGACATGTTGACTCGAGAAGTGTACAGTCCGACCGCTTTAATCCAGCACCTTTGAGACCTGGCCTCTACCGTACTACAGAAAATGTATGATAAATCACTCGTATGTAAACAGTCTTACCAGCTCATTCCATATATTGCTGTGTTAGCAATGCTTAAATCAGGAAATAAAACAATCATTAATGCTTCCAAACAATCTTTTTATTGTTTCATGCGATACCAAGGTTAAAAAAAAGCATAAAACCCCAAAATATTTACTTACTACCCTGAATGGATAAATATGCAGCTATATAAGAAATAAGCAAAATCATATCAAAAAACACTCTGCTACTACGGAAAGTTATAAACAATGTGTGATGCTGCTCTCGTAGCTGCTCAAAAACTAAGGGTGGCTGATTTATTAAAAAAGAAAAAAAAGTGCTAGATCATAGGTGTTACTGAACCACCGTACTGGATTAAAGAACTTGGACTATTTATGTTGAAATGATTCAAATGTGACTTGTCGAAGCAGTAACAAACCTCTCACAGATAAAAAATGTTGGAACACTTACAATCTTGATGCATTCCTTGTATACAACATGAATCAGTATCCTGTTTTAAAAGATCACTCTTTCTAATGAAGTCCTATCAAAATCTGATAATGCTCGTCACCAGAACAAAATTAAAAAATATCTAAAAAAATTCTTTATTTTAAAAACATTAAAAGAAAATATCCCATTTTTGGAAAAACAATGAGAAAATGTCACAAAATGAATAATTTTCAATCACTTTGTAAATTAAGTGTGGAATGTGACATAGAGAGACCCCACCCCCACCCCGAGGTGGATTTAGTAATCAACAGTGCTAAAGAATTAGGATGAAGGTGCTAATTACTTGGGTAGAAGGGATTCCGGAGTAATTCCAGAAATAAGTTTTTTTTTTTCTTGTTTTTTTTCTCTTAATAATTGTTTCTGGGGTTGAGTTATTAGTTAATTAAATGTAATAATTCCAGAGTGATTAACAGACGGATTCGTTAAAGTTTGTGATAACTGGCGAATTGGACTTTTGGGTGGTCTGAATGGCGGAATTCAACCAGGGGGATAGATCGAGTGGATTCTTTTTTCGGACAGAACTACCGGGGAGACAGGACATAGCTGCAACAGGCAGGGTTTATTACGTTAGAGGAATACATCCAACCAAATAAAACACATAATCATGATACAAAAATAAAAATATTTACAGTGCAAGGCAAAGAGAAAAAAATACTTAGAATTGAATTTCTATTTAAATAATTAAAGAAAGCAACCACAGATGTATAGACAAAAACAAAGAAAATTGAGTATTTTGTGTAATTTTTATTGAATGTCACCCAAATTACTTTACAGTACTAAAAATGGTTTTCACCAACCCTTTATTTTGTCCACCGGGGTAGATTGTTCTGGTTCCATGTGCCATACCTCTTCTGGATGCCTCAGTTACTTCCCTTTAACTCAGTTCTCTAAGTTTTTTGCTTCAACACTGCTGTAGCCTGATATTGAACTCTCAACTCATTGGGTCTAGTCACTGGATCTAACCAACATCTTTATATTTCTCTTTAGACAGCGAAATTAATGTCCACTGGCTTAGCCATCGGGATGTCCTACTATTAAAGAAAATGTGTGCTTCTTGACAATAATTGGATCTTGGATTAAAAAAATTCATTAATTGCTTAGAAAATTACTTTGTTTATATTTGGAGTACGAAAATAACAGATGTAGACTTCGAAATGTCCCAATCTTAGCTTAAAAATGTTTCCCTAATTGAAAAATGAATACAGTTTCGACTCCTGTCGGAGGCACGTTTCTTTAATAGGATTTCTTATTACTTAAAAACAAACAAACCTAAAAACACTCAGATGTTTAATCAGATACGTGTGCCTTCTAAATATATTTATAATAAGAAATAATCTTAGATGAAACCAGAATCTATTACTTGGTTAATAATATATAATTCATAATATTAGACGTTCAAATATTCTATTAAAATGTCAACATTGCTTACTTCCCTTTACTCTAAAGCTGTGATCTGAATGGTAAAATGTCTTTATTTGCATAACTAAGCAATTGTTTAATATAAAAAATTAATTTTCAAAACGAATAAAGTTTATCACCATCAAACAACAATTTGGGCAAAATGAGATACATGTCACATGTTGATAGATATAATACACACAGCTCCACAGCTCCAAGATATATAAAATCAATAGAAATAAAATATGTTGCTTAGCAGATTGATGTTATATTCAGCACCAGACTGAAGTTTCGTAGACAAATCTTTTTGTAGTCGTTCTGTCCATTCGTCAGGAGGTAACACTAATTGAGATATATATGTATATACACAAAGAACGTAATCGGTAAATTGTCGCCATTTTTTATGTTTTTAATTTCGCACATGCGTGTTGTTTGTTTTTTGATTTTGTTGACTGCACACTATAGTAGGGTCAGTTGGGCAACGTCTGTGAGAAAAAGAGCAGCATGACACAATTCACTAAGTTAGAAATTTGGAAACGGCATGCATTCGCGCCGGAAGCTTCAATGCAAGCCTTTCAGAGTGGGTGTCAATCTGAGGACAGTGCAGAGGATCTTTGTGTTTGGAGTTATTACTAGTGATGGTGACATTATGCCCTCCATTCATCTTCCCACAGGACTTAACACGGAAGCCTACATCAAATGCCTTGAGGAGGTAGTGCTGCCCTGGGTCAAGTGGGTGGTTGCTGGAAGACCCTATGTCTGGCAAAAGGACTCTGCACTATGCCACACAAGCAGAAGCCAATCATGTCATTCACATGTACTCGATCATTTCGCATGCATTCACATGCGGAAATCAAGAACAAAGCTTTGAATACATTTTCATTTTTTTCATTTCAGGATGCGCGTGATATTGAAATAGCCACTTTAACATATCATAGCTAAATACGGAGTCTGGGAACAAGAGGAAAATCTGCTTGTGACTTCAAACCATCAATAGCAAGGCTCTCTTTTTTTTTCTTACTCCTAGTAAAAAATGTTTCCAACAGGTTACCCTGCGATTATATTCTGCAGTTCTTGTAATTTCTTATCAATAAATGTAGACAAATTTAGACAAGTAAAACACTTAACAGCTGGGCAAAACCCAACATAAATTATGTTAAGAAAAAGAATGGTAGGTGAAATTCTCACTACCAACCTAAAACGGATTCCACCTTCAGATAACTTGTCACAATGGGCGATAAATCAGATTTTGTAGTCTTTCACTTTGCCCAAAGCTGTTGTTACCTTTTATCACTGATGCCTTGCCCAGTTTCTTCTCTTTTAGATAAACTATTTTCTTTTCTGTTTGATCTAACTCAATTGTTTAACAACGGTTAGTTGTTTTTTTTCTTTACATATTTTTACCGGAATATTCTATTGTTAATGTCCCTGCAGTTCTAATTTTCATGATCTAAGTGTCTAAAATATCAGTCAGAAATTTAATTCTTAACCAAAGCAATGTTTATTGCTCTTCTTCTTGAGGTTAATCTTTGACATAACAAAAAAAAGTTAATCTTTCACATAACAAACAAAAGACCGATCTGTTTTTTGTCTACTTTTTTTTCACACGGTCAAGCCCTACTCCACCCGAATTTATTCCGATAAGAAGTCATACAGAGATCAGATATATAAGTATTTTTGTAAACAAAGTAACCACAAAGGAAAAATTTTATGTCGGCTGAAGAAATAATTTCGCACTTGTTATTTTTGCTTTAACTGGTGAATTTAGTGAGTTGATACAGAGCCATACCAAGTTATTCTAGGTTATTCTAAAGTTAACCTATTAATACCCACTGTTTAAAAAAAAATGGGACTATGGAGTATAAGTAGATTGTTATAGTGGAACACACCTATTCTATAGTTAATAGACTCTCCCACCTATAATAAGTAGTAGTAAGAGTCGCTCAGTGAGACGATGCCGGACGACAGTTAGTCGAATACTGAAGTATCAGCGACCACAGCTAGATTTCTTTGCGTTATACCTATTATATCAAGTTCCTAACGTTTTGTACGTCGAACCTATTTTAGGACCGACTTAGTACAAATACAAGCCTCCACTGTGAAATCACTCCACAACATAGATACATAATTAATACCGGATTTAATTTTTATTTTAGTCTTTTTTTATATTAGAAACGTATAACTGATGCCGAATAATATTGTGGGCATTAATGGGTTAATATTTAGGTCCCCCTCTACACATTTAATGATTCAATTTTTATTTTTATTTTTTTCGTTTTCCAGTACTCGTGAAATGCAACACCAATCCCTCTCTTATTTTCTTCCCGATTTTATATCGCAAGAACACTTTATCTCTTAACAACCACTATTGGCGTTCGACCTGAACCACATGGATATTTTACCGCCTACCTCACCAGTTTCATAAACTTGATAAAGTAGAAGTTCAACAACTGAACTGTATGCAACTTCTACTTTCAACTAGTTTTCTTTATGCAATAAAGTGTCTGTAGACGACATGCACAGACTTCAAGCAAGTTTTTCTAGTGCGGTTGTGTCAGTGAGTTACTTTTACGTTAACTGCATGTCATTTACACACAATATTAGTAGTCATCTTTTAATTTGTGATATTGGATTTTACTGTAAGGAATGCCTGTATTTGTGATTTTCTGTTAGCTCTGTCTTTTGTTGTCTTGTTTTTGCAAGCTCAAAACTGTTTAATTGAATATTTTAAAACTTGTTTTTGTGTCTTAGGAATCTTGGAATTTTAGAAGTCTAAGCTGCGTCGTGATAAAGTTGAAGCTGTGATAGAAGTATAATTATATGTTCCACTTTTAGTGTATGAAAAATAAAAACTTGGTTGAAAAAAAGTAAAAATAAGTTTATGAAAACTAATCTAAATCATTAATCAGACTGACTTCAGAATCAGCATTTACAAGAGATTGGAAAGGAAAATGTGAAAAAAATATAAATAGTCTCGGTTTCAATTAAGAAAAAGCATTAGACTTGCTAAAGCCAACATTAATTGTATAGCTGATTGAAAATTATCTATTGTGGTGAAAAACTGATCTTGTATATTAACTAAAGATACGTACAATGGTTGAATGCGGAGGGGCTGTTGAAACAGCAGAAGCAAAACTGGTTTATAGTTATGAGTTCATTCTTCACTGGGTTTTCCATACTTTGTTCCTGTGTCCAAATTAAGCTAAGCTTTGTTAATATCCAATGACTTCTCGTAGAATAAATTTGTTTTGATACACCATTGCACTAAAACATGAAGAGTTGGGGATACACCCAGATGTCTGTAGACAAGAATGAAAAATCAGTGGTAAAACAAGTGCTAAATAATGCATTCAAAGTTGAAGAAAAACCTAACTAATATTTTAATTGAAGAAATGTTTTTTAACATTTGTTTATTTGAACCGTGGATTATATGTTAAGCAATATAATATTCTTTTTGCCGTTCTCCCCACCACCCACCTGCAGGCGGTTAGTTGATCTAGTTGACAACCTATCAACAGCTGTGGCTAATCTTATTTTCGTTACTTATGTAATCTTGTTTTAAGTCAACCAAGTAAAACACCCAGAAACATTTAAGTTTCTTTAAATAAATAGCCTTGTCACTTTCTGCATATAGAATTATTAGGTTTTGTATTTATGTGCCCGGGATTAGTCTCTTGCGTTTACTATCGTATTAATACCCATTAAAAAGGCATGGATTTTTCTCCCTGTCCTTCCCCAGCTACGTGTTAAATAGAAAAGTATACTGTCAAAAAGGACAACTCTGAAATTTCAAAACGTAGAAAAGGCAAGTGGGAAACGCTACACTGTCTTTCCCACTAATGTATGGCAATTGACAGATAATAAAGGAATCTGTTGAGTCACGATCTCTTACGTCCTTTTTATTTGTGTCAATCTTGGGTGAAGCACATGGACAGAGGTTGCTTGATAGACTAAATAATCACCTTCAACTTGCACTACTGATCAATGCTCAAGACCTGGTAACTGTTCGCAACGCAATTTTCCTAAACTTGAAATGGTTGTGTGCGCGCGCCTTGATAAGGCTGCAGGCGATGCTTAGCTTCTTACTTCCTCACTAGTCAGTTGTTGGTATGTGGCTATTTCAGCCATGAGGCAAGTCCACAGATTATTTATTTACTGGGGCACCTAAGTGAAACCGAAAGTCGATCTCATCACGCTTATGAACTTGTCTACAAGACAAGCTTTCTAACGACTTGATACAGTAGTCGCCCAATAATAGAACTTTAGAAATTTTATTTATTTTAAACTACTTACTAGAAGTATCTGTCTATATTTAAGAAAATTAAGGAATCAGCACATATGTTAGGCCACAAAAATCTCCTGAGCCGACCAAGCATAGAAAAGAATACAATATGGGAACCAGTAATAAGGAGTGACAGAGAAAAGCGATAACAACGAAAATTGCAATAAGAGCTCTGGTAAAAAAAAAAAACAACATGCAATGATAACAGCAAAAATTGCAATATGAGCACTGGTAAGAAATCGTTGCTGAAGACATTGTCACAGAAATTCACACACAGATGTCCTCAAGGACACATGGCACAGTGGATTAGGACGTTAGTTAGATCCAGTGACAGGACCCAAAGAATGAGTTCAATACCTGGTTAAGGCGGTGGAGAACTTGGAGAGGAAAATTAACAGGAGATAACTGATAACTGAGGTCCATTAGATGTCGAGCGAAATAAAGGGTTCAGTTCGATATTTCAACCACCTGAAGAAGGCCGGAGTGATAAATATGGCAACAAAGATGAGGACAGTAGTCCGAATAATGTAAATAGTGTACTTATTAGAAGTTTGATGAATTTGTTTCGTGGATCGCTGACTCTAATCAATCTTACATTATCATATCACTGAAATTCATTTACATTGCATTTTATCCAACAAGGAATGAAGATGACCCGTAGTTGGCTCAATGGAGAGAAAATCTGAACTGCAAATTTTATCTATGATTAGAACTTTTTTTTTATCTTGAGTGTCGCTCGTTCATGGGCGCTTTGGTTTCCATTTTGGGAAAACAGCCCAAGCACCATTAAATCATACATCTGCACTTTCTCACCACGTGAGGAAATGTCATAAGTCATTTCCATGTCAGACACCTGCACTTCCTCGCCGCATCAGTCATATCATTACATCATGTGTACACGTGTGAATGGGGGGGGGGATTTAACTAACATTGGCTAATACGGTTAGTTGAGAAAACCGATCATATTTGAAAAACAACCGGAATTTGCATTCGGCAAATAACGTTTTGATATCAACTGTTATTATAACGCCGTCCGGTCAGTCGATGAGCTAAAGGGCTCACTGAATATCCGATAATGGCCGTCAATATCGGATTTCTTCTATCAATCGTTGGTTCCACTGTCATCTACAGTTGTCAAAAAGTCCGGTCGAATGCCCACGTTGTGACTGATCTCAAACGACTAGAAATCTGCTGCAGGAGTTGTTATATCACGGCTAACGGTTATATAACGAGGGAGACGACAACTCTTAAAAAACCGCTGGAGTGATGGACGATTATACCGTAAGACTTGGGCTCTTAGTTGCTCACTCTGGGCGTCTAATTGTAGGTTTTTGATTGGTACACGCTCATGGGTTTAGGCACTTTCTGATTCAAATCGAAGTGATAACTTTTTCTCTGTGTTCTTCTGTGAACTTTGCTGAACTACTCTGGAGTCTGATGGTCTGTTCTGCTCTACCTGCGGCTCTGTTCTTCTCGAAAGCCTCAAAGTGTCCGGTTTAAATAATACTTTACCCAAAACTGGGCAATGGTCTGACTAGCATAGAAATATCAACATTCTTTTGTCTCGACAGGGATTTTTCAATTTTGGGCAATTATCCAGGCCCTTAGTGGCAGTTATAGGTTTAATCCACCCATCCAACTTCAACTTGCCTTCTCCGGCATCTCTGACTTCCACTTATAGCTGCCACCTCCTCTTCTTCCTCCAACTTCCTTAGAAACAACCTGTTACTACTCTCTTTGGTGTGTCACTTGATCCGGTTGACCAATCATTTCTAGGGACCGTAACAAGGGGCGGTCTGAACCTTAATTAGCTGGACACCGCCAAAAGCATCAAGAAATGGCTGTGTTTTATTTTATGGAGAAATCAAATCTACAGAAAAAAGATAAAAAAATATTTAATTCTTTTCTTTCAGGCTGCATGAGGCGCTTCCTCTAATCATTATCTTTAAGTGAAAAATTATCCAAATCAGCGTCCTGTTTTAAGCCTGAACGAAGATGTTTTATGAATCTCGACCAGTAGGTTTAAGTGTGTCCAGCCTGGAACACTCCAGTCAAGATTTAAATGTTATCTCAACCCAAGATAAGCGCTTTCTGGGTCAGCCCATCCGCCTGTAGCCGATAATGTCACATCACCAGCAATGATGAAATCAAACTTTGTCGTTATCATTCCATTTGATATTGATGACTTGATCTTCATCTGGTTTCTATGCAACTCTTATTCACTCGTTTTCATCTTCATCCCTTAAAGGGCTCTCTAGATGTTGTCTTGACAAGTAGTTTATCCTTATGGACTATAAAGATTTTCTGCAGATGAAAAACCAAAGATCAAATTGTGGCACTCGATGCTACTGTAACTTTCTAGAGAAAAAGATTGAGTCCTCCAAACTGATAGAAAAAAAAAAATTCCTAATATAGTTCTGAGAGTTTATAACAAAGTTCATTCGGAATTTCTCCACTTGTTAACTATTTTTGCTGAAGTCTGTTGTAGAGAGCCAGACTTTGAGTAGGTTCGAATAATGGCAATCCAGTAATTATTCTAGTAGAGACCAGTTTGACCATTGCATTGTGCTTCTGGCAAAGTTTAACATACGTACCCGTAAAAATAACGTTTTTTTATTATTAAAATTCGGAAAATAACTTTTAAAAGAATAAAAAATTGCCGGGGGAGTATACAGTTATAATGATGTAAATAGAAAAACCATCCTTTTCAGACATGATTTTTTTTTTTTTTTTTTTTTTAAGTAGGGGAGGGATCAGCCATGTTTGTTAAACTTTGCTGTGCTTCTCTGCGTTAAATTGCCTTTCGCTATTTCGACTAATATCACAGTTATTGTGGTGGCAATTTGACATTTTTAGATTTTACAAATACTTTTTCTGGGTTGCAATGTTTGTTTTGTTTGTTTTTTTTTTTTTTTTTTTTTTGAGATTATAAAGTAGAGAAAGTAAACTATGGAACGAAGTCAATAAATGGCTTGTAAATTTGAATGCCTCCAAAATAAAACCGCTGTATTAGTCGTTTATTTCCCTCAATTAGCATGTCTCGTGCCAAGCAATTCTTTTTGGTATGATGTTGCGACGTTCGTCCAGCCGGTGCGTTCGATGTTTGATTCCCGCGGCTGACTGTTAAATGGATCACTTCGATCAAAGCCCTACCTTGTCCCACCTTGTGTTTGATTTAGATCACAAGGCTGGCGAGGATCAAATTGACGACAGGAATCATTGAATTGGTCTGGTCCGGACAAAGTGAAGCCACAATTTATAGGATAAATTGTAATAAAGAAAATGTTTTATGTACCGTTTCTTGTACAGAGCTGATGGTAAAATATCAGCTCCTCTAGTAATTATGTTCTTCATGCAGGAATATATTTGTCATGCGAAGTTATTCGACCATTTCCTTCGAATATTTTGTGACACTTTGAGTCTAGACAAGGCTTCTGGAAGACAGCGCAAAGTCGGGGGTCTTCTTCAACGGCAGGAAGTCACGTGTGAGTTCAGTGAAGTGGTCATCTCTAGCCTGGTGTCTGGTAGCTTCTCTCTCTGGTTGTCGCTTCGGTCTTCTGTTTATATGGACCTTCGTTCAAAACTGGCATGGGGTCTGATATGGCTTGGGATTTCGGTGATTCCCCTAATTTCCACACAGTTCTTTGTTTGACTCTGGGAAATTAATCTAATGTCCAGTTTTGGAGAGATCCCTCCTCCGAGGACTAGTGGTAGCAGAATATCGATCCACTCTGATTCCTTTCTTCTCGTATTTGTGTCTCATACTAATACTGTCCAAGGGGTGTAGGCAATTCCTTCGCCTCCTTTGGTGTTCTAGGCCTTTCACTTCTCGGGTCACCTGAACAATCCGATCTCTAGACTGCACGGGCAAGGAAGCGTGGCTTAGCTCCACTCATTAATTTTAATTATCATTTAAAACTTTCGTCAAGGGAATTCCTCAACGCTTTCCGCCTCTCCAACTAGACACTTAGCAGTCGCTCTCTTGACAGCATCCTCTTTTGAAAATTTGTCTCTTATCTAAAGAAATTTCAGCTCTTCAGCGATTCACACCTTCCCTTCCATTTTTTTTTTTTTTTTTTTTTTGACTAGTGATAAAAAAAAAAAAAATCTCCAACTTTGCCTTTGTTTCTGGAAAACCTTAAATTTTATCTCCCGACCATTTTTTCTTCTTCTTATGGCCAACGGATAATTCTATAACCTAAAATTTAAAAGCAATTGTTTCCTTTTTAGCTTGTACATCGCCTCTTTCCTTCTCTTTTGACAAATGATAAAAGAAAAACAATTCTTTAATTATGCTTTTGTTTCCAGAACACCTTCATTTTTATTAAGATCCACTTTTCTTACAAGGTAGATAATTCCATATGCTGGATTTTAAATATAATAGTGTCTCTATTTCATAGTTGTGAACTTCGACTATATATTTTTTGTAGGAAATATCAGATGATATGAAGAAAAGATAAAAATAAACCCTCTGAATTTACTGATAATCTGGTCTCCTCTCTCAGTATAGCTATCGAGCTATCCTTTCAACCCTTAGTGTTACCTCGCTAGAATCCATTTTATATATTTATAAGTTTACCACTCGTCCCTGAAGTGAATATTGCTGTCGTATCTGATCTGGTGTCACCGGTAAGATCTCAGAATGATGCACTAAGAAAACCCCCATCTACAATTATTAATAGCAGTCAGGAGGAGAATTGAAGAGATCAGAAACCAAAGACGAACAAAAGACCGCAAAATACTAAAATAACATTCTGCTACCTAGACGATGCATGTTTGTGTAATATTCCCCGTCAATAGAGTATTGTTGGATTTTAGGAATTGGTCGTTTGTCTTGAAGAGATCTTCCGCCTAGCTTTGACTTTGAGGACAACTTTTAAGATCATGTGAGAAGCCAGTTACCACTTTTCCTGAAGGAAGTTAATGACCCCTTCGTGGAGGACGCAACGAACCACTAGGCGATTGCCGTAAAAATGATTCATTTCGGACATCATGAGACTGACCAGAACAACCGACAAAGACATACTTATATTTGACTTGCCGAGCATACCGGATGTGAAAACAACCGTCTATGACTGCCCCTCCCCCCTCTAACACTTTCGCCCTAGCCCCTCAACCTCCGACGTCTTACTCTCTGGGTTGAGGTGTCTACTCGGTCCTAACCGAACTTAAGGGAGTGGCCGTAGGTCCCCTGAATATCAGTAGATTATTCGACCGGTCCACTGGTTTAATCCTGCTTCCTGCCCACGTTGTGTTTAGTTTGATCCAGAAAGCAGAAGTGATGGTCATCCATTCACGGCCGGTTGAAGATGTAGACATGGCTGGAGAGTCTGCGCTAAGAAATTTAGAATGCAGCAAAAAAAAAAAAATCTACACAAAGCCGGACAAACAACTATTCAATGATTGAATTGTTAATGTCTTTTATATAGCAGAAAAGAATAGTATAGAAAAGAAACGGGTTACAGAAAAGAAAAGTAATTGACGCAGAGAGGCATACACTGGATTCTGGACAGTGTGTGTGTGTGTATTATGATTAACTTGTTAAATCGTCTCAGAACGATATACGACTCTTGCGATGGGGGAATAAGATTTCTGTGCGCAGCTTAAGGTTTATAGTGGCGTTCCTCCTTAGCAGTAGTAACAGTAGTAGTAATATTCGTGGTAGCGATCAGCAGCACATGTTAGCGGACGCTTCGTTCCAATCTCTGACGTCACGTTCTCTCCTCCTTGAGTCTCCAACACGTCTCTCCACTGTCTCTAGCCCAACTCTTGCCCGGGCTAATTCTCTTCTGTCTCTCTCTTCCGTCTCAACGCTCGCCCGTCTCTACTTTGTTCAGCATTACTACGCGTTTATATAGAAAAATCCGGCTGGTTACAACTGAACCTTGGCCGCACGTGATTATCACAGGGTTTTGACTGTTTCAACCTAAATCATGTGAATTCTAAAGTTCCTTCTAGCTTACTCAGCTCTATTTCAATTTTTAATCGATAAAAATTATTTCGACCATTTCTATTGTCTCCTGATGACCCAGATTCAATGGGTACAACTTCCGCCCTAGATCAAATTTCCACATCACTAAACAAAAATGCTCTGATTTAATTTCGCTATTCAAACCTTCTCCATTTCACTAAAAAAAATTTTTTAAATGTGTTTGTGTGTTTTTTTTTTTTTTTTTTTTTTTTTTTGTTTGTTTGTTTTTCAGGCTCTCTCTCTCCGTCACACCCGCACGGCTCACATCTGGTAGCCAGAGGGTTTGGTCGACATCTGTTTACGTTTGATTCCATGAGCAGGTTTCGTGTCCACTCAAGAGTTTGTTTATAACTTCCATGTGCCTTTTTCTGTTTTTATATAATTTTCATGGCAAACGTACTGATGCGCTTTCTTTGATACATCGACTTACTAGATTGGCAGCTAGGTCTTGTTTTCTTTCCCTGTTGAAATAACCAAATGTAATTATAGGTTCTACTCTAAGAGCACTTATTGTGACCGTCCCACGGCGTTGGATCGGCCTTCCGGGAACCAGACCACGAAGGTCCCTCGTCCCGGAACCAATTCTTCGTCGACAGCGACGAGGCTGGTAGCTAGAAGCCGGTCTCTGAATCGACTCCACCCACAGTGAACTCCCTTGCCCACGCTGTGAATTTGATCTCAAGGAAGCCACGTGGGTTTTCGCCAGGTGTCTCTCCGCCAAGTCGAACCAATCCGGACGCGGACGCACAATTGGTTAAATGAAACGGCACCAAGTATAAACAGAACAACGCCTGAGTAAGTTGTAGAAAAGAAAGTCTTTATATGCAGAAGATTTCGGAGTACAATCACCAATTGTTTTCTTCCCAACCCCTGTTCCTAACAAGCTGACCACGGAACGGAAGTCTCGACTAATATCTTTAAGGGGTGATTTTCAAGTTTTCTTGTTGGTGAAGATTACGCAGCACACTTTCCATAACTGTGATAAACTCGTCTCTTTCTTACGGGCACTTATCGGATCTCGGGCAGGAAAAGAAAAAAAAGAACTCCTTCAACGAAATGCACAACACTGTTGATAACTTTAACGACAGTTTTATTAAATATAAAGATAATTGGTTATATAAAATGCAAATCAAAATACTGCGGGAATGGTCGTTTGGAGATTCTGGTGGCACGTATTAAAGTGATGCCCAGTCAACTCTTCGGTTATGCGTTGGAAATTTCTGTTTATAACCGCTCAGGTAATGGCCCACTCGTCGACGTTTCACAATTCTTCTGTCATAGGAAATTTATATTCATAATCATTCATTTAATGATCCTCTCATCGACGTTTCGCAATTTTTCTGTCATAGGTGTGTGTCTGTGTTTTCTTACTGGCCTGGCGGGTGTGCTCTTTAGCGCCGACTTTAGCAATTCCGTGTCCATGGTAATGCGGGACATCTCCCCACGTCTGATGTCCACCTCACGTCCAGGGAAGAAAAGTACTCTTGGCGAAAGTGCACTCTGCTCATATATATATATATATATATATATATATATATATATATATATATATATATATATAGGAATCCTGATAACGATAAATGATTTTCTTTACCTACACAAAGACAGCAGACAATGGCACTTCCCAATACCCGAATTCCACTATCTCCATTTTCCGTAAGCCAAAGTCTGGCTTGTCTCATTCGTGCAAAAAATCCTAAATAATGTAAGCCTTCAAAATTTAACAAATGTCACAAAGAAAAAAATAAAATAAACGAACCCATCCCCAATCTAAGGCGCTAATCTTTATTTTTGTAGGGACATTTTTTTTGGTTGGCCGACACAACCTCTCTACATAGACCAGATGTTTTCCTGGCTTTTTGTCCCAAACAATTTAGATGTTATTTCAGTGACCACCCATTTTCCTTACCGATAAGGTATTGTAAACGACGTTTGTTTTCCCAAGACTGACATCTCCGACGATACATTAATGGTCTCTTTCTTATCGGCGATAAGTGGGGCAGGATTAGAAGTTTTACCCAATCTTACTGAATTCCGTTTAATTAAATTTGGGTTCGATTCTCCTCGGAACTGTTCTTGATTTTATTTTATTATTTTAAAACATAATTTTTAACGTATTTCGTTTTTAATTTCCTTAACTATTCAATCCACTTTCTTGAGACTTTGAACAAACATTATCCAGTTATTAGACTCTCCAAATCACCAACCTGCAATTTCATGCATTTAAAAGTTCTACCAGGGCCAGTGCCCTGTTACATCCCACTCCTTCATACACAATAACAGTGCACATTCCTTTTCACTCTGTTCTATTGAACAGTAAGATATTCTTGACTTCATTACTGTTAAGTGGTCATCAAAGAGCGTGGTTCATGTTGGCCACATTCTCTCTAAATGCTCATTCCATGAGTCTTTCCTAAAACAAAATAATACTTTTCTTTTCTTCATTAAAAATATACTTATTTTCTAATTCATGCAATTCTATATTAGAAGTTTGACTGCAGGTGGTCGTTTCACTGGTAATTCCACGGGTGGGTCCATCACTAACTCTCCACCCTCTTCAGCATGTAAGGAAGTCGCCACCATCCTCAGTCGCTTCCCATTCATGACGCCATGCACGGTTCTCTTCATTCTGTTTTGATATTTCGTTTTTTTTTTTTTTTTTTTTTTCTGTTACATTTAATCATTAAAACTGTCGCAGCTACTACAATTACACTAACAGTTCCCAACAAGGATGACCACACTACCGGGCCATTACTCAGACTATCCCTCTGATATAGTTCTTAATTTATCCGCTAATTTTTGTAGAATAATTTTTTTTTTCTGGGGCCTAATATTTGAGGAATCTTGAAGGTCCTAACACTAGGAAACTCTCCAATCAGTGGATCCCACAAGCTGACCCAATTATTAGTCGACACCTGCCAGAGATAGAAGAGTCCCTAGTCTGATACCTTCTCCGCTTGTTAATAAGGTGGCAAGGCCAATGATTCTGCAAATTCGGAACTTTCCATATAGACTAATGGCCACTGAAAGTTGTTCTATCAAGATTTTTGCTTGTCCTTTCCCCTCTCGCAGACCCTAGATAATTCCATTTTCTTCGCCAGCACCACTGCACATATTCCATTTGATAAGTTCATCTCTTGTATCATCTCCCTAGTCATCACCTCTGGCAATTTCTTTTCACTGCTTCTGTATCTCCCTTAAACAACCCAAATATGCATAACTTACGTCTATTTCTCACATAAATTGGGCTCCTAGACTGACATGTTCCTAGGACATTTGCTTCACATCCGTTAGGTGTTAATGGTATGAATCTAGTTATAGTGAAAGCTATGTTCTCAGTCTGTAGCCTATATATGGCCACTGCTCCTCCCTTCCCATCTATCTCTGGATAAGGAATGGGTAGGTTGACTACTTTGAATACTTTAACGGTGGTCTTGTTGTCACTAACGTTGTGAAGAACAATATCATTCTTAATCGAGGTATCCCGCAAAAACAGCAATAGTGCCATCAGTCCAGAGTGATTTTTGCAGGCGCCTCTGCGTCCACCATTCCTAGATTACATAATTCCACTCCAGCTTTAAAATGACCGGAGAGACCATCCACCGAATCCCGCGCTGATGCACACCTGGGAGTGTGCACTCGCTCAGGAAATATGAAAAGTCCAGACTCAACGGGAATAAATCCTCCACTGTCACTACATTTACTATCTCCGCACGAACTCCTCTCTCAAGAACTATTAACCATAAGAGGCTTCCATAACTCGCCTTCTTTGAAATAATCTCGGCGTTTATCAATCCCATTGTTAAGGGTAATTGCTCCCCTTCCTTTTTTCATTCTGACGTTCACTTTTCACGTTTACTTCTGCTAACAGTATCTTATTATCCAAACGATCATTAACCTTCTTATTGCTTAATTAGCGTCACATTCTCCTGTCTGAGAGTAAGGAATAACCTCAAATAACTTCCCTCATCTATACATGGGTGGCTAATTTCTATCTTCTCACCCGTACTTCGTGCCTGCTAGAAATCGCTTCCCAACTTCTTCAATAACACTTCATAAGCTTTTAAATCAATCACAAAAGTGATCCTCCACTTAGATCTGGCGATATTTACTTTGCTAGCCCTCTTAATTATAGAGTTCTGCGCATGTTCCAGCGCTTCTGTTTTAAGTAAACGTTAAGCATTACCTTTAGAAAAATTCTTAATCTTCAATTTAGGTACTGCCAAATAAATGCGATAAAGTTTTTAAAATGAACCTAAAAAATTGAATTTTTTTTCCCTGAAGCTTTTACTTCAGCTCCAATTTAATATTGTATTTCCATGAAATACCTAAAATGCAACTATAATGCTAGCATGAGTATCATTCACTAAAATTTACCTGTCACTATAATATCTATTCATCTCTTCCTAGAATCTTTGCACTCCAACATTTCCTTTCAAATACATTTTTGGTATTTACAGTGTCATCGCTCGTGTTCTTTTTTTTTATTCCTTTTTCCACGAGAACACAATAAAAGTAATTGTTTCCATTAGCATCTTTAACTATCAATATGACCTTGGACGATTTTCTTCCCTTCAATATGCACTCTCAATCGTTTTCGTCACTCTCTGTCACTTTAATTCATGGCTCATTCATCAGAGCCAGACAATCCACTTCACTCGTAATAAGCCACTATTACCAAAATGTACCTCATATTGATTCCATATATGTTTCTGTAATCGTCCTTAATTATTAATTCTTTCGTATAAGACACTGCAGTTCAGTACAACCTGGTACTTCCAGTAATTCTTTATCATCAATTTTTCACATCAATTAAAACCAATATTTCCACGTCCCACTGGAGAGATCTTCTGCTAGTCATTTACTACTATTTCCTTTCTTGTCTCAAAAACACCTCGCATCGTGGCGATTTTACAGATACACCATCTCGACACACTATGACAACCCACCAAATTATCTGTCCAGTATTCCCTGTCGATGTTCAGCCACCCAGTAATGGGTGGTCCACGACTATTATTAATCCAATTTTCAAAACCGAATTTTTCCGTCTGGTCAAATTTGGGTTCGTTTCTCCTTGGAACTGGTCTTCATTCTATTTTATTATTTTAAAACAATTTTTAACGCATTTGGTTTTTAATTTCCTTCTCAACTACCCAATCTACTTTCCTGAGAATTTCAACAATTATAATCAAGTTAGTGGTCTCTCCAAATCACCAACCTGCAATTTCATGCACTTAAAAGTTCAAACAGGGCCAATGCCTTTTTACACTAAAAGGATACGGCTCGCAGAATACAGGATGATTGTATCACTACCTGAGTATTATATCCCATCCCGGTTTGTCGTCAAAAGGGCATACCTCGGAAAAATAACTAATTTTAGTGTGCTAACTCTTATAATATAAGTAAGCTTGTCTTAGGTAACGCTGAAAAAGTGGTAAACCCTGGAGAAAAAAGGTCCCCAAATTGATAAAAAAAAAATTTTAACGTGTAAATGTTTGTTAAAATTAAAGAGGGAAGACCAAAGTATTTTTTGAATATTTTTTCAGATTTTTTAATCCTTCCTATAAATTTTATTTAAAAATCTTGTTTTTCTCGAATCAAAAGAAATTTCATAAATTCGATCTTAACAGGCATTTCTGCCCGAGTTTGTAAACAAAAATTAAAATTAGTTCAAAAATCATGTAAAATTCAGTTACACATTTTTCTTTTGTTATCTTAGGAAATTTAGAATGATTAAAGTATACTTAATGTAATTTGAAAGAAACATTACTTACTTTTTTAGCAGAATTTTTTTTTTAATAGAGATATTTCCCACCGTGGTGCTTGCCTAGGTGCGTGATTGGGAGGTGTTAATTGATATACATGTCAATATTGACAACTTACGTCAAGGGAATTTATCGTACGGTAGCGCAGAAGTGATGTAATTCGTTCTAATTTTAAGTGAACCTGGTTAGTAAATTAAAAAAAAAAATTCACTTTTAAATATTTTTAACCTTCCGTTTGAGGAAAAATTTCTGAAGTAAAAAGAACTTGCTTCTAACAAGAGAAACAAGTCTACCTCATGTGACATTATTTCAAAGCTGTGCATCCATACTTTCGTTGGAGACGATTTTAAATACAATTTTGGAATATTAAAAAATTATTTTAAAAATATCAACGGTTGTCAGATTTTAATAAGCTTTCAAATTTATGATCTTTAAAAAGTAGAGAACATAATGTCATTTCCATAAGGTTGAATAAAGAAACTTAATTTTAAAATATATAACAACATTTTGTCATTGTGTATTTAAAATAGAAAAAAAAGAAAATTATTGTAAAAATTCATTTTTCATCAAATTTTTTTTTTTTTTTTTTCAGATAAGAATTACCTTAGTATATGTTATTCAGAAAAGTCATAAAAAGTTTTTAAATTAAATATTCTCAGTTTTATTGGGTTTTGTATTTCTACAATTGAGTTTGGACAATTTTGCACATTTTTTTTTACCAAAAACATCGATGATTTAGAATCTTCAGAGTCTTGTGCATTTAATTGAAAAAACAAATTCAAGATTTGAAAATAAATTTTTGAAGTTTTCATAAAATTAAGTTCGAGGGGTGTAACAGATATAAAAAAAATATATTTATACCATGACTTTCAAAAAGACAAACATTTCTAAAATAATTTCATTCATTTGTGAATAAGTTCTGAAAGTTTCATTAAAATCCAACAAGTACTTGATTTTTGCAAGATTTTCCAAATCAATGTGTTTTTTTTTTTTTTTTTTTTTTCTGAAAACAGGGAAAAACAAGTAATGTTAATATTACCTAATTTTTGACCTAAAAAAAAAAAAATTTCAACCTAAATTTAAAAAATGCTGCAAATGAAAAGAAATTTTTTTTAAATAATTAAAAAATACCTCTTTAATTTTAACATAAACATTTACACGTTACAATTTTTTTTATCAATTTGGGGACCTTTTTTCTCCAGGGTATACCACTTTTTTAGCGTTACCTGGGACAACCCTATGCTTGAGTAACCTGGGCACCTTACTAATATAAATTCTCCAATAGCGAAAGTGACCCGAAATTTCACAGTAAGCTCGTTGTTATAAAAATGTCTGCTTAGTTCATCTTCTATCGGCCTGAGTAGATGAAAGTTGAAAGGCACCGATGACCGTATAATGATAGTTCAGCCAACATTTGTAACATGTATTGCAAGCGAAAGGAGTGTCTTCCCTGATGTAAATGTGGATATTTAGGGCTCCAGCACAATTGGCATCGCAACGTAACGTCCACAATTGATGGTTTGTCCAGATTCGAATAAATCCAGGAGGATCATGTCTTTGCTATTGTAATAGACAATGCTGCAACTTTATGCACTGTCGTTTTGATTATACGTTTCTTCGTCATCGCTGATGGAGTCCAAGAAAATGTTGCTATTGGTCCTGACTGATTTATATTCGATGTTCTTTTGCGTGCATCCGCGAGCTATTATTCGTCCGAGCTAGCTCGGACACTCATGAGCACGCTGCATCAAGGTTGGGTAGCATTCTATGTCCTAATACCGTTGGTCAGTGTAGATGGTTGCTGGGCGGCCAACTCATCTTGCGCCATGACTAAGTGTTCAGAGCAGTAAATCGCTTGCAAATTCTTTTGTTCGCCAGCAGTGTCCTGCAAAGCGCATTCTGCGTTCACGTAAGATTTTAGAAATATCAGGAATAAAGCTGTGATTTATTTATCTCCAAGGTATGTTAAGAGTAGCACTCAACATCCGTGTGTTGGTTCCATCAGGCATAGACTGAAGGGTTTAATGTTAACTCGAGGGTTTAAGTTAATGTCCAAGCAGTGACCTCCGCTTGAGGTTGATTTCTAGATTGCATTCATTTTGTTCAATGTGGTCCAGACTATGCGAATTTTCCCAACCTTTTCAGTAAAATATTCCACTTAATGTACGTTTTACTGTGTACCAACAGTCTTTCCAAGTGTTCAAAAGCCGAGATTAACCGTGTACAACCGGCCATTTGCATGGGCAAGTTGACGAAGTGATTTTCGTTTTGTGTGCTTGCAGCTATCCGTTCGGTGCCGCTCGGAACGTTGCTTGTCACATGTCGTTGTTGCTAATGATGAAACGCATTACACACCACCTACCTGTGCTCGCATCCACTTTTTGTTCTCCGAAAACATTGGCAGAAAAACTCAAGCTCTACTGTTGTATCACCGACACTCACATCTAACGTTGTGTGACTAATATAAATAAGTGGTATTTCTTTGGGAGCGGCCATTCTAGATTCCACACGATTTTAACGTTGATTATATATTGTGCAGGCTAGACAAGTTCAAAATAATAATTATAAAAAAAATCCATTGGGCGTTGTATCTTGACAGTTACGGATTGTCTTTGTCTAAATTTTGATAAAACACTGAAAAAAAAAAAAAAAAAAAAAAAACGCGGGGACCGACGGTGGCAGTAAATAGTCGAGAATTTTGATACTTGTCCGAGCTTTCCTCTCTCAGATTACTTTGTTTCTATCAGCAGATTTTTCTCTCCCTCCCTTACGATCTCTTTTTTTTCTTCTCCACTTTACGAATTTCTCTTTTTTCTTTCTCTCGCTTACGCTCCTAATTTTTCACTCTTATTTTCTCTCTCTCTCGCTATTCATTTTCTCTTTTCTTTTTCCTTCTTTATTTTTCTGCTCGCCGTCTCTATTTTACGCTTCTTTTTTATTTTCTCTCTCTCGCTCTTTTTCTCTCTTTATATTTCTCTCTTTTCCTTTTCCTAATCTCTGTCTTCTGCTCGTTTTATCTCTGTCTTCTGCTCGTTTTTATCTCTGTCTTCTGCTCGTTTTATCTCTTTCTATCTCTGTCTTCTGTCTTCTGCTCGTTTTATCTCTGTCTTCTGCTCGTTTTATCTCTGTCTTCTGCTCGTTTTATCTCTGTCTTCTGCTCGTTTTATCTCTGTCTTCTGCTCGTTTTATCTCTGTCTTCTGCTCGTTTTTTATCTCTGTCTTCTGCTCGTTTTATCTCTCTTCTGCTCTTCTGTCTTCTGCTCGTTTTATCTGTCTTCTGCTCGTTTTATCTCTGTCTTCTGCTCGTTTTATCTCTGTCTTCTGCTCGTTTTATCTCTGTCTTCTGCTCGTTTTATCTCTGTCTTCTGCTCATTTTATCTCTGTCTTCTGTTTTTATCTCTGTCTTCTGCTCGTTTTATCTCTGTCTTCTGCTCGTTTTATCTCTGTCTTCTGCTCGTTTTATCTCTGTCTTCTGCTCGTTTTATTTTATCTCTGTCTTCTGCTCGTTTTATCTCTGTCTTCTGCTCGTTTTATCTCTGTCTTCTGCTCTCTGTCTTCTGCTTTTTCTCTCTTCTGTCTTTTATCTCTGTCTTCTGCTCGTTTATCTCTGTCTTCTGCTCGTTTTATCTCTGTCTTCTGCTCGTTTTCTATCTCTTCTACTCTTTTATCTCTGTCTTCTCGTTTTCTTCTCTCGTTTTATCTCTGTCTTCTGCTCTGTTTTCGTTTTATCTCTGTCTTCTGCTCGTTTTATCTCTGTCTTCTGCTCTGTCTTCTGCTTTTTATCTCTGTCTTCTGCTCGTTTTATCTCTGTCTTCTGCTCGTTTTTATCTCTGTCTTCTGCTCGTTTTATCTCTGTCTTCTCTCGTTTTATCTCTGTCTTCTGCTCGTTTTATCTCTGTCTTCTGCTCGTTTTATCTCTGTCTTCTGCTCGTTTTATCTCTGTCTTCTGCTCGTTTTGCTCGTTTTATCTCTGTCTTCTGCTCGTTTTATCTCTGTCTTCTGCTCGTTTTATCTCTGTCTTCTGCTCTCTGTCTTCTGCTCGTTTTATCTCTGTCTTCTGCTCGTTTTATCTCTGTCTTCTGCTCGTTTTATCTCTGTCTTCTGCTCTCTGTTTCTGCTTCTTTTATCTCTGTCTTCTGCTCGTTTTATCTCTGTCTTCTGCTCGTTTTATCTCTGTCTTCTGCTCTTTTTTTATCTCTGTCTTCTGCTCGTTTTATCTCTGTCTTCTGCTCGTTTTATCTCTGTCTTCTGCTCGTTTTATCTCTGTCTTCTGCTCGTTTTATCTCTGTCTTCTGCTCGTTTTATCTCTGTCTTCTGCTCGTTTTATCTCTGTCTTCTGCTCGTTTTATCTCTGTCTTCTGCTCGTTTTATCTCTGTCTTCTGCTCGTTTTATCTCTGTCTTCTGCTCGTTTTATCTCTGTCTCTCTTTTAGACATGTCTGAATAAATTACAGACATTGTCTGTTAATTTTTAATAAAATCCATTCATAATCACGAATAACCTTCCATGTATTGATGTTAAAGGATGAGAGAAATATGCTGTAGCTGTTTAAATTTCTTTTCATTTCCCAAGTACTTTTGATCTTTTTCCAAGATCTTCAGGGGTGCAAGTGGTACAAAACTATATGTTGTTCATTAATATAAGTATTTATATAAAGATGTGCGTTATTATCCATTATGGAATTTTTTCTTCTATGTTATAATGTCATGGTGACGCGCGCATTAAAGCATGAAAAAACTGTTCCTTTACAGACATTTCAGAACACTACTGCATTATTCATAGTTGATTCTGTTGTGACACCCACCGGCGGTCGCGGTCCAATATGTGACACCAGCTGGTGTGGTCGCCGCGCCAATATGTGACGTCCACTGATCGCGACGTCAATATATGACACTGCGACGTCGGCCCGTGGTCAACTCCCAGTTTCGGCGCGAAGCTGTAAGGTTTCTTCCACCAGCGTTTTGGGGTTGACTCTTTGTCGCTGCCATCATTAAAGTTAAATGATATCTCTTATAAGATAATTAATATCGATTCACCTCGCCTGTACCGCGGCTTTGTTCGAGCCAAAATGTTTTTATGGCCGCCCTGTGTGACCGGCTCTGCCTCTCTGTCTGAATTGTTTCGTTTGGCGCGTCACTCCCTTATCATGACATTAATCAATTTTGACAGAATCACAATCTCGCTTTTTCTTGCGGATTTTCTGTCTTTTGCGAAAAGTAACTTTTTTTGTAAATAAAATAAATTCTTTTTAATATCGCTCAGTCTATCTTTTGATATAGCTCTTTCTCGCCTTAAGTATTTCCCGTTTTTAATTTCTATGGTTAATTAGTTAGCCAATTACCATAGCTAAATAGTGTCACACTGTTCAGTGCCGGTTTTATTTTTTTTAATATAAATTACTTCTGGTATTTGTAATCTAGATTTGTTATTTTTATGGTGTAGGATAGTTATGTTGTCGATTAGTAATTTTTTATATTGTGAATGCGGTTAGGAATGTTGTTGTAGATGTCTTGCAATAGACGAATGGTCAGACATTTGGAGTGTAAGCCTTGTTATTTGTCGTATACCCAACATATATATTTTTTGTCATTCTCTCAAGGGACATTTAAATTGTTATATAATGTTGGTTTTACGTAATACAGGTTAGTTGGGATTAAATTTGTTGTATTTTTTATAATATGTGATTAATTTAATTTTTATTTAATTAGAATCCTTGGAAGATTTGTTAGTATAAATGAGATTCTTTGATTTTTTTTTCATCCTGTTTGTAGTTAGTATGCATCTACTTACAATATAGTAGTTTGATATATTTAGTGTCCTTTGCGGAAGTACTATATTCTATTTGACGTGTTTTGAGGTTTTTCATATATCGCCTTATCTGTTCATCAATGTGGTTGGGAAGCCATTATTTTGAGTCTGCTTAATATATAACATGGTATACTTTTTTTAGTTAAAAACATAGAAAAAGAAAAATTATTCAAAAAACTCCGTCCTCAAGTTCACATGAACTTAACAAAGATAACAAAATCCCTTTCTTTGACATTTTAACAGACACAAATAACAACATATTTCCTACCTCTCCGTATAAAAAAACTAACCAGCAAAAACTCTTGCACTCTGTTATAAGAGTGAATGTCCAGATTACTACAAAATAGCACTTATACAGAATTTAATTAACCGAACACAAATTCCTCCACAAAAAAGATTTTCTACAATGAACTAAAATATATTAAGCAGACTCTCATTAATAATGACTTCCCAACTCTTGGCAACTCTGATCATGCTGCAGTGTCTGTCAACATCTCCTTCTACTCTACCCCCAGCAACCTCCTACCAACAGAACATCTTTTTTATCAACAAGCTGACTGGGACTCGTTCCGTGATTTCCTTCGCGATGTCACCTGGAATTTAATCTACCCGTTCAAGAATGCGCTTCTGAGGTCTCCTCCTGGGTAAAAGCTGGGTGTATTCAATGAAGCAAAATCACTATTTGCTGATAGAATGAAACGTGTTGCATCTCGCAAATTCGGCTCCAAAGATTATTGGCGTCTCTGCAAGAGCGTACTAAACAGCTAGCTCATAATACCTCCTTTGTTCAACCAATTTTAGGTCCTGACTTCTTCAGCTGATAAGGCCGAATGCTTTGCTCGTACATTCTCATCCAATTCAACGCTCGACTATCAGTCTCCTACTCTTCGGCAAAGTCTTTGAAACTTTAATGAACGCCGAAGTGGTTAAGCACCTTACATCCCATGATCTGCTCTCTGACAAACAATATAGTTTCCGCTTTGCCCGCTCTACAGCTGATGTGCTCACGGCCATAACTGAATTTGTTTACCAAGCACTTCACAATAACTGAGAAGCCCGTTCCGTGGCTCTAGATATCTCTAAAGCGTTTGATAGGGTTTGGTATGCTGCCCTCCTTCGTAAGCTTCAGTGATACGGTATGTCAGGACGATGATTTGACGATACAATCATTCTTGTCAAACAGTGTAATAAAGGTTGTCCTTAACGGATTCTCCACCAGTTCCTTTCTCTCGAACGCAGGTGTTTCTCCAAAGCGCTATCCTGGGTCCTACACTGTTCCTTATTTTCATTAACGATCTTCCTAATGTTATCAGTTCCCAAGTAGGCATCTATGCAGACGACACCACTATTTACTTCTGCCTAAATAGCAAATCTTGTATGGCTGACATATATTTGTTTATGCATGTTTTTGGACTGGATCGAGGTCAATCCCAGCGTGCGGTACCTTTGGAAAGTGCCTGAAAATCATGCCACGCGTTGACCCAAGCCTTGTGAGTGAAATTGGGTAGGTAGAACTCTTGTAGGCCGTTGATAGCTGTACTAATACGTAGGCACAAATCACCGTGGCCAAGGGCTTGAATGTGCCGGTTTTTGTTCAAATTGTTGATCACGCTAGATAACACGCTCGTCGGCTCAGTATAGTTGCAGTATAAACCACAGGTGGGCTCTGGGTGTTGAGCAAACACAAGTGTGTCTGAGCGAGCGTCTTTAATAGCAGACGGGTGTCCTTGAATAGAAATGGCCAGGTATTATATATATATTTTTGTGTGTAAAATATTTTCTCATTAGTATTTATTGATGCTTGCCTAAAACAGCTTCTCCACCTTCCTTGGTTTCTGACCTGCGCCTATCACCCCAACCACCTAGCGAAACTAATTCCAAGTTCGTTAAAGAATTCTTACCTTGCTACCAATGTTGGTTTTTCTAGGTCTCAGATTTGAACAAAAAACAGATTGCCTTTTCCAAGAGAAAATTATCTTTACAATATGTCTTGTTTTTCATTCTTATCCGATTCTATACACCTATTGTCTCGCGGCTAACATCATGGCGGTCATTCAACAAAATATGAAAATACTGCCATGTGTTTCTCTTATAAAAATTAAGTCAAGAAATTATTTTCAAACCTGTCGCTTCTGCGGAGAAATTCTCCAAGTCAGTTTCGTATTTGTTTGCCTTCTGAAATCGGACAAGGACCACATAGCTCCCTCGTGTTATTCGGCTCGCGTTTACCTACTCCCTAAGTAAACCTTATCTCCAAATTATTTCAAATTTTATCCGACTCGCTTCACCTTGGTTCCATGGATAACGCTCTTAGCGGGCGTTATTAATCAGTCGTCAGCATATCGCCCGTCGTAAAAAATTAGGTGTTGCTCTCAGTTTGTCGTCTGGTTCATTTTAGAATTTTCGATTTTCTAAGTACGTGATAGGTTTATCAGTATATCGTTCTTGCTATTCAAGAACCTTATGTATATTTACCAGCAACCAAAATAGTGACACATCGGAAGGGAGGACCACCAAGACAGGTTTTGGGTGGTCAGTGTTTTAAAGGACTTTACTTTTATGGCTATCTAAAAACACTAGCAAAACTTTATTTGATTATTTAGAGGTCGGCCGGAGATAGGATTACTGAAAAATCCTGGTCATTAAATTTATTCAATGATGGGCTGGAAACAAGATTCCTGACAAACCCTGGTCATTAAATAGATGTTTTTCCCTTTTAAATCACTTTATTCATCTAAGGGTTTATTAAAAATCGTTTTGCTACAGTAAGATTGATTGTGCTTTCTAGCTTTAGATAGCAACCAGAAGAGAAAACTCTGAATTCGTGGAGAAAGCAGCAGGAAATCTTCTCCAAGAATATGTGGCAATTCACATTTATCGTATACGTCTTGAAGGGAAATGACATTTTAAAAAATACTTATGTGGCGGGGGCGATATCAACCCTGAAATTAAAGGAGAATATGCTGTAAAACAGAAAACACCAAGTAAAGAGAGGCGTTTTCAAATAACCAAGATGTTAAAATGCTGTAAAAACTTTGAAATGTAAATGTTACAGAAAGTTAATTTAGAACACGAAATGCAATCCTTTTGTAAGTGTACAAAGGAAATCAGATTACTAATAGAAAATTACTAGATTATTTGGAACTTTAAGAAAAAGAAATGGATTTTGACACTATAGGAATCGAAGTTAAAATAAAGGATGTTTTGATTTAGATTTTAGTTTTGAAACAAGACACTCCGTAGTTTACAAAAAGCGGTAGAGTGGTTGATAGCGAGGTGATAAATAGTAGTCTTGTTGTGGACCTTGTAAGGAGGCGAGCCAACCGGAAGATAGTTTCGGGTGTGTCTGTCTTCGAATGTAGTCGAACTGAGTGGAGTGACGTCAGAGATTGAAAAGAAAGCGTCCTTTGTGTGTTGCTGAGCTGAGGTTGAGGAAGCGAAATACCGCCACTAACATCTAAGTACCGCTACTCCTGCTACTAATATTACTACTATTACTATTGCGACTACTGAGAACAGGAACATCCAAGGAAGTTGTAGTTGCCCTAAGATCAAACCAAAAAGAAAAAAAAAACGAAGGCCACATTTCTCCTTACCGAAATTATTCGAAGTATTTGTTTTGTTTGGTTATTGTTCACATACAAGAAACATTCAACCTTATGCAACAAGAATTTTTTTGTGTGTGTGTGTGTGTGTGATGGCTTATATATAACTTGTCCTTTCAAAATCGAATCGACTTATTTATTTTTCTGTTAACCCGATTCTCACCCGAAGAACTCGCAGGTGGACCAACGGAGATCTGGATTTCTACGATCTGATGACCACTCTCCAGGATCAAAACAATCACAACGTGGCTGGAGGGTGGCTTCAAATTGACATTGGGAACCGGAGACTTGTGCCTGACCTGTAATACTGAACCATACAGGACCAACCGCCGGTTTTGTGGAGTGTGTGGGTCCAGTGGGGTGAGGATGCTGTGTTACAGTGCTAAGCTAAGGTTAATAACAATTGTAGCTTTGTATTGCACAGTTACTTAGCAAATACCTTGTGGCCGAGATAGTTTCTGAAATAGTTGCATATATTTCCATGTTTTTGTTTACAGCTGCCAAATATACGTGTGTGTGTGTATATATATATATATATATATATATATATATATATATATATATTGTGCCGCATAACGAAATTCTGAAGCCAATGACCAAAATTGTATTATCACGTCCAGATGAACCTCTCTCCATCTGCCACAGTACTATTATCATTATTTCGTTACAAGTGGCTTATGTATTGCGTATCATTAAGTTCGGCAATTTCACAGCCAATAGTCTATCATTTGCCAGTCACCATCGTCAGTCTTTTCATAAACGTCTACTTCGTTTTCTGGTTCTTTGCCACGTTGTCGGAAAAGAGGGCAATATATAAAGTAAGAAGAGTAACGTTTAATAGGAATTCAATTAACAAATTAAAAGTAGTATGTAATAATTAGCAGGAATTTTTCACCAAAGTAAATTGAACAGGGCTGCTTCGGTGATATTTCAATGTATCAAAATTTAGCATTTAACGAAAATTTTCAAACTACAGTACACGTTATAGTTTATGCCGTAAGTTAACGCGCGAGGAAAATCGAATCACTCCTCCCCGCAGTATCGTTTCATTGCCAGGCAACGGTAGACGAAAATAAATGTCCAATACTTATTGAAACACCCAGTGAAGTTACTTTCGCTCCTTCGTCGGTGTAAATTGGTGACGTCATAAAAAGATATTTTGTTTACGTAAAAATTTTGAGAAGTAGACATTTATTTCGCATTTCGTGATAACATGGAGTCAAAGGTGACTCGTGATACCCGTAGAAAGCCTTCGCACTTTCCCGTTGTTACGACACGTCACCTAAATGGCCTGGGAATTAAAGCTTCTATCTTTCAACATAAGTAATGTCAGAACTAAGCTACTATATATATATATATATATATATATATATATATATATATATAATGTTAGAACTGTTACAAAATATGCGCTTGTCGTAAAACTATAATTAGCAAGGTAATATTGCCGACTACGCGCTAAGGTTTTGAGTTTGATCTTCATTAAGTACCACACCCACATCTTGTGGCATTGTGTCAAATAAAACTAAGCTTAGTAAATATATTATGTTATTGTAATACTCATGAGAGAATGATTGGAGAAATATAAAATCGAAATATATGATGCTCACTGAAACGCGGTAAAATGCAAACAAATTTTAAATGATCGAGAACATTTACAAGGGACTCCTGTACAAAGGAAGTTAGGGATGCTTCAATACTTGCGCCTCTTTCAAGAACGTATGTTCCGATTTCGTAACGTACAGACTTCACCCGTTCACCTTTAGCAATCTGCATTATTAATATTACTTTGCTTTTCACTGCATTCTTTTTCAAGGCGTCTCAATTGCAGTATTCTTATTGTTAATGTCACTCATTGTTGCCATAGCTGGCTATGACAACACAACTATGAAATTCAAACACCCTATTATTCAGGGATCAGTCACACTCAGTGGCAGAATAAACTTTTTGTACAGAAAATGAAGTCACGTGCAGAGTGATAACGGTTAAATGAGGCTCCTGTTCTAGACGAGCTGCAGCATTGCCCGAGTATGTTGACACATGATACGCAAAGCTGTGTTCAGTTCAAGTACTATTGATGTACTCTCACTTCCTGCTTAACTATATATGAAAAATGTACCCTAATTGCCCCACCTTGACACCGTTTGACATTTTGTACTTTGTGTGGCAACAAAAACAAAATATACTACTTATAGGTTTAAATAAGTACCTCCAAAAATTCGTATACCTAAGGTTTAAATGTATTTTTCATGAAGGAAAAATCCTTTTTGAAGCTTTCCACCAGTTTCAATTCAAGGCTGAAGGATTAAATTTTCTAATTCCAGAAAAAATATACTGTGGAATATTTCAAATAGAAATTTGAATGATTTTTAATTGATTCTTCCGAAACGGCCATTTTTAATTTTTTTTTTTTTTTTTTTTTTTTTTTAAAGGAAATGTAAACAATTTATTTTTTCGTTTTTGAAAATCCCGCTAAAATAAAATATACATTTCTGAAGCGTTACTTTCGTAAAATTAGCAAATTTAAAGTTAAATTAATGTTCTGAAAGAAATATTTACTTTTAGCATAAAATGTTCTAAACAAAAATTTCTTGACCTTGGGGTCTTGCTATTTTCACGTCTTCATCGACAATTTGATGGCTGAATATATTGACAGGTTTAGTATGGTTCACTAGAATTGACATAATTTTATGAATTCTAAGTAAGATCTTTTTTTTTTTTTTTTTTGTTTCTTATTGTGACGGAGTACACCTGGTCCAGGGTCGAATCCTTTGGTTACGGCGCCAACTGTGACGTCGCTCCTCCTGGTCGCTCTTCGCTGTTCCAAGTGTGCCGTTCCAACCCCTTGGTTAGATGATTACCAGCCTCGCCTTTCCCAACCCGCTTCCAATACCTGGTTACTAGAGCAACTGTACTGATCTCCGGTCTGTCTACCCACGTTGTGATTAGATCTTAGACAGACGGGACCAACAGGGATTGGGGCCGTATGCAAGTTGAGTCCGACGGGGGTGGCAAAACACAAGTAAAAGAAAAAAAAACTCACGAGACAAAAAATTACTGATAAAAAAAGGTAACAACCTTTTATATCTAATGTTCGTTACATAAAAATTGTTCTTACTTCCCGACCCGCTTTGTGGATTATGGCACCAAGCTTCTATCATACAACTTAAAGATTTCGAGTTGTCTACTCTTTAGAATTGTGTATGTCGGAGTGTGGTCTAGTTCGACACTGGGGCTAATCTCTATCAGTCGTTCACAGCTGATTCTTCTCTTCGGCTTGAGTTGGACGTATTTCTTCACTTCGATCTGGTTTGGTCGAATTTCTGTTCTCGGGCTTGGCTTGATTTCAACTTCTTCTTCTTCCGTCCTGCAACTCTTTTCTGTCGACTGAGGTGGAACTGATTTGCTTGTTTGGCCTGCAACTTTACTGCCTGTCTGAGGTGGACCCTTCTCGCTGCCGTCCGGGGCTGAACTCAACTCTCTGTCGTCCGAGGTGATCTCTTCTCGCTGCCGTCCGGGGAACTGTTTGTCTGGCCTGCAGCTCTTCTTCTTATCTTCGACTTGACTGCAACTTCTCTGCGGCTTTCGAGCAATCTTCTTCTTCTTCGACTTGGGCTGGAAGGATTTCTTGTCTTAGGATTCTCTTGCCGCAAAGGGGCGAATGAACCGGGCCCGATGCCCGCGTTCCAACTGCTCTGGCCGTCTACCCCGCAACTCAGCCGCAACTGATTTCTGTCGATTGGGGTCCTGCTTTTATTGACGCCGCAACAAACCGGGGTGGGTTTGTCGGCGTCAGGGTTTTCTCGATAATTCCAATAGTCGCATCATTTATGATTTCCCATTATCGCTATTATTTTCACCCCTACTTCCTCACAGTGCCTCTGGGGGGAAGACGCATACCCATCTCTCCCGGTCTCTCGTATGTCAGGTGATCGTTTTCGACCAATGGTTCTTGATCGAGCATTCTTTCTCCTCTTTCCCGCATATCACGTGACCGTTTTCGGCTAATGAGATTCTGGCTGGGCGTCTCCCGTACATATGTGACGTCTCCAATCGGGCGTGGCTTATCCCGTCCTTGTTCTGGGAAGGATCAGCTTGCTAAAAAAAACAAAATCCAATTTGGTTTTTTCGCACGCACGAAAAACGATAATCTTGGCTTTTTCTCACCTGGGTTCTGTCAAAACAGCCGCCGCTAATTAGATATGACTTCAGGAAGAATTCTTTCCGCCTTATTGGCGTCCTCTGTGAGCCAAGAGCAATTGTCTTTTTCACCTCTTTGTATTTGCTCAGACCTGATAGTCAAAAATCTTAATTATCTGAATTGAAAATGTCTTCACTTCATCATCGTGGGAGTTCTGATCTTTAACAGGTCAGAATCTGTATACAATTCCAGCGGTCACCCCCTCATCCCAAAAGACACCTTTCCTCCGATTAAAATTTCGTTTCCATTGTTCTAAAGATCCCATTTCTCCAAATTGATAATGAGCCTTCTACGCAAAAGTCGGTCATATGCTCCGACCGACATTTTTATCAATCGCCTATATGTTTATACACTTTTATCAAGCCTGGTCTCTTTTTCTCTCTAAATGACTTTTCATTCTAAATAACAATTCCCATTGTCTTCCGAAAATTCGGCCAACATGTTGGCCTAGATACCTTTCTGACATCTGTTTTCGCTAATGACCGGCCTTTTGCATTTCTCGACCTCTCTCTTTCCTTTTCCTCCCTCTCTCTCTCTTTCTCTGTTCCTTCCTTTTTCTCTTCCTCTCTTTTCCTTTTCTTTTAGGATCGTCTAAGTACAATTTAGTGAATTATTTTCAAACTCAATTATTCTTCGTCTAAAAAAAACTAACGACTGGTTAATAAACCGAGTAGAAAAAAAATTAAATCATATTTCTATGAATATTTCTTTTTTTTCTAATAATGCAAGGTGCCATATTATAATGACTCAAAATATTATTAAAAAATTCTTATATTATTGAGTTACCTCTATGATATTTCCTTATTTAATAGCTAAGATAATTTTATATTATATTACATTAAGTTATTACATTTTTAATTTAATAACTGAGACAATATTTAATAGAATTATTATATTAATAATTATCTCATTCATTTGTTTAAATTGATAAATGAGAATTTTATTATCCCAATTTTTAATTTGATAACTGAGAGTAAGATAGTTATTAAATTATCTCACTCTCAATTATTAAATTTTTAAATTGATAACCGAGATAATGTAATATTTTTAATTATTTCAGTTATTAAATTTTTAACTGAGATACGTTTATATTTATTATTAATTGCTATACTTTGATGGTTATGAATTGTTAAAGTTATTTTATTTAATTCGCAAAAAAAGAACAGAAACTTAAACTAAAAACAAATGTGACGTCTAACGCGGGTGTCGCCGCTCCAAACGTGACGTCCGCCTGTCTGCGTCAGTCGTGCTATCCCGTCCTGTGACGACCAACTGGCTTGGTATTGGTCGCGGCACCCAAATGTGACGTTCTAACCTTTTGGTGATTCGGATGGGAATCTGGTTAGATTCGATATCTGCCTCGTCGTTCCCAACTCGCCTCCAACATCTGGTTACCGAAGTAACTACTTTGATTTCCAGTCTGCCTACCCACGTTGTGAATTGACCTTAAGCAGACGAAATCAATCAGTCGCCGGGGCCGTAATGCAAGTCGAGTTCGAATAAGGGCGATATCGCACAAATAGATGTAAAAGAAAATAAAATAACAACTCTAAAAGTTCAAATGTGTTAAAAAAGGATAACAATATTTTATATCTGGTTGCTGGATACAGGACTGCATCTATCTCCCAACCCGCTATATGGATTCGTGACACGTTGTTTTTGTTAGGCGAGTCTTAACATCTTAAGTTGTCTGTTCTTTAAGAAACTGGTTCTTGGTGTGTCTTCAGGCGATACTCGTAAAACTTGTTTTGGTGGTATGAGTCTAAGTCGTTCTTCAAAAATAAATTGTTCTTGGTAAGAAGATGAGTTCGGAATTGCGTGAATCTTAGCTAATGCGTGGTGGGTCTTCAGAGCTCTCAACTTAAACTCGAACTCACTGGAAAAACTAGTAGAAAAGAGTTTACAGAAAGGATAGAAAAACAATTAACATAACAGAGGACCACTCCTCTACCAATTATACCAACAGAGAGGTGTGTGTGTGTGTGTGTGTGATTAACTCGTTCCAAATCAACTTTGGAGGATATGTGACTCGCAATTCCAGCCCTACGTGGAAGTGTAGCTTTTCAGTTGGTTGTCGTAAGTGACAAACGTTAAGTTTCAGCGACTTTTCAATGCGACGATGATATTTCTTGAAGTCCTTATCTCTGACTCGCCACTGGACCGACTCACTGCAACGACAGTCTCTTTCTCTCTCTCTCTTTCTCAACGTCACTCTCGTCCAACGCCCAAGTCTCCCCAACTTAACAAAACTCGCGTTTATATAGCAAACCGAAGGTTATAAGCCAGGTTGTTCACGCGCTTAACAGTAGTGTCGTCATAAGCAAAGTTTAAATTCAGATCTATTTCAAATCTCTTAGTGGATAAAATTAATTACTTCAATGTTCATTTCAGTTGTCTTTTCGATGACCAAATTCAGCGGATACAACTTATGTTTAGATCAGATTCCGCTAGCGGTAAACATACACTGATCTTACCTCACCGGTCCAATTTGCTTCAATATGTTTTTATCAAAAATATTATTTTCGTCTATTTTTTTTTTTTTTTTTTTAATGAACATTAAACATCGCCTCCTGCCCTTTTGCATTTGTTTACAAACAAGTCCTCGCCAACCCGATTTGAAATTTATTCTTTATCAATCAGCCGTCTCAGGTTTCATATATCATTGTTCTAGATTCTTTCCTATTAATAGCGCTGACACAGTTTGTAACTTTCACGGAAGATCGTGTTTTCCATCTTCAATCAATAAACGTTATATTTGCGTGTGTGCATTCATGTGCGTCAACCTCTCTGTTACACGTACACTATACTACTACAGACAAGATTGTGTAATTTCTGTCTGTAGCCGTGGTAACTTTTTGCATCTAAGCGCACGTCGGATTCAGGCTTTTTTTTTTTTTTTTTTAAAAAAAACTATTAGAAAAAAACTGGTTGAATGGTGACTTGGAAAATCTAGTCGCAAAAGCTAAATTAATAACCAGCCAGTCGACTCGCTCAGTTTTTCTGCCATGCGTCTCTTTAGTGACGACTGTATAACGTGCAATCCTGAGCTGCTCTGATTCGACTTCCTCTGGGTCCGCTTGACTCGTTGTCGCCCCGATTACAGAAAATGCGACCTTCCTTGTTGGTCCGATTTTCCCGTCGGCAGAAGGGTGGGGATGTTGTTTATATGAACTACTCCCCTCCCCCCCCAAAAATGGCATTGATATATCTGATTTCTCCACCCTGACAGTCTTAATCTTAGATCTTATCACACATATGGTACTCTTTGTTTAGAATGTCCCTAGATATATCCTTGGGCGATCAACATAAACAAATCCCCAGTTTGGGAATTAACAAAACTCAAAATTCTTGTTTGTGTAGAATAATTTGAACAAATAGTATAATGTAAAATTCCAAGCCTGGGACGTAACCGAGAACAGATGCCCCTTTCTTTGTTTAAAAGAATATGGATCGTTCTTTTCGTTAAGACCACTAAGAGAACAGATGGCATAATGAAAACTTTCGAATCTAATTCCCCAGGACCTAAGAAATTCGCACAACACTTTAATCATGTCTTCTAATCAGCTGGATGTGGATAGGGTTTGTACCTTGGTTTTGCTCAATTTTAGTGAATCTTGGTTAGTTAATTCTAAGGTAGATTCTCTTTGTTCAAATTAGTTTGTTTTATTAGTCTAAAACATTTTTTCTCATTTTTTTTTTTTACTTAACCATTCACACTACTCTCATGAGAATTTTAATTATTATTCAGTTAGTAGTCCCTCTAAATCAACCTCCTGATCAATTTAGCTAAGTCTGAAACAAATTGGAGGTTCTCGCTGATAGAAAGTCACGTAGAATTCAGCAGAGTAGTCGTCGCTCGTCGTCTGCACGCCGGAACTGGCGTTTCTGGAACTGCTGTCTTGGTCGCTTCAGTATTCTGTTTATATTGACTTTCACCTAAAACTGGCATTGTGGGGGTGGGGCGACGTCGCTAGAGGACGCTGTGTCCCCCCCCCATCTTACGAGAAGATCCTCTTTCTTGTCTGGCTCTAGAAAATTAATTGTATCTCCAAATTTGGGGAGATCCCTGTTCCTATGGGTAGCGGTCACAGGGTATCGATCCTTCCTTGTCTTGTTTGTACCTCGCACCAACACCTCTCGATGGGTGTAGGTAATTCCTCCGTCTTTCTCCTCCTCTCTTAGTATCTTATCTTCGCCTGTCACCTCAGTTGTCCGTATGACTAATCTGGTTATCAAACTGTATGGCGTGACTTAGTTTCTTGTCGTTAATTATAATTATCATTTTAATTTCTCGTCATCAAATTTTCCCAGTCTGCTTTTGTTTATACAATCAGAAATTTACCAGCTGTTTCCTCCGGTTAGTAACCCCCAACTCCCAATCCTGCGAGATTCATCACACTCCAAGCACTCTGGGTTCGTGTTCTTACATAAAGTAATTCAATTTCCTCGACTTGTTTATCATTTCATTTTTTGATAGGTAAAATTCTTAAAATTACCAATTTTTATCTTCCGATTGGTGTTTTCATAACTGACACTGTTAGGCAGTGTCATCAAATCAGTTGTCAGTTCAGCCTTGCCACATGGCCTCTGTGGCAATATCTTTTCAACAAGTTACTTCCTTCTACTTCAACAAATAGACTTTCAAAATTAAAAGAAATCTCGCTTCTTTCTCACAGTCTGTCTATCGTTCTTTTCTTTAACCCTTTTCGTCTTGCTCCAAGCTTATATTTTTAACTTGGCTCTTTCATTTACGTTTGCCAATGTTACAGTCCAATTAAACACTTACATAGTCAGTGCCTTATTACGGCTTATATCGAACGCATTACGGTAGGTTTCATATTAAACATTAAATCTGAGGAATCGTATTGATTTCTCAATGTTCCGCGCATAAATATTTTTATGATTTCTAAGTTTGCATTTTCTACTAGCTACAGGCTATGAAAGCAGAAAAATAAATGTTCACAGTTACAAACATCTTGGTCTGCAAACTCCGGTTTATTATCTGATTGTACTTATGAACGAAAGTTCCAATTGTATTGTTTAATATTTAATACTAAATCAGGAAATGACCTCCCACCAAAAAATAAAACATCGTTTACTTTCGTTTCTCGATGATTATCAAATAAGTTTCATTTGTAAGATTTTTGTATCACTTTAGAATTCCGGTTGGTTGTTTCAACTGATGAAATATTATAACCGCTTTCTAGAAAATATCACTTGCAGTAACTGCATGAGGTTACCTTTCCGAGCGTTAAAGAAGTGGGCGCTTTCTCTCACTCTCTCTCTCTCACACACACACACACACACACACACACACACACACACACACACACACACACACACACACACACACATAATGTGTGTGTGACAGGCTTGCCATTTGCTACTTATTCACAACAAAATTCTCTGCTCCTTGAGGTGGAGTCACACTAATTTTTCGTGCAACTTCATTAATTTCTCAATCTTTAAGGTTTTCACCATCATCATAGTTCATGAAGATTTATTTTTAATTTTCATTATCAATCTGTTGAAGGTCTTACTCGCTCTTTACACCGCTGCCTTTTGTATGTGTCTGTCTGCAGCAAAATAAGTTCTAGGAGTAATTATATATTATTTTCAGTACATATTCTTTAATTTCAACCTTTCTTATGGAAGCTCAACCTATATCAGGAGTTAATTATAGACACAGTTGGCTACTGCCAATGCTAAAACTTTTACTTCCTAGACAATGTATCGATACTTTTATTAGCAGAACCCAAATAAATTCCACGCTGATTATTGAATATAAGATATTGGGAACATATAATCTATTGCGCGTCTCGGATTATTAAATATTTTTGGCTCAACAACAGATTTAAAAACGTATAGTAATGATAAAGTAAAAGGTTTCTCTGAAATGAACTTGTTTCCAGATAGTGGCTGTACATATACACGTATTCACGGTGCCAAATATCAACCCGCAATCTCCTGTCGGGCCAATTATTACCTCTTATCGTCGCTGGCGCCAACTACAAACTGAGGTGTAATGTTTTGCGCTTGTGGTTGTTTTTCGTCGTATTTTCGCAGGTATCAAGACCAGCAAATGATGACTGGGCAGATCCAATCCAAATATAACAGATTTTTGGTCTGATTTGGTTTTTGTAAAAATAGAGTATAGCAGGGGGAGCCAAATTCTTACTGAAGCGGTACAATTGTTTCACTATTAAAATGTCACTGGTGGTGGTTGAAAGGAATGTGACATAGGATTAAAAAGGGTTCATGTGAAAACACCGGATAGAATTGGAACATTGGAAGAGCTGAAATGTTTTAAGATCATTGAGGTGAAAATGTTGCGATATGAGGTTGGGAAAATAATTATGAACCATGATTTTCTTGACGGCACAGAAAATTATCTAACCCGGATTGGAATATGGAACAGTTGAAAAATTACTTTTGCCGATTTGAAATGATTTTGTTTTGATAAAAACAGCCGCGGTTGTCGCAGGCAATATTTAGGTCGTATTAGAAATGTAAATAAATCGGTGTGTTTTGAAAATGAACAAAAGAATTGTCAGGATTTGGTACATCCACAACCAGAAGAAATTGCTGATTTGAAACAAAATTTATTGAGAAAATTATTTTTGAGAAAGGAAAGGAATTCTAAAAACAGAATTCTTTGCCAAAATAAATTTCAAAAACAAGGTAAATAAAGGATTGTTATTAGTCCTCAAAGCTGGAAGGTAAGCAATCTGGAAAAGTCGTTTTGTAAACATGACTGCGCAGAAGATTATTTAAAAACCAAAATGTAAAACAATGGGACTGGAAATCGGTTGTTTTGAAGAATAAAATCTCAGATATTTGTTAAAAGTGAAAAGTCGGAAAACAAAATAAAATTCTTTTACGGCAAAAGAGATAAGAATTAATTTGTAAACAAGTTTGTGACACGTTCGATTGCCATTATGGAATGTGACAACAAAGGAATGATAAAACAAAGTTTATATTGTTTTAAATAGTTGACCAATTTATCGAGGGTCAGGTGTCGTCACTCCAAGGTTGAAGAAAATGAATATTAATGAATCTGGAGGCGTGGTCGGAATGAAGCGAAATACATATAAAGGTACGCTAATTGAAGCAGTGAGTGTGATAAGAGCCGGAGCTACGACCAGATCAACACTGGTCGAGATCTGTTGAACCCACGTGACCCGGCCGCCTGTATTTCCCGACCGACATAATTCCTTGTAATGGCGAGCTCTCTCCAAGTTTAGAAACGGAAGATTCATTGTCACTAGATCCCACAGGAAGGGTTAATTTTGGGTATCAACAATTATATAGAACCATTGAAAATTAACCCAGTGACCTTCTTCATTATTTATTATAACTTGTACTTTAACCATAGCACGGTTCCATCAGCTCGATTCAGCACTTAAAAGGCGAACGAAAATTCGATCTTCATTACACTGTAATCATTTAAGCACAACGTGAGACAGAGTGGATGAAGAAACGAAGCGGTCGACAGATAACCATCAGTTGACCGGCGCCAATACTGACCAGCGTGGGAAAGACCCCGTATAAAGTCGGGTCGGCCGTTTTATACAATGAACTGACCATTTTTCCATCATCTTTAGCAATATATTGTATATATAAGTTCCACTTGTGGTCTGGGTGTAACAGGGTAACTAGCGTGAAATAGACATTTCATAAGAAATATGAAAACGACGTTTGAGGGTTAAAATTTAAATAAACAAAATTAAAGCATGGTTTGGCAAATTCAACTCTGGCTTAAGGAGGGTACAAACCCTGGATCAGAAATTGGAAGAAAAGAATGAAAAGTTATGTTGATAGCTGATAATGTATTTGCAAATGCAGGAATGCCTTTTGGTCTGAACGGAGAGTGCGCTGATAGGTAGAAGTTGGATGTATTTTTGTTATGAACTCCACCTGGGTAGTCAATGTTTGAAATTGGTTAGTACAAGATTTGAAAAATGGTAAAGGCGAAATTAATTTGAATCTGAGTACCAGAAGAACCAGATGTCCTTCATTCCACAATCGTTTGCAAATTTTTTTTTTATAATTATCATTATTCTGGATTTCTGGTGAGGAAACTTTCACTGATGAAAGAATCACTGGTTAATTTACGGAAACATGGAGATGATGAAATAGGAGTTACGAGTATTGTAAATAGTCATTTTCTGGGGTCTGCTTACGTAAAGTGAAGTCATTAATCATTGTTATCGAGAGAAGGTTTCCACATTTAAGCCATCCTGCATTTCGCTTGGCAATCATTTTCCGGGTCGGAAGGAAATGAACCAAATTCGATGACACGCCCGCATTTCGCCGAACATAGTTAAATTCTGCAAACTTATTTTTTTTAATCTACACATCAAATTCTGTTAAGTTTACAGAACGCGTATTATTCGTTTATCAAAGACCCCCCCCCACCTCAAGCTGACCACCAACAAATCTATTGTAACCAGAAGCGAAAGTGTTACCAGGCTCTACGAGAGATCTGTTTCATTGATTTTTCTTTGGCGACACAGACATGATTTCGGTCCAACTACTGACGATCGTCATCAAACAGGTAGGTGGAACTGGGAAAAGCTTAATCTCTGTTCAAGTAAAGCAGCAAATTTACCAGCCTTGTTGGCACTTGTTCCTGAGCAAGATGTAATCGGCTGATACTGACCCGATCCACTCTGTTATATCTGGTGCAGCAAACCAAACAATTGTAACTGAATGCCGTGACAAGGAGCTGTCCACACCCCGGCCACCTTGTTATATGGGGTCGACCTTGTGTCCAAATAGCCGTTCAAGGCAAGGAACCTCCATGAGGGAACACCCATCCATCATAATAGGTGAAAGTTCAGGATCTGCACAGCTAGGATGGAACGTTACTAGTTTGGTTTTTGGACTTATTGAATTTTACAAGCCAGTGCCCTTCCCCCATTGAACTATCCTAGTTTTCTTGACTGGAGACTTTCTCAAAAGGCAAAAGGATTATAAGTAGAAAAAAATAAATACCGATGTAAAAGTCACCAACAATAGCATAGGCTGTCAAACGGTTGCAATCCCTATTGAGGTATCAAGAAACTATAAGGTTAGACGTTTGTGTCTGTATATTGGGATTTCTTTCGTTTTGTGGAGAGAAGAGACACAGCTAAAGTAAAGATTTCCTTAGCTTTTCACTATTAATTTATTATAACTGGGTAAGTGGTGGCCCGTCCCCTGTTAACGTACGTATACTCCCTAAAGAGGGATGAAGCGATTAGTGGATTAAGTGATGTGTAGTTTTGCATGTTTTAATTCCGGCATTCTGAATCCAGAGATATGACATCTTTTTTTCGAAACTCTAAAAAAAACGTAATTATTTCTTTTTTAAATATAATAATATAATTCGGAATTATTTATTTCATTTATTATATATTATGATTGTAATATTTATTTGAAGTTATATATGTATTGCTTATTTTTATTATTCTCTTAATTTTTCCACAGTTACTCAGTTTTTCTGTAGTAGTATTGGTTTTTGTACAACCAACTTGAAGATCGTTTGTCTTTATTTTACTTTTGTTTCTGCTTACGTAAAGTTATATTTGTTTCCTTCCTATTTGCCAGTCTGTCCTATGTCCAATCCCTGCAGCTGATCGTTGAGTTGATCTCTTCTATCCAAGTTTTGCCGTATCCCATGTTGTTTGATTTTTGATCATAAGGCTGACAAAGATCGAATCGTCGACAGAAATCGTTGTACTGGTTTGGTCCGGGCAGAGTGAAGTCACGAGTAAAAAAAAAAAAAAAATAATAATAATAATTTGAATAAGAGAATGTTTTTATATACGTTCTTTGTACAGAGCTAGGTTAATTCTTATTAGTTTTTGATGCAGAAAATAACGACCCTACCCGCTCCGTAAGTTCAGTGTAAGTTCGGTTGGTTTAACTAAGTCTGAACAAGGCTTCTGACACGAGGCTTATGTCGGAGGTTTTCTTCAGGCAGGAAGGCACGTGATATCAGGTGACTGAGACAACTCTCTCTCGTCCGCATCGATGTCCTGCGTATATGGACCTTCGCCCAGAACCGGCTTGGGGTCTGATGTTGCTTGGAGTTTTGGTGATTCCCCTAATTGCCAACAAGAGTTCATTGTTGTCTGGCCAAGGGAGATTAATTACATTCCCAATTTTGGGTAGATCCCCTCTTCCATGAGTAGTGGTCACAGGACATTAACTTCTTCCTTCTCATATTAGTGCCTCATACCAATACTACCCAATAAATGTAGGCAATTCCTCTACCTAGGCCTTTCACTTCGGTTGTCACTCTGACCAATTCGTTCTCTAGATTGTATGAGCAAGCAGGCGTGGCTTAACTTCAATTATTAATTTTAATTATCAATCAAAATTTTTGTCAACAATATTTCCTCGACCCAAGCCCCATTCTCTCAGTCGGACATTCACCAGGTGTCCAATGACAGCTTTTTTTCTTTTTTTTTTTTTTTTTTTTTTTTTTTCGATCCGTGACATTTGTTGACAAGTGACAAAAAATAATATTTCAATTGTCCAACCTTTCCTTTGTTTAAAATTTTCCTCAAAAATACCAAATTTTATCTCACGACTGACTTTACTTTACCGGGTCTTGTCTAGCAGATAATTCCATAACCTGCATTTTAAAAACAATGGTGTCTACATTTCAACCTTACACCGTGGGGTCAAAATTATCCAGATGGCTTTCTTTTTGACTAGAATCTCCAAAACAATAATAAAGCCACTCCACTCCCAGCCAGCCTCCATTCCGGACTTAGTCATTGGAGGCCTTCATATCTTTACTCTTTGGTCGACGTGCTATCAGTTTCGGCCATATGTCTTTTGTAAAAAAACAAAAAATGAATTTATCGTCTCTCGGTATATTTATCGATCCAACCTTTAACCCCTTAAGGTGTCATATATTTACCAATTTTGCATTTTCTCCTCTCGTAGTTTTGGTGTTAGAACTGTCTAAAAAATTGTATAAATTATTTTATTATACGTCTTCATGTATAAATAATGACTTAATAATCTTTGAGTATTTTTAGGCTTAAATCCCGATTGATATTTTCATTTTTTTCTTTTTCAAAAGTTAAACTTTTCGATATTTGTGTTTGTACGACCATTGGGTAATTTGTCTTGCTTTCTAGTGTTTTTGTTGGTCTAATTTTATATATAATTAAAATAAAACTTTTTTTGAGCTTCTAACACACGTAACGTATATAATGTTTATATACGTACATTATATATGTTCCAGTGGGGGTGGGGGGGATGATAGTGGGGGACTTTCTATAAAATTCTTCTGTGGCATGCGTCTCAAATAGTTTCTTCCAAGTAAGTTCAGCTCCAAGCCGGAGGATGGCGAAGGGAGACAACTGGCGCCTCATAACCAGAAATTTGGGAAGATGAAGCTTGAAATCCCAGGAAGGCAGTCCTTCTTAGGACAGGAAAACACTGATTTGAAACCTCCGCTTCCTGGTGATCATTTCCAAATACGGAAAAGGTTATGAAAGTAAATCTCGACAGAAAACCCAGAGTGGAGCCCCGAAGGCGGTTTGCTGTCAGCACTGACAACTTTCCAGCGACTCCTGTCGCTAACCCAGTCCAAATATTTAATGTCCTGTATTCCTTTTGATCTTGTTAGTATGACCAAGAGATGGTGGGGGGGGGGTCATGTAGACTGGGAATTGCACGACTTCCATCTACCCTCGCCCAAGCCTGCACCCTGGAGAGGACATTTCAGTTTCACCACCAAAGGACTGAATTTTGACCAAACAGAACGCTACTTTTTATCTCGCGAGATAAATGGATGCTTACTACTTTTTTTTTTTATGTGGACTCCGAAAGAAAAAGTTGTTGATTATATATAATTAGATATCGGGTTAAATTGATGTAAAAATAGTTAAAAATGTTAATTAGTTGCAATAAAAATAATCAAGTTTCGAAATAGTGGATAACTGAAACGTATCAACCTGGACGCTGGACTTAAACCTCAATGTGACATTATAAAGGGTCACTGGTAGTAGTTGAAAGGAATATGACACTGGTAGTTTAGAATTAAGAACTAAAAGGACTCATGTAAAAATTCCGCATAGAATTGGAGCATTGAAAATGTTGGAAACCGTCAAACAAGAAAACGTTGGCGTAAAGAGGCAGGAATTGGAATATGAAGCCAATGATAAAAAAATGAAATTGTTTTCTTTTTTATAAACGCAAATAAGAATTGTTATGAATACAAAAGCTACAATATAAAAGAGTAAAAGCATTTTTTCCCGATTTGGAATAAATAATTTTGTTATGATAAAAATGTCGTATTGGAATTCGGCAAACGAAGAAAGATACATACAATCGACTGTGCTGGTATTTGAAGGTCATCTGTTGGCCGAGGACTGAATGCAAGTAAAATCAGATATGTAAACAAAAGGAATTGACGGATAGAATGTGCAGTCCAAAATATGGTTTGGAGAAATGTAAATAATCTGGAGTATGTTTTGTAAATGGACAAAGTAACTATTTGGGTCGGATTTGGTAAATCGACAACCAAAAGGAATTGCTGATTTGAAATAAAATTTATTGACGAGAAAATTGTTTGAAAAAGAATGGAATTTCTAAAACTGAGTTTGTTTTTTAAATAACAGACGCCTTTGTTTTAGGGTCGATGTCATGTCTCAAAGGTTGGAAAAATAATTGATGAATATGCAACGAGCTTTGAAGGGTAGTGAGAGTCAGGCATGATGTACATAAACTGAACGCTCGGTTGAAGCGAGGAGCAGCCGCAGTTTGAGCGAGAAGCGACCAGAGGCCAGCAGAGGGCGGGAGGCGCCGGAAGAAATCACGTGACCTGTTACCGAAGAGAATTGCTGACGTTGAATCAGACAAGAGAATTGATGACAAGAAGTCCCGACGACCTAACATCTCGGGTGAATGTTTAACCGGCTCCAAGTTTTAGAAGCACGAGATACATTATCACGATAGTCGAATGGGTAGGGTTAATTTTGTTGTATCAACGATTATATAAACCAATTGAAAATTAACACAACGGCTTTCTTCTTTATCTATGATGTTTCAGTGCTTAAGTACGGATGAAAATTCGATCTTCATTGCAATGTGATCAAAGAACACAACTTGGACAGAAGAGATGAATGAACGAAGCGGTCAACAGATAAATATCCTTTGACTGGCGCCAGTACTGACCAACATGGGAAAGACCCCAGATCGAGCCGGACCGGCCATGTTATATCAAAATATTGACCATTTCAGTTACTTCCAAAAATAAAAATCTTATGCTTTCAGCTAATGTCAAACAGATAGTCTCGAGACAAGAACACATTTATGGCTATCTAATAGTTTCGAAAATTAAAGGGCTTAATTATAACAGAGCACTGACTCTGTTGAAACGCTTAACTGCAAGAAATTGCAGGATGGTGACTTGAATTGGATAATAATTAGTAAAATGCGTGTGTGTGTCTTGTGGGCAGTTGCTGTCCGACGTTCCTTGTTGGTCTGATTCTCCCTCTGATTATCAGTCCAGTGGGCTCTCGTTTACACAGACAACGCCCTCTACCCCCCTCGAAAAAATAAAGTGACATTATATGTCAATTTCTCCAACAACCGTCATAATCTTAGATTTGTTAATAACCACATGGCCTTCACTTTTACAAACGGGACAATTATGCAAAATCCAGATGCTTTCTTTTTTCAAAATAATTTGTCATACTTTTCTATAGGGATATACGCATGTTGGATGGATAGAATAATGTAAACAAAACCCCAAGCCCAGGAATTAAGTAAAAACATCTATGCCTTTCTTTATATAGAAGAATTTTGGTCATTCCTTTTCTGTAAGAATACGCATTTTGGACAGTATAATGTAAACAAACTCCCGAATTTAATTTCTCAGAACCATATAATTTCCGACTATATTAATCAGGTTTCTTATCGATGGGAAGTAGTGTGGAGAACCTTGGCTTTGCTGAATTTTACTTAATCTTGACTACTTATTTAGCCAGTTATTTTCCTAACCATTCAAAGTACTACCCTGATAATTTTAATAATTATTACCCAAATCACTATCCTACAATTTCATGCAATTGTTTAATCGGGATCAGTGCCCTGTTACAAATAACCTTTTAATGTATGTTTGCAAGCCATCACCAGATGTCAGAAAATGTTAATTTCCAAAATCTGGAATGTGCATCTACTTCACTCCAACGTGAATTTCAGCAAAGATTCTGGATAAAGTTTTTCTTCTCAAAATTTGAGATTCACAGAGGTCGGGGAACAACCAATTTATCTGGAAGGGGTTAGTCATAGCGCGAACGTTAACTAATGCGACTTCATAATGAATATGATTGCTTCACTTGGTCTTTATATCTCGTTTTCTAATGTATAATATTGATCTACTGTTCTCTAATTTATTCGTTAGAGGTTTATTGTGAACCATCATCGTGAAGCATGTATGTATTGATCAGATAGAAATATCAGCATAGTACTGCATCAGTTACGCTCAAACAATGCCTCCTTTTTTTCATCGTTTTTAAATATTAACAGAATGATAAGTAGGGTGAAATTCTAAAGTAACAAATCAATTTTATCTTTTTCTAGATGTCTGAATATGAAGCCTACTCTCATTTTAAAACAAAATTAAGATTTTTAAGGAGCAGACACAAGAGATCAATGTGGTCGAACGCTAAAAAACAGCTTCCCTTCTAGACTAGTTGACCACCTGCCTTCTTACTGCTCGTTGATTATTTTTCTAACAACTTTTTGAGTGTAAGTTATTGCACGCTTAAATTTTAGAATCTCTATTCTTCTAGTAGACATAAGAGAGGGTATGCAACATAACACTTTTTTTACTTTTTTTTTAAGTGAAAAATACAATTCCTTGTGTTGCCATTATAAGGGATGTTCTGAAAATAGTGCCTCCGTGGTCCATAGAAACCACAACAGATACAGCAGAGTGACTAAGTTTACAGTTGAAAATACTTAGTTCCCTGCCCTAAAACCTATACATATTTTGCCAGCAATAAACAAATTGCATTTCGGGTTTCCCGCCCAAAATGTATTTCTGACAAGATCCTGCAATCTGTTGTTCTCGGCCAGCCACGTCCAACGTCTGTACGAGTAATGCAGGCTTGCTCGCGAGCTAGATTAATTACGAATGAGCAGTGAGTTTGATCCTCACCAGGTGCTTCATACTTTCTGCGTTGTGCCGCATCTAAGCTATGCTTAGTAAATTGCGATATGCAGGTTTGTATTGGGTGTGAATTGCTTCACTCTCGAGTTCACTTCCTCACTGGGCTAATGAATTGGGTTTTCAAGAGCAAACCTCACACATACATTAGGTGCCATCAAAGAAATGCGATACCTAAAGTTTAAAATAGCTGATTTAAAGTTTAGTTAATTGGATTTTAAACAAATATTATGTGACGCCATTCGTGGCGAAATTGCGACAAGTTTTGTGAGGACATTTTCCGATCGTCCGTCGTTCACTGCACCTGTGATGACATCCAACGTTTAGTGTATTTGCATTTGACCGTGATCGCTTTCAACAAATAATAATAGTGACTACAAATGTTTTCAAAGAAACTGGTTGGGAGTTCATAACAATACGATTTCTGAAATATAGCCGGTGATCTCCCTATCTTTGATGGTCTCTTCCTCACTTCTATCACTGGCCGCTGGGCAGCTCTGGTCACCTACCTACTTCTCTCACGGCTGGACCCCTAATGGATAATCGTTGTGGTCGCACCCTCTCCATCCACTTAGAACACAAGTCTTAGAAGATTTCAGACCACCCCAAAGCCATATGGGTGATCAAATCTACAAAGGACTACTTTTATGATTATCTTTATCCCTTTTTGCTATTCCTTTCCTCTCTTTTTTCTCTGCTCTTTCCCACCCAACATCTTCCTCACCCCCAAATCCTACAACCCTTTTCCTCTACTCATCCCCCTACTACCCACAAAGATAAGGCCAATGCGGCCTAACACATTCATACCAATCCCAATTTTTGAATCTAAGTTTATTTTCACAAAGTTTCGCACAGCGAGTCATCAGACGGAGATCAGATTTTTACTAATAATACCATCTACACCAGGATTCTCACCAACATCAAGAACAACTCTGTTTATTTCTTGCATTCACTAATGAAGGACACGGGCGTTCCCGAAAATTCCGAACTTGAAACGTTTATTTCCGTGCTTTATTTCTGTCATGTGTTTAATAATGAATGTTTTTCATATTGATCACATCGGTACCCTTTTGGTTGCTTTTGTTTTATTAGCCAACCTATCTATTCAATTTTATTATACAAAATAATAAATTTCCGGTAAACTGTGGTCTACCACAACTAGATTTCATGCATTCTCACGCAATAATCGCGTCTTTTAGTTGTGGTCGGCTACTGTTCATTTGGGAATTTTTTAAAGCCCTGCCAGTTAATATGGCATTGAGCTCTTTCTCCGGTGTGCCTCCATAGCAGACGCCTGTCGGAGTTGTTTATTTTATTTATATATTCAAACGTTATTTTAGTGGATACTCGTATTTGAGTAAATGTTATATATATATATGTGTGTGTGCGCGCGCGTGTGTATGTACACACTCGCCACATAACGTTGACACATCTAACAAACCTATCACTTCTCACGCTTACACGTCATATTGCCCAGGCCCCTAGCATTCGGTCGTTTGTGGCTACCCCTGCTAGCTGTGTTGAGTTATTACGACCTTACGGGTCACCCGGCTTTCTTTTCCCTCCCCGGTTGAAGCTGGTGGGCCGTATCGATAAGGTTGATTTAGGTCTCCAAAAATCCTACGACATTTAGATTGACGTCGAAATTTAGTGTGAACCTCTTAATGTACGTTGTGTATCACAGAAAACATTGCATAATTCCTACCTGTGGCCGTGGTAAAATTATGCTGAAATAAGAACACTTTTTAATAAAATGCACAACACTGTTGATAACTTTAACAATTGGTTTATTGAATACAAAGAAAAACTGGTTGAGTAATATGCCTATATTATCTACTGCTAAATTGTTCTCGACTGCAGGCTGGTGATTTTTGAAAATTTCGTTATAACCAGCCAGTCGACTCTTTCTCAGTTCTTCAAATTCTCACTCAATTCTTCTGTCATGCATGTGTCTGTTTTTTTCGCTCCGACACGGGGATTGAGGGCGTGTTCTTTAGCGATGGTTGTTTTACGAGCAATCCTGAGCAGCTCCGTGCCTACTTCTCTTGGTTGTCCCGATCACCGACTGTCTGTTTTCGCTCCAGCCGCTGGAAAAGCGATCGGAGCGAATCACTGACAAGAATTCCTATATTCCTAAAATGCTTACTTTGGGGGATTTTTAAAGACATTCTAGTTACAGTAGTGAATAAACCGAAAATATACGTATGCGGTTGACTACAAACGTCACCTGGCTCAAAGTATTACTCATATCGCATGATCCAACTGCCAGGATTTCATTATAACTACCAAATGAACCTCTCTGTTGTTGTACTTATATCAATATCTTCATGCAGATAACCTGTCTTACACGATATGAAATATAAGCATTATCAATTTAGGTAACTATACTGACTTTATTTCATTTTTTTTCTTTTTTGTAAAGATTGGAAAAGTAATAAAAATATTATTCATGCTAATTATTGGTCGGTTGCCATGGAATAATCGACTCCTGCAATTTTGTTCTCCCACGTTGTTCCCGCCACTGTCACCACCTGTGAGGCTAAGCTTAATAAATATCGATAATGCTAAAAATTCCTTTAAGCAAACCTGCCAAGTTTTGAAATTCCTTATTTTGTGTCCGTCTGTGGGGGTTATGTATTTATTCCCTCGTACATGACACCACTCGGCGTTACCATGGTTGCTGATGAGGAGCTAAATTTTCCAGTCTTACTCATCCTAGCATATTGAAAAGGTCTCTCAAAATTATTTTCGTATTTTTAGTAAAATGCCAGTTTCATGAAGAAAAAAACCTTTATGCTTAGGGGAAACAACGAAAACCAAAATGCATGTCTGTTAATTGTGGAAGACTTGCTAGCGCTGTTTACGAGGCTAAGATATAATGAATAATTCACAGTATCATAAATCAGTTTTGTCCAGTGGTTGCCAACAGTGAAGTTTTTAAGGCATGCACAATATTCGTTAAACGACCTTACATTTTGAGAAATCATGTGTCTCTTCATGTGCAGTAGCAGGTTTTATATCTTTGATCTCCATCATACATCCTGGTCAGATAGTCTTTATGTCAATATATCAACCAAAAGAAATGTTCGTGTTTGTTACAGTCCGTCTTGTTTAGTTGTTTGGCTACCAAAACTTGATATGGCCATCATTCGAGTTCCAAATCAGGAGAACATAACCTATCATAGGCACTGTAATTTAATTTTATTTATTTAATGTAATGTTCAGTGACGAGATTTGTGAAAGTTTCATATTACGATCGTTTGACTTTATTTTAAAAATTGACTTTAAAAAATATATGTAAAAAATTATCAAATGATCATTTATTTTATTTCAAAGCTTGACAACGTCAAGCTTTGAAATAAAATAAATGATCATTTGATAAATTTTTACATATTTTTTAGATAGTGAATTTTCATGGTAATTGTTCTGATGAGCTTTCCTCTTTAGTGCATAGACTTTACGTATGTACTACTAGATTGGCGGCGAGATCTCATCTTACAGTTGAAATAGCTAGATGTAACTAACTTCTATGCTAATAATTTATTCTCTCGCACTTCTAACTTCTTGCTTTCCAGACAATTTTGATCTTGGAAAATTTAAATGCAATATCAATCGTTATCATTTGTCTTAATTTTTGTTCTTTTATTGTTCTCTCTCCTTAATAAGGTTTTTTTCTCCTTATCTATCGTCGGAGTTTTAGTTCACATGTCAAATTCCTCGTCCGGGAGTAGTGAGTGGAAATTGCGACGCCAGTGTATTGTGCAGAGGTGTCGATCCTGGCCCGTCGCTGTGGGTTCCTTTCTCCGTCTATAACTATACCGCTGTCTAAATGCTAATTCTCCTCTGTTTCTTATCTGTAGAGATAGGCTCAACTTGACCAAAATTTTAAATTATTGATGTTATCCAGGGATTTTTCTTTATATAACGGGAAAAAGAACCCCCCCCCTCCATCAAATTAGAAAGTACACACGAAATATCGAAAATTTCTAATAAAATAAGCTAGCCTGTATGCAATTCATCCATTAATGAATAAGTACTGAAAATTTGATTCTGATAATTTCCTGATTTTTGGTAAATAATTTAAAATGTGGAGTGGTATATCTATCTTGTTCGTACAAACTACATGTCACAACGCAAAAAGTGTTTATAGTCCTGATAAAATGCTACCATTTAAATACTAACGAATTTGTTTTTTAACCCTGGAATCTCCTGTGTGGCAAGACAGAAAAAGTTCAGGTCAGATTTTACAAGCAAGCAGTATTAACTGAGTGGTTAATTTACAGGTTACGTGTCTTACTCAAGCGACCTGGTGTCAAAGAGCTTGGCGAATAAGTTAGTCTAGTATACAGGGTTAGTACTAGGGTTCAAATGGAAATCACAGAAGGGAATATAAGCAAGGACGATGAATGCTGGGCGGCATGAACCAATAGATGGAGTGTCACTACCTCCATTAACCTAAAGTACAAGAAAGTAAAAATAAGTCTGTCCGAAAAAGATTTTTTTTATACTATAGTTCACCCAACTACTAGAATTCTTAGGAAAACAGAAATTATTGATCGCACTAGATTTTCGATTCAGACATTCAAAGATCGCAAAGCAAATGAAAATACTAAATTTTAGAATTTCCTTATAGAGAAGTGATTTTGCGTTAATCATTTCATTCAAAGGCAATAAAGCTACTAAGACGCAAGGGGACTTAGCGAAAGTGAAGGAAAATGAGAAAACATTAATACAATTAAAGAACAGGATTCAAAGAGACTGATGGTAACGATTGACGTTACATTTAAATTTTTGAAGATTGGAAAACAAAAAAACTAGAAGAGTTCCACAAGCGAGATGAGACTATTAGCATAGAACCTATGCTTACAACAGTTTCAACAGTAAAATGATAAGACCTAGTTGCCAGTCTAGTATATGCCTCTCTGATAAAGAAGGGGATAACAAAACACAGCAGATGCCGATGTATATTTTCTGTTTTCATTTAACGGGTGTTTTTTTTTTTGTTTTGTTTTTTTTTTTTATAAAAAAAAAAAAAAAAAAAAAAAAGAAATAGATGAGCTCAAACTTGTCAAAATTATTTTCTTTCTGCCGGTCTCCTAGCCAACCAGAATTAAAAGTACTTTTTTTTTTTTTTTTTAAGCTAAAGTGATGCAAGTGTTTATCTGGGAGAAATAGATGTTAGCCAGTATAATCAAGTGTCATGTTGGTGTATGCTAAACCAAGCTCTTGGGTCTTATCAAAAACTGATAAAAAAAAAAATCTGTCATTTTCTTCTCTGTTCTAATTATTGAGAAAAAAAAGCTTTACATTATCAATTATTAGTAAACACCGATTTCTTCGGTATTTGTCGTTGTTCTTTTCTGCTGAAAAATTGTTATTTTCTGTTCGTCGAGCTGAAGTGAAAATATCACAGGCCCTTTTGGGTAAACACAACTCCGTTTGTTGTGTGGTCGGCAATAAAGCCACCGGAAAACAACGTCACAACTTCGTTTTGCGAGCCATATGTTTGGTATACATGAACCCGTTGTAGCGGATTTTTGTACCACGCTTAGTATTGTTAATAATATCCATCCCAGGAGGCGTAAAAATTATTTTTCACTAAATCCAAGTATTGTTGATTCACAACAGCACGAAGATCCGAGATTCCCCCTATTCATGCTCCGTCCTGGGTAAAACAAACTACGTCCAACAGCTAGGGTCCCACTTATGGGTTAAATAGGCCCTTCTCCCTGTCGGCAGGGTGTATGAATATGTCGACTGCCCCCCTTGCAGAGAGTAAAAGCCTCTCAATAGGGCCACCTGTTGGCCGTGGGTGGCGACCCGTAATGCCTGGAGACTGGATCCTGGTGGCTGAGCAATCCATGACCCAGGAAAAAGCGGCCATGGTACTGAAACACTCCACTTTGGCCCTTATCTGGACTAGACGGGCGGTCGGAGAGGCCCGATCCGATCAATCGGCTAGTCCCGACATGCCATAGCATATATATTTGTCTTTATTTTCTCCCAATCATGTTATACACTCTGCTCGTGTAGAATTATCAATCTGCCCTTGCGGAACTAGTCCAAACACTCTATTATATATGCTAGAAGGCGGGGGCTGAGGGTCAATCGTGTCAAGAAATATGAATGTTGACCAACATTAGACAGTTGAGCGTTTGATAGCGGTTCAGAAACATACTCTTGGTGTGGGTTTACTGGTTTTGTATCCCCGTCCCAGCCAAGGCGAATGGGTTTCCCCCCTTGGTTTATTCCCAACATAAGTTGGACTCCATGGTGGGTGGAGGAGCATGGGACCAGCGAAAAACATAAAAACACGTATGGCTTCCTCTACAAATAAAAAACTTAAACGGAATTATATAGAATCTGATTCTTCTTCAGATAATGAAAAGGAATCATCCTTTCCAAGATTTGTTGTTATAGAGTCGTGTAGCTCACCAATCACAAATTTATCTCCCTTTATAATAGAAAAGGTGATATCAGGCAACTTAACACCTTTAACTGTCAAGAAATTGAAAAATGAGACACTGCTTGTCGAAGTGGAAAAGAAGAAACATGCAGATTTTCTACTAAAAATGACTGTTCCACAACGTTCCAGTAAAAACATACCCTCACAAATCCCTGAACACAAATAAGGGGGTTGTGAGAAGCAAAGAACTATCTTTATGTACAATAGAAGTAATTAAGAAAGAGTTGAAAAAAACAAGATGTCATTGATGTTAAACGAATTTCAATAAAAAAAAAGGTAAAATGATAGAAACAAATACCTATATAATGACATTTAACTCACCAAAAATACCAGAGAAAATTAAAGTAGGCTATACCATGGAGAGGGTCGAGCAGTTTGTGCCTAACCCTCTGAGATGTTATGTCAAAAATATGGACATCATGAAGATACGTGTAGAGGACGAGCGGTGTGTGGGAAATGTGGCCAAAAAGATTCTGACCATTACATGAATGAATGTGAATTTCTCAATAAATGTGCTAACTGTGGTGGTGATCATCCGGTCTACGCAAGATCTTGCGACAGTTGGAGAAGAGAAAAGGAAATTCTATCAATAAAGCACAAAAATAACATTCCTTACCAAGAAGCACGGAAAATGGTAGTAGGGTCGAACACTACCACATATTCCCAAGTAGTCCATCAGGAAAAAAAATGAACAAATATGAAGAATTTGTCAAAACATTAATGTAGCTGAGCCTGGGAGACTGGGACAATATTATAAATAAGATAAAAGTCTTGCGTGGTCTTGATAAAAACAATACAGCTACAGTTTCAGAAACACCAACTACTCAAAGTAATCCTGTGGACAAAGGAGAATCTTCCACTAAACGACTACAAAAACAACAGCGCAGACACAAACCACTTCTAAGAAACAAAAGTCACAGAAATCATCATACTTATAAAAGTGACAATCTTGGGAAAATTCAAACATTAAACCCAGAACCAAACAATAAGACAGAACGTGCCCTACAATCTAAAATAGACAATACTCAAACTTCATCCTCACAGGAACGGGTAAAGTTGTCGAACTTAACAAGTCAATCTACAGAATTATCAACATCAAAGGTTGATACCAAAAATAGATTTAGCTCGATAGAAAGAATGGAGACTGAAGAGCTGAGCAATATAAACAAATCTAGGAAAAACAATAAATCGAATTTAGCATAATGAAACTGCAAAATAATTCTACAATGGAACTGCAGAGGAATTAGAGCCAACTATGAAGGACTTCTAAGACTCTTGGATAAATATAACCCCAAAGTTGTATGCCTTCAAGAAACATTTCTCAAGGACACCAACCAGGTAAACATTAAAAATAACAATTCATACAATCACTTACACAAAGACGGACACAGAGCTTCTGGAAAGACATACCTCAACCCCAAATAACCAGAGACAGTGAACTCCAAATAATTGCTGTCAAAACAACATTGCAAAAAACAGTAAATATCTATTCTATCTATATTCCACCACATGAGACTATTAATAATATTAAATTTAACAAGTTAATAAAACAAATTCCTAAACCTCACTAGGTTTTTGAAAAAAAAATGTTGCCAGCTATACGTCTCTGGAAAAAAAATGTTGCCAGCTATACGTTTCTGGAAGAATAATGTTGCCAGCTATACGTTTAATAGTACTATATATATATAATAAACTTAATTTAGCATTAAATGACCTACAGTGGTTGATATGCCATAAAACCTAACCAACCAACCTATTCATGCTGTCTTCGGAGTTTGGGGTAGGTTTAGTATTAAAAAATGTCTATTAAAGAAAGACGCAGAAACAGTGCTAACATTGTTCTGTTTCTTTTTTTTTTTTTCCTGTGACATTTTTTTGTACCTGGATTGGTTATGACAACCTATTACATTTGCTGGCTTCATATTTCCCGACAGATGAAACGCGCGCATCGAAACCCGTAAGGTGATAAACAGGCTTGTACTGTCGAATGCATTGATATCAGTGGTCATGAATTAATGGTGCACTGTTGATTAGTTTTTATTTTCCCAAAGGAAGAAGTCTGCTTATTGGAAGATGGCCTTTGTATCCTCCCAATCAAATCGGCTTTCTCCAGAGACATTTCTACATTTTTATTTTTATCCTAATTTGGGGACTAGCAAAAAAATCCAAAAGCTAAACAATGTACTGAAAAACAGAAAAAAAATCGTTAGAAATAATGAAAAGAATGCTAGATTGCTGTGTGATATCCATCTTTTTATATGGCAGTGAATTCTGGACAATCTCCCCACGAATGAGAAAACTGGAGGCAAAATATGTGGTTCTACAGAAGGCTACTGAGAATTCCATGGAGGGAACGAAAATGGCAACAAAAAGAACACGTACGGTCATATTCAGGAAGACAGCGGAGATTCTCACGACGGCTGCGCCAAACGTAACACGCCCAACTCTCTATTGAGACTCCGGACAATTACAGGACTTTTCTTTTCTCTTCCATTTCTTCTGTCCGGGCCACCGGTCGCACTAGTTGATAATGTTAGCCTGCTCGTCAGGTAGTCTCGTGTTGTGTACCAGCCGAATCGAAATTCGCACGGGCTATGGTATTATTTTTCCAATTTAACCCTTTTTTCTCATTCACTAATTCATACAAAAGCCCCCAATACAAGAATATTGATATACTAAAAACATGCGTAATCAACATGCATAAAATAGACAAGTCATATAGGTACTATTGGATAATACTGGTGAAACCTAGTTTAATTTTAGGCTCGACTCTCTAGATCGTCGAATATAGATAATTTTATTCTCAAACTTCTATTCTTTATCTATGATTCCTAATTGTTCCAGGAGGCCTCTGCTACATTACCGTGCTGTTTTGTTTTTGTTTTGCTCATACAAGACATGTGCTGCGATACCCTAGGATCTCGCGCATTTAGAAATAAGTTGTAGAAAAATGTGGGGCGAAACATTGACAACCGTACACCTAGTTACATAAATTATGTCAGCTATCGTAAGACATATTACACGTTCATTTTAATGCTTGTTAGATTCTCCCTACATTTAAAGTCACTCACTTTCTCCCAGGCCCAGGTCAACGTTCTTTTTATATCTACCAATATTCAAATATACGCTTCAGGTATTTTTAATTGCTGTTGTTAAACCATGCACAGCCTACTAAGTGGCAGTAAACCTTTTCTTTTTAGTTGTTCTGTTATTCATCTCCACCATTTCCACAGCAAAATATTTCGTAGCTAAGTTCTTTTTAGTGTAACCCCCTCCTTCAGGTTCCTTCAGACGATCATGGTTACCATCTAGCTGACTCCTCACTCATTAACGCGTTACTGTTTTGTCGTGATGATGATCACGATTCTACTCAATTTAGCTGGCACCCGAATGCTTCACAACCATTCACTTTGCCACGTTGTGTTTTTGATCTCGGAGAGTGAGAAGATCGCTGATGAAGTGACACTGGGAACCCCTTTTGGAGTTTACAGCCTGTGTTAGTAGCAATTTAAATTTCTAAGTTCTTGTCTTTATGGCTTGCACAAGGTCTTGGTCAGGAGGTCTTGGCGAACGATGTGGATTCCACTAGCAGTAATGAGGGGACTATTCACTTGTTATCCATACCTCCAGCTTATATGGAGTCCTGCGTCCGGCAGGTGTGAAGTTGACCAGGTGTGGGATTCGGTTATCACACACTCTTAGCGTCAACTTTTCCCATAAAATCCTATATTTTCAAAATATGTATAGTCAAGTAATTTTCCAAATTTAGGGGTTGACAAGCCCCCTTTTGAGAGTGGCCAGAGGAATCAAGCAGCCCCTCCATCTCTGTTCACTTCTCCTTTTGCATCATCGTTCTATATAGGCGCTATTAATTTCACACTCCCTTCTCCAACCTTATCAGCATCCAACCTCAGACTACACCAAGGGCTGGTACAACTGTCTTTGTGATGGATCTAATCTTTTAGAATGCGTAGGCTAAAAGGGGATGTTCAAGAATTAATCTTTCTTTATTAGCTTGTCTCACGCTGGTTGTTTTAGGTGATTTCTCAAAGCCAAGGACTTGACCATATCTAAGATAAACGGAGCCGATCTCAAGAATTGTTTTGTTCATTTTCAGTTATCATGGGTGGGAAAGAAAATATTCCCAACATCTTTGGTAATAAAAAAATCTTTCTCTGTTTGTGTTTCTCGGTAAACCATGCCACACAGCAGGTCGCCTGTGGTTACTACAGAGCTAGTAATTATTTTTTCTTTATCAGTTTGTCTTTAAAAAATCCAAAATAATGTTGGCCATAAACATTTTGACGAATGTCACAGAAATGAAAATGAAGTAACCCATCTCCAATCTTCGGCGCTAATCTTTATTTTTGTAGGGATATTTTTATTTTGGCTGGTTGAGTCAAACAAGTTGTTTTCCTTGCTCTTTGTCCAGAACAGTTTAGTTCTGTTAATTTTGTGACCACCTGTTTTCATTTTCGACAATGTTTTCTTTGTTTTCCAGGATTAACATCTTCGATGATACATTAATTGTCTCTTTCTTATCGGCGGGAAGTGGGGAAGGACTGGTAGTCTTGGTTTTGCTCAAATTCACTGAATTCTGTCTAGTTAAATTTGGACTCTATTCTCCTTGGAACTGTTCGTGATTTCATTTTATTATTTTGAAACCATTTTTTCAACCCATTTCGTTTTTAATTTTCTTAACTGTTCAATCCACTTTCCTGCGAATCAACAATTATCATCCGGTTTGCAGTTTCTTTACGCTTCCTTTTTTCTTTCTTTCCTTTTATTTATTTTTGTTTGATTAACACCCTGAAGTCTCAGTGTCATATTAGTACCTAAATAGAATTTCGACAGATATATAATTCTAATTTTCTCTTTATGATGTACTCGTCGATAGCGATATTTTTGCCGTGAAATAAATATTTCCTCATAATTCACCTCAAATAATATAAAGTTTCTTATCACAAATATCAATTCACCCATTAAACTAGGCACAGTGACACTATAGAGATTGATGCGGAAAGGGTTAATTTTTGTCGTACCAAGAACTATATAAATCAACTGAAGATTAAGCCCATGAATCTTTCGTTTTATTTTTTGTTATGAAAATATTTTTCTTAATTTAACGCCTGCCATGACTCGAACCTGCGCTACGACATTCCATATTCCACTACTCTGAGATCACGAATACAACGTGGATCGTGTGAATCGAAGAGACCAGCGCAGAGTTATCCCTGTGGCTAAAATGTCGTCCTAAGACAATGAGAACAGGACCACTAAACGTGGTTATACCATCGGGTGTAGGCGGCGGCGAAAGGTGCTACATTATGTGGTGCCAGTGACCTAAGATGCGACCCTATTGCAAGGGGGTTTTACAACAGGAGCTGTAAGTGTAGACTCCATCGAAATAGCTAGGTGTGTTAGGCGTCGCTTTTAATTTTAGATGCTGTCTACGTTCGCTGTGCTGTGGAAATTTTTGTGCCTCGGTCACTTTCATATAACCTTGTAGTGAAAAGTGATAGTCTCTGAAAGCGTACGAGATGCTTAAATGCTTCAGATAAGGAAATCCTTTTATTCGGTTACAGCGTATGATGAGCTGAATATGTATGTTTTGAGAACGAACAGAAAATATTAAGTTGTTTGGTAAATAACGTCCGATTTTAGAATACTAATATAAAATAGTTGCATAAAAATACATTATTCATTCTCTTAATTTTATATCAGTCTTTCAGAATTGGATTTAAAACATTTTTACAGTATTGTACAAAGCCCGGGGGTCACTCGAAGTAGAGGGTTACGTTAAGGGGTAGTTTATATGGAGTTTAACAGTTAACATCCACAAATCAGTGCTTTGCGGGAAGAAGCTATTCGAGTGGAACTTTCTTTTCGCCGATGGAATACGGAGGGAATGTGGGTGGTTTGTTACTATGTAAGTGGTATGGTCTTGGGTGTGAAGGTTAGACTTGACGGAATCAAGGAATGTAGTTCGTCCAAGAACTTTCTATGGCAGTAGCGATAGAGCAGTGAGAGGCTCGCCACATCCCATCTGTGAGAAGATGAAAAATAATTCTTCTCTAAAAAGGACCCGGAAATGCTTGTGAACTATATCAAGATTGGAAAATGGGGCCTGGAAAGCTTCTGCCCAGATATGACAACAGAACTCCATTTTAGGCCTGATCTGGCTCTTATAAAGGCAGAGCATAGCATGAGGAGTCAGGTACTTACTGGAGTGGTATAGGGATACGCTCATTTTACCTGCATCTTGAGCGATGGATCGTGTATAAGAGTTCCACTTGCGGTTTGAGACCCAATATTCTGTCAGGGAACATCCGTTCATCGTGACTGGCGGTAGTGCAGGGTCTAATGGGCGGTGAAACACTTCCTCTTAAAGATGAAATAAAAGAGATGCCTTTTTTTTTTTTTTTGCTTGAGTTCGTTTGGTCATGACGCTTCTCAAACTGCTAAAACTGATGCCAACATTAACTGAGCATGGGGTGTAGGATTCACTTGTGATCGGACAGCCCGAGGCCCTTCTTTGAAGTCCCGCAGTGACGATACGAGTTTTGAAGATCAACATGGCAGAGGAAGTTCAGCTGAAAACAGTAGTCGAACAGCATCTACATTAAAGTGTCAGAGAAATGTATCCGATAATGGGTGTCAGCATTTCAACAATATCGGACAGACCATGTCAAGAAAATTGGCGAGGAGAAGAAACTCTATAAATGGTTTAATGGAAAGTCAAGGAGTTCGACGTTTTGAATTGTGTTCGATGCTGCGTCTGCGAAATTTGAATGAGATATTTCTTGATCGAACAGTGACTTGTGATGAGAAATGGATCCTTTATGACAAACGATTGGCTCAGTGGCTTGATCATGACAAAAGACCCAGATACTTTCCAAAACCGAAGTTTACTACCAGCAACTAGATGAAGTACACATTTTAGATAAGCAAAACGCGAACGGCACTGGTTAATCAATGAGTTCCAGCCACATGTTGATACTGCAGAAGATTACCGACTTGGGATATGAAACTTTGCCACATCTAACACATACCTCTGATCTCTCACCCACTGACAATCACTTTCATTTTTAAGCCAAAACACATTCCGCTCTAAAGGAGATACAGAAACTGCGTTCAAAGATTTCTTGGTGTTTAAACCTTTTAGAATTTTATCGTAAAGGCATGTAGCTCGATGGCAGAAATGTATAGAAGTTCAGGGCTCCTATTTTAATTGATTTAAACACTGTTTAAATACATTAATTCAGGAATAAAAGTTTATTCTAAAATCGGACATTAATTTCCAAACAACCCAATAATATTCTCTTGAGGCAATTTTTAAAATCGTCAAGTAGACCAATGGGAATATATTATGAAAATGATTACATCTGTTTCGTCTCTGAATTATTTTGCTTTCTTTAAGGCAGCTTACATGACAAACAGAAAAGACCTCTCACTAAACATCCAATCATTGCAGTTGTCTTTGCTATCTGATAAATATATTACATTATGTGAATAGATCCAGAAAAAAGAAATCTAAGTCAAATTTGCGTTTCCATGTCGTTTATTTCTCTAATTACAGACTTTTGTTCACTTGTATTGCAGATTTTTAAGAAAAAAAGGTCTTAAATGTTTACATGTTCGATTTTTTACATATGGCCTATTTATCTAAGCAACTGTCCGTTATTCGTCGACCTGTTTTGGGATTTCGTACAATAATGTGTTATTCTAAATCTGAAATTTAATGACCTATGACGTTCATTTCTGGTGTCTTTCTCTATTTCAGTTTTAACAATTCTTGACAATAAATCAGTGTTTTTTTGTCTTAAATAAAAGTAGGTTGACTTCTTTTATATATCCTATTTTTGACCAGAAAATTGTAATGTTCCTGAAGTTCTCATTTTCGTTGTAGTGTTTATAATATCAGCCAGATATTTTTTCCATCCTTTATTTATATTTTTAGCTCTGGTTTTTCATCTCTCTCTAAAATAGCTTTATTCTCAGTTCAATATGCAACCAATATACGCCAGTATTAAATTACAATGACAGGGAAGTTCTGAGTGGATGGGGGAGTCGGGTGTGTTTTGGCAACGGCTGTGTTATCTAGGGATACGTAAACAAACTGCTGGCCGACTGGCCAAAGAAAAATTCAAATGAAAATGTTATTTCGATAAGTGACGAAAAACAGGTGAGCAAAAGGGCTCTGGATAGATATGAAAAATTAAAAGCCACACAAAACGTGTCCACTGACCGACTTCTTTCGACGGAACATCTTTGGCCTGCGATAATAAAATTGTTATCAGAAATATGTACTGAAGGGAAATGAATGGGAATTTAGAAATGTCTTTTCGGGGCGACGTTTGGCCATGTTAAAAAGACCACCCATTCGGATAATTGGCGATAAAATGCCTGACGATGACCACGTGTAGAACAAGAGTTATGACCGCCATTGTTCATATTGTCCTGTTTTCGGCTAGAGGAAGAGGAAAAGAAAAGATAATTTTTTAGTTAAGCAAGATATTTTTTTTCCTGAAACAAAACCGCGGATTCGTCCACGCCCGACTAAGACATCATTGGTCGAGTGGTGATCACGTGACGCACGAAGGAGGCTGTCGCCGCCCATCCAGAATATAGGTATGAGAAGCTGCTACGAAGAAGTGGGGAGGGCAGTTCACGCCCCTGAAGTATGGTGAGAAGGTGGGGAGTAAGGAAAGGTTCCCAAAAATGGAAAAAAAGTGGAAATTCCTAACCAGAGAGGTGGATATGTATTTAGAATTATCGAGAAAACCCCGACGCCGACAACCCCCCCCGGTTTTGGTCGGCGTCCATATAAGCGAAGCCACAGCATGCAGAAATCTGTTTTGAGTTGAGTTTGAGTTGAGTCTCAGTTCGAGTTGGATTTGCAGCGAAGAGTCAGTCTCCAGTTGAAGCCGCCTCGCAGATAGCTGACCAAGATTCACGCAAATTCCGGACTCCTCTTCAACCCAAGAACAATTATTTTGAAGAGCGACTTAGATCCAGACCACCAAAATAAGTTTTTTTTTTTTTTTTTTTTTTTTTCGACTTTCGTCCGATGACACACCGAAAAACCAATTTCTTAGAGAGCAAACAACTTGAAGCGTTAAAACTCGCCTAACGGAAAACGACGTGTCACAATCCATAGAACGGGTCGGGAGATAGATGCAGTCCTATGTATCGAACAACTAGACATAAAGTTTATCTTTTTTGATATCTTGAACTTTTGAATTTTCATTTTTTTTTTTTTATGCATATTTGTGTGGTGTCACCCCCGTTGAACCCGATTTGCATTACGGTCCCAACTACTGATTGATCTCGTCTGCCTAAGGTCAATTCACAACGTGGGTAGGCAGACTGTGGATCAATGCAGTTACTTTGGTAACCAGGCGTTGGAAGCGATTTGGGAACGACGAGGCTGATATCAAATCTAACCAGATTCCCACCCGAATCATCAAAAGGTTAGAACGTCATATTTGGATGCCGCGACCGATACCAAGCCAGTTGATCGTCACATGACGAGACAACACGACTGACGCGACAGGCGGACGTCACGTTTGGAGCGGCGACACCCGAACGGAGCAGCGAGGAGCGAACAGCTGGCGCCGCGGCGAGGACGTCACAGTTGGTGCCGTGGTAGACCAGGATAGGACGTCACAGTTGGCGCTGCGACCAGGGGACGACGTCACAAGTGTTTTGTAAAATCGTAGCCATCATGAAGAAAGTTGGTGGGGGGTGATGTTGATATCGCTTTTGGGGGGGGATGGGGGATATTATTTTGAATGGTTTTCTGGCTTCAGCATGATTTTTCATAAAATCAGTTTTCCTGTCTCTGAATTCTTATTGAAATTTTTGGAAATATATTTTACCAATATAACATTGGGCTAAAATGTTTACCGAAAGCTACTTTCCTTAACAAAGTAGAGATAAGTTCCTAGGTACAATTAATCACTCAATCTCTCAAAATTATTGGTTGTCATGCTTATATATCTGCGTTCGAATCCAAACTATGCCTACCGTCAATTTTTTTTATTTTATTTTTTATAACCTTGCTTCTCTTTCGCTTCTTTTTAAACTTATCGCCCGTCTATTGTTTTTCTCCTAGTTTTTACAATCGTGAGAAAATGTGGTTTGATAGACGCCACTAGGGTTCCGGTTGAGTCGTTAGCAGCTATGTGTCGAATTGGATTTTGAAAGCTGTTTGGTTTTTTTTGTCGTCGTCTGATATTAAATTAACAATCGACAATGGTGAATGCAGGGGCGTTGAGTCAGAGGAATTTGCGATGCCAGAAAAAAAATTTGTTGTAGTTAGTAAAAATACCCAGATTGAATAAAAAAAAAAAAAACATTTTTAATTAAAGAACGAGCGGAGATTTCAAACAAGTAATTATTTTTCAGGTAATTTTTTTTACATTTTCTCAAATGTTTTTTAATTAATGAAAACACACACACACACACACACACACACACACACACATATATATATATATATTTGGTTGGATTGATGTGAGTTTGTGATCCTGGGTTTTCTAATAAGTACCACGCATATAATATATAAATAATAATATATATAATATACACACACTTTTCACAGACACACACACAAACAGACTATAGGTAATTGAATCAGAGGAATGAATCAATGTTAAAATGTCGACATGAAAACAAATTTCTATGATATATGTTTAACTTTATTAGCTACCATATTTCCATAATATTCAGTTCCCTCTAACTTTTTAAATGTCGATAGTATAACTAATTCTAATTTCTATATTTTATTTCCCCCTATAACCTCTTAACACTATAATTTATAAACTTTCCCCTACTTTAATGTCTCCCCAACTCTTTCCATTATTCCCCTACATCCTTTTATATATTTTTAGTCCCTATTTTATTCTCCTTTTAATTTTAAATTAATATTCCATTCTTCATATAGCCCCAAATTAATGTCGTAAGGTTAATATTCGGGTTTAAAACTGCTTCTCTTTAAGACAATACCTTCCACCCTCCCCTGACTTCTGTCTCGTGCCTTTCGTCTGACTGAAACTTTGAAATGGATAAATTCTGTATTAGTTTTTCGACAGGTTGATTTTTTAGCTTTCACAGTTAAATTCTACCCCTTCCCCACTGTATAGACACACTCAGTCCACACCGGGGTTGATAAGACAGACGGCCAATATCTTCGTCTGCCGAAATAGGCTATTCCTCTTATGAGGTAATTTGGGATTTTATTACGTGTGTGCGTTTTTCACTTGACAAACAATTGCTTATTATTTAAAATATGCATACATTCGTTTGTTTAAAAAAAATCTGTTTTGTATAAAAAAAAAAAAAAAATAGTTTTCGTACACTAATATCAGTGAAGTAAGCACAGTTTCAAACTTGACATTTGTAAATAAACGAGTCGCAATAAGTCAGTGATCGATTTTACACTGTATAAATATTAGGAATAGAATGTCTCTTTTAAAATGATAAAAATGGCAAACGTCACGCTATGAAGGAGGTATAATGAATACTAATCTAAACTGGGATTGACGGCGAAGTTTAGTGCGTATCCGTCTATGGACGTTGTGTACCAATGACATGATTGCGTGATTCCTGTCTTTGGCCGTGGTAACTTTCGTCGCTTTGTGTCCAAGCACACGTCGGAATCAGACTGGAAAAAAAACGTTTTCAATAAAATGCACAACACTGTTGGTAACCTTAACAACCGGTTTATTGGATATACAAAAAAATCTGGTTAAATAAAATGCCTCTATAATCTACTGCACTCGTCCTCAATTCTTCAAAGTAATAACTAGCCTTTCGAATTTCCCTCACTTCTCTCACTGTCGCTGTGTCTGTGGAGCTCTTGCTTATATAGACTACCCCTTCTCAAATTTGAGGTTGATGTATCTAATTCCTCCACCCCAGCCGTCTTAATCGTAGGAGATCACTATATTGTACACTCTTTGTCTAGAATCTCCCTAGATATCTTTCTGTAAAGATAACCGCGTTCTTGGGGAAACAACATAAACAAATCCCCAGTTTGGGAATTAATAAAATTCTTCATTGTCTAGAATAATTTGTAAGAACGCAGACGTTTTGGACAGATAGTATAATTTAAACAAACCCAATTCCTGAGACTTAAAGAAAACAGATGCCCCTTTATTTAAAAGAATTTAGATCATTATTTTCTTACAGAACACACACGTTTGGGGCAGATAGTATAATGTAAATAAGTTGAACTTAATTTCTCGGGACTAAAAAAAAAGTCGGATAACACATTAATCATGTTTTCTTATCGGAGGGAAGATGATAGGGTGGGTTGCCTTGGTTTTTCTCAATTTTTAGTGAATCTTGGTTAGTTAATTCCGGTTAGTTAATTCCGAGTTCGATTCTCTTCGGAACTGTTCTTAAATTCATTTTTATTATTATTTTAAAACATATTTTAACGTATTTCTCTTTAATTTTCTTCTCAACCATTCACACTACTCTCTTGAGAATTTTAATAACAGCTTCCCGTCCGTTGTAGCTCTTAGCAATGTGGCACCTTGCATTATTAGAAATATTCATAGAAATATGATTTAATTTTTCTTTTACTCGGTTTATTAAACAGGTTGTTGATTTTTCTTAAACGGAAAATAATTGAGTTGAAAATAATTCACTAAAGTTGTACTTAGACGATCCTAAGGAAAGAAGAAGGAAGGGGAAAGAAAAGAGGAAGAAAGGAAAAAAAGGAAAGAGATGGATGATGCAAAACCCGGTCATAAGCGAAGATAGGTGTCAGAAAGATATCTTGGCCTGCGTGTTGGCCGAATTTTAAAAGACAATAGAGAATTGTTATTTGAAATGAAAAATCATTTAGAGGGAGAAAAAAACCAGGCTTGATGACAGTGTATTGGGATTGATAAGAATATCGGTCAAAGCACCTAGCCTACTTTTGCGTGGAAAGACTCATTGTCAAATTGGAGAAAGGGAAATTTTTTTTAGAACAATAGAAACGAAATTTTTTAATCGGAGAAAAAGTGTCTTTTGGGTTGAGGGGAGTGACCGGTGGAACTGTATACAGATTCTGACCTATTAAGAATTGGAAACCCACGATAATAAAGTGGGGACATTTTCAATGTAGATAATTAAGATTTTCTGGCTGTCGGGTCTGACAAAAACAAGAGGTGAAAAAACGATTGTCTCAGCTCACAGATGGCGCCAATATTCTTTCCTGAAGTCACATCTAATTAGCGGCAGGCTGTTTTGACAGAGCCCAGGTGAGAAAAAGCCAAGATTGTCATTTTTCGTACGTGCGAAAAGGGCAAAATTGGATTTTGTTTTTTTTAAAACAAGAACGATGTAAACCACGCCCGAAAAGAGGAGAAAGGATGCTCGATCAATAACAATTGGTCGGAAACGGTCACGTGGCATACGGGAGAGAGGAGGAGAAATGCTCGATCAGGAATCATTGGTCGAGAGCGGTCACCTGACATACGAGGGACCGGGAAAGATGGGTGTGCGCCTCCCCACCAAAGGCACTGTGAGGAAGTAGGGGTGAAAACAATAGCGATAATGGGAAGACAGAAATAATGCGGCTATTGGAATTATCGAGAAACCCCTGACGCCGACAAACCCACCCCGGTTTGTTGCGGCGTCAATAAAAGCAGGACCCCAGTCGACAGAAGTAAAGTTGCAGCTGGACCGCGGGCAGGGATAGAGCCTGAACGCGGGCATCAGGCCCGATTCACTCGCCCCTTTGCGGGCAAGAGAATCCTCAGACAAGAAATCCTTCCACCCAAGTCGAAGACATGAGTTCAGCCCCGGACGGCAGCGAGAAGAGATCACCTCGGACGACAGAGAGTAGCGGCTGAGTTGCGGCAAGAAATCCTTCCACCCAAGTCGAAGACAAGAGAACTTCCAGCCCAAGTGGACAAAGAAGAAGATTACTCGGAAGCCGCATAGAAGATCCAGCTTAAGTCGAAGACAAGAGAAGTTCTATCTAAGTCGACGAAGAAGAAGAAATACAACTCAAGTCGAAGAGAAGAATCAACTGCGAATGATCGATAGAAATTAGCCCCAGTGTCGAACTAAACCACACTCCGACATACACAATTCTAAAGAGTAGGCAATTCGAAATCTTTAGGTTGTGTGATAGAAGCTTGGTGCCATAGTCCACAGAGCGGGTCGGGAAATGAGAACAATTTTGTTTTTATGTAACGGACATTAGATATAAAGGGTTGTCACCCTTTTTTATCAGTAATTTTTTGTCTCGTGAGTTTTTTTTTTTTTTTTACTTGTGTTTTGCCACCCCGTCGGACTCAACTTGTATCGGCCCCAATCCCTGCTGGTCCCGTCTGTCTAAGATCTAAACACAGCGTGGGTAGACAGACCGGAGATCAGTACAGTTGCTTCAGTAACCAGGTATTGGAAGCGGGTTGGGAAAGGCGAGGCTGGTGATCATCCAACCAAGGGGTTGGAGCGGCACGCTTGGAACCAGGAGGAGCGACCAGGAGGAACGACGTCACAGTTGGCGCCGTAACCAAGGGATTCGACCCTGGGCCAGGTGTGTAACCGTCACAGCAATATTTGTCCATTTATCAAGTCTCTCAGCTTGGTTCTGTCACCCATTCACACAAGATTGTTAAGTCGGTGGCTCGTTGCATGCTTTTGTCCCCTTTGGCTTCAGCATGTTCTGTGAGTGTCAAATTCTCTAAACCACCTTCTTCATTATGGGTCCCAAAAATTTCAGCTGTCACTTTCTGATTCTAAGTATGAGTGTCCTTTTTCTTTTTTTCCTTTTTCATTAAGACTTCTTCGTTGCTCACGCGCTTGTTTCAGAAAGTGCATTTTTATAAAATAACACCCACCAGGTACAGAAAAATTAAGTCTGTTCTAAAAGAAATTGCCTAAAAGAAAAGATAAAAGCAAAACGTTTGAACCTTTTCTCTACTTTTAATAAACAGTTTTCTGAAACTGTGGCCGGCTGTGCTTAGACTTATTTTGTAATGATCTAGAATGATTATGATATTTCATCATTCTAAAAGCAACCTTTCCACCGTGATGATCGATGATAAAGATATTTCATCATCCTGGAAATAAAGATAAATATTTAATTATTCTAAGAACCTTTCCACCAGTGATGATTTATTAATATTTCATCATTCTGGAAATAAGATCAAATATTTCATCATTCTAAAAATCTGAAATTTCATCATGATAAAAACGACCTTTCCACCAAAAGCAGAGCAGTAATAAAAAGAAACACAGGCATATCACCATCCCTCTGTGAAAATCGACTCAAAGAAAATCGACTTAACAACGAAATTCTCGGAACAAACAAAAACAAGTATACACAAGCTTAGTATAAAAAATAAAAGGAATCCTCTATCAATTACTAATACATATAACAATGGGGTAATTACTTCAACAACTCCAGTCTCGTTACAGTTTTTTAGTAATTAGGTCACCTTGTGACGTCTTCGCCGCGGCGTCAGCAGTTCGCTCCTCGCTGCTCCGTCCGGGTGTCGCTGCTCCAAACGTGACGTTCTAACCCTTTGGTTAGATTGATACCAGCCTCGCCGTTCCCAACCTGCTTCCAACGCCTGGTTACCAGGGTAACTGCACTGATCTCCAGTCTGCCTACCCACGTTGTGAATTGATCTTAGACAGACGAGATCAAACAGGGGTTGGGGCCGTAATGCAAGCTTGAGTTCAACGGGGGTGATAACACACAATTATGTATAAAAAAGAAAATAAAATAAAAACTCACAAAGTAAAGTATCAAGAAAAAAAGGTAACAAACTTTTTTATGTCTATTTGCTCGGTACATAGGACTATGTCTACTTCCCGACCCGTTCGGTGGATTGTGGCACGACGCTTTTACTAGGCAACTTTAAGGCTTCAAGTTGTCTGCTCTCTAAGAAATTTGTGTTTCGGTGTGTCTTTGGACGAAAGTCGAAAAACTTATTTCTGTGGTCTGATTCTAAGTCGCTCTTCAAACTACTTGTTCTTGGTTGAAGAAGAGTCCAGAAGTGTGCGTGAATCTTGGTCAGCTATCTTGACGCGGTTTCAACACTGGGCACTCATCTCTGCTTGTCGTCCAAGGTTCAAAACTTCTCTCGCCAGGGTCCGCGGCTCAACTCAAACTTCTTCTCTCCGGCTTGGGTCGACGAACTTCTTCTCTCCAGAGTCTGAATTAGTGGTCACTCATCTCCGCCGTCGGTGCGCGAACTAACTTCTTCTCGTCAGCTTGGGTCGAACGAACTTCTTCACTTAGGCCAAACGAACTGGCCTCTCCTGCCCGCCAGGGGCGAACGAATTCGGCCTGCCGTCCGCGGCTGAACTGATTTCTGTCGGTTGGGGTCTCGCTTTTATTGACGCCGTCAAAACTGGGGTGGGTCTGTCGGCGCCAGGGGTTCTTCGATAATTCTAAATACGTATCCACCCTTCTTATTTCTGGTTAGGGATTTTTCATTCTTTTCCATTTTCGGTAACTCTCCTCTCACTCCCACTCCCCTACTGTGCCTCTGAGGGGCATGTATCCACTTCCCCGCTTCTTCGTATCGGCTCCTCACACTTACACTTCTGATAGGGGCGTCGACCGATTTTCCTCGTGCGTCACGTGACCGCTTTCGGCCAATGAGGTCCTGGTCGGGTATCTTTTCCTCCTCCTTCGTATGTCATGTGATCTATTTGGCCAATGACGTCCTAGTCGGGCGTGGACAATCCGTGGCTTTGTTTTGGGAAAGGATTACCTTGCTTAAAAAACAAAGATATTAATTAAACCGCCCTTATCATGAGCGACTGAGTTGACACTCTCGGCTTTTTTAACACGTGGTATTTGTCAAGCAGTTTATCGCTAATTGGATATGATCTAAGAAAAGAATTTCTCAGACTAGTTGGCGTTTCAGAAGCGAAAATAAAAATATTTCAATTTCCTTTCGCTCGAAGCTTGATAACAAAAATCTTTACTATCGCAGGGCGGGCAAAAAAATTTATTCTGTCAAAAGAAAAATTTTGCCAGTGACATCTTGTGTGGGCTGTTTCTAATTCTGAAGACTGTGTTTTCGTATTAATGGTTTGTCTTCATATCCTTAGATACACTTCCCCACCCACTTAGACCTCTACTATCATTCCAATGACACACTTTCCCACTTGTTACTTATCAATATTTTCATTGTCCCTAAACTTCGTTTCTTCTTTTCCTCCTTTCTTTCTTTTCCCTTGGGTGACATCCAATTGATAACAAACTTCCATTTTTCGTGGACACGCGGAAATCGGTCAAATGCTTGTTCCTCAGGTGACCTGAATATTTTCGACACCTGCTATCTATCAGTTCTAGCCGTGTGTGTGTGCGTGCTCGCCTATGACCTGTTTTCGTATTATTTTTTCTTTCTTTCTTTTCGTTTTCCCTTTCTTTCTCACAGATCGCTTGAATGTAAAGAAAGAATTTTCGGCCTTAAATAATTATTAAATGGTTGATAAACCGTAAAAAACAAATCATATATCTATAAATATTTCTTTCAACTCGTCAGGTATGCATGGTGCCACACACCTACTTAATTGAAATAGAATTGATTAAATGGCACCATTAATAACTAAAGTGAACCCCTATTATCTATTTAAATTTTTAAATCTTCACGTAACAGATCGAACAAAAATCAAATGTTATTGTTTAGGCAGTGTGATCACTTACATAAAAAGGACTTCTCTGAAAGAAGGGGCTCACCAGGTTTTACAGAGTGCAGTCAGGCTGTACAGATCGTCCATCGGTTGCCACGTCAAGCCATAGTGCCACACGCACCGCCGCCCCTTGGAAGTGCTGTCGAAGAGTGACTGTTGCTATCTTTGGGGCATACGAGTGAATTTTTCTCCAAATTCATCCAGCTAACAACGAGAAGCCATCTTAATAAAATAAAATGAATAGGGAGATCAATTACTTGTTCGGCGAATCTGCCGTGGCCCTAGAGTGAGATCACATTTTAATTGTTATTCTTTTTTCTTTCTTTTTTTTTTTTTGTTATAAATAAGACTTAAATAATACATCCCTTTCCCACGCATCTGGACAATCCACGCCCTGCGTTGAGCAATAAAGTTGGAGACAAAATTTTAATTTTTACCTCTTCTCCACAAATCTCCACAAAAAATCAGATAATTATAAGATGTTACTGAGCGCTTCGGTATTTTTTTAAAAATTCTTTTGTTACTGCTTTTTTTTCATTACTATGAACAAGCAAACACATGGGGAGATGTCAGATTGCTATTGGGGAATAGAATTCGCGTCGCACTGGATCATAACGAAAACCTGAATTTCCGTTACACAAAACATTTGACCGCGACTGACCCATGACTTTAACTTGGGTGAATTTATGAATGAATGTTATTATTTAGACACGCAATTAATATCTGGATTTCTCTTTAGTCTGGAGAACCGAGGCGATCAGATAACAAATTCATGATGGGAACTCTCCGATCATTAATCTTAGTCTTACCTCATTTTCCAGATAACTCATTAATATACCGGCTCTTTCTATTTCTTAACATAACTTCTGTGAGTAGTGACATTCCAAAAGCAAAATGGTTTTTATTATACACTTTGCAACTCTCTCATATATATATATATATATATATATATATATATATATAGTACCCTACAAAAGTCAACGACCACCTTAAGCTATAATAAAATTTTGGTAAATTGTTTACTTGTTAGTAAACGTTTTCTACCCTCCCTCACACATACTTGACAGATGATAGGTTTTCTCAACAAGTGTCATTTGTTACAGAGAGTAATGGTCACTCTTGAAATATTAATAATTATAGTAATGTAGAATTTTGTTTATAGATGAGAAAAATAATCTGTGGTGAAGTTTGTGGCCAGAGAATTTGTGCTTCGTCAGAATTATTAATATAAAATGTCAAAACAATTGTGTTTATATGAACTATGGAATACCAATTGAGAAGAAGACTTTTCATTTAATCATGAATAGGGAGAGGTCAGTAATCAGGTTGTATTCTAAGTTTACCAACACCCCGGGTTTTTGTCATCACCCCCGCGTTTACTTAAGCGGGTGTTTGTGCGAAAACAAACAGTCGAAGCACGGAATTGGCGCTGGGTGAAGTGAGTTGACGAAAAAGAGAGAGAGGCAGTGTGAGTGAAAGCGGCCGCTTGCTGCTGTTATATGCATTATTACAGAAGTCTGGAAGTGAACTCAAGTTATCTGCAATATTGGCACAATACTGCCAGTGAACCCTCCTTATATCCTGATAGTGAAATAATTACGGCAACCACTAAGAACAAAAAGGATGAACCTGAAAACTACTTTTCTCCTTTCAGAATTATCTGCAATATTTTTTTTCTGGATTTCATTTCGTATAAACTACTTTCTTGTAAAAGAAACAGTCTTTTTGTACCAATTTCTTCTTATATATATATATATATATATATATATATATATAAAGAAATATAGTCTTAAGGTGTGCTATATTTATGGGATAAAGTGCTCAATATCAGAGATAAAGCGTGTGTAAATATAAAAGTGAACATAGAAGTCAACACTTAGAGGCGACAGTCTGTTTCATGCTATATGCAATCGTCAGGCCACCTGTGCTGTTATTTTTCTCGGCTATTTATATATATACGGGTTAGTGGTGCATTGTGGGTATTCTATTATGGCGGTTATTTTTACCGGAAGTTGCTTTGTTCATTTATTTGGGTCAAGTTATATTGCTCGTTTTTATTTATTTTTTTATTTTATTTTATTTTTTTTTTTTTTTTGTCTCTTATTTTATTTATTTATTTATTAACGTAGTAAAAATTTGTTTATATCACGTATTTAAGTTTTGTTTTGGTTTGAGAATTTAATTAAAGCTATTTGTTCAATTTTTGGGGTTGGTTGTTGTAGTTCATTCTAACTATTATTTTTTTGGCGGGAACAGTTTTTTAATTTGGGATTGGTTTGCCTATTTATTTACTTGGATGAATTTAGGTCAATTTATTTTTATATTTTCTCTTTTTTTGGTTTTCGGTTTTTAAGCAACATATAGTACTTATTTATTTATTTTATTTATTTATTTATTTATTTTTTTTTTTTTATTATAATTGTATTTGTTTTTATTTTATTTTTTCCGTTTTTCATTTTTTAGGTTACGTAGTAAAAATTTATTTTCATGCCTGCATTTTGAGATGAGCTCGGATCTTTTATTTAATAATTTATTTTGGTCGGGGAAAGTAATGATAGCTATTTTTTCCTCCAAGCAAAGTTTGCAAGTTTTTGATTGGTTGTTGTAGGCTGATGACTTTTTCCTTATCTTCCAAGATATTTTTGGTGTGATGTGCGTTTTGTTTTTTATTTCCCAGATATACTTAGAAAGCATAGTACTGTTCGCATATTTACTATTTGTGAACGATGTTTTGTGTGTATAATTTCTTTGCTTCCAGGGTCCTTCAGTTACTCCTATGTATACTTTTTTTTTTCGTTATCTGGTGATTTTATCGTGGCTTGGTATATTACGTTGTTTTGTAGACAATTTCCGTTTAAGGGACATTCGTTCTTTATTCTGCAGTTGCACGTGGGTTTAATTTGTTCGTGTGGTTTGTTGATAATTTTCCTATTGTGCTTTTTTTATTATTTGTGCCATGCTCTCGGTGCAGCTGTAGCTGATTTTTACTGTATTTTTGTTGAATATCTTGTGTAAGGTGCTTGATTCTGGGAAGTGTTTGTGTAAGAGTTTGAAGAATATTTTTCCTACGTTTGTTTTTACGTTCTTGCTGTACGGTGGGTTGAACCATATGATATTTCTTCTCCTGTTGGTCTTTTTTGTATTCTGTGGTGAGTATGTGAGTATTGCTGGGAATCCGCTATCTTTTTAGGGCCGTTTCATAGTCTTTTTAGCTTTGTTAAATAGGGATTCATTGGAGGAATTGTCGGAGAGCCTGCGGTTAATCGATTTTGGTATCTGTTTGATTATAGAAGGCGGATGGTTGGAAGATGTGTGTATGTAGAGTGGTTTATCGTTAGGTTTTCTGTATGGTTTATATGTGCCTTTATTTATATATATATATATATATATATATATATGATTTTTCTGCTTGGCTCGATTCTCGCCTCAACGGACTAGCAGGTAGACCAGCTGAATCTCCCGGGATCTACGATTTGTTAATCGCTCTCCAGGATCAAAAATCATAACGTGGCTGGAAAGTGGAATCGAATCGACATTGTGAACCGGAGACTTTGATTGAACCTGTAATACTGGATCGGGACAGGACCAACGGCTGGTCTTGTAGAGTGCATCGATCTAGTGGGGTCAGGATAGGTGCTACATATTTACATACCCAAACTTCATAGTCTTTTGCGAGGGTTTAAAATTTGACGGGGCGGGAATATTCGCTAACCTACAAAAATGGTCGTGTGTAAGTCTTCTACCAATTTGCATAAATCAAGTAACTGCAATTATTTTTAATCAAAAAACGAAAAGTTTGAATATTCCAAAGAGAAAAAATACTAGCATGTTAGTATTTCGTATAAATTCTTTAAGCTTGAATAATGGCTTTAATCTGCCGCGGAAGAGATGTGTTCAAATCCTTTATTAATTTCCTGGGTATACGATTACATTCTCTTTGCCTTCTGCTCCCACAATTCTTTAAAGTTCCGTGGATTCTTTAAACGAACAATGTCTCTAATTCTGTCCACATTTCCTCACTAATATTTATATCCGGGTTTTGTGCTGACCAGTCTTTTAATACGATTACATTTTCGTCAATCGGATATTTGTGGAGTTGCACGTACTTTATTTTTGATATCCCGTCATGTTTACACGTTTCATCGCCATTTAAATTAGGAATCACATGTTTCTTCAACAATTCAGATTATTCAATACTATTTATGTTGTCGTCCACTCTTACCAACTTTCAATAAGCGCACACACACACACACATATATATATATATATATATATATCATCAAAGCATTATACTGTAACCTCCAAAGTTCGCTGTTTTTGTAGTATAGTGGTGGTGGTTGACATTTCTTCTTGGCCTTCCAAGAAGTTATCATTAGAGTGCAATTCAGTTTTTGTTTCATCGCTACGATTTTTACTCCAAATGTTTCCAACATTTCATGCATCTTTGACGACTCGAATCTGTCCTACAATCTTCTTTTTTTTTTTTTCTTTTTTTTTTTCTTTTTTTTTTTTAAGCAACTATCCGCCCCATCAGAATATCTCTAAGAATGCGTTTAACGGTGTCTACTGTCACCAAACCGGATAGACTACATTCAGCCATTTTGGGTTGATTTCTTTTCTGTTCTAATTATTTCGCGGACTGTTGTTAGTTGTAGCTTTCGTGATTGGTCCGACCAATACATTTCCAGTGTCTCGAAAATTGGAAAGAACTTGAAAAACTAAACATCTTCATGTTCGAAGTTTCATAGCTATTTCTCTCTGGTTCAAATTCACGGACATTTCCACGATCTTTATTCTGGTTTCATTTGTGATTTTAGCCATGGTCTCAACTGATTGAAAAAAACACTAATAGTGATTTACTAAACATAGCTTGCATGTGGCACAAGGTCGAAAATAGAGAACCCAGTAATTTAACGCAAGTTATGCTGATATAAATAACATTAATGACGCTAAAATTGCATTTTTTTATTTTTTTTTTTTTTTACAGATTTCGGTAAATTTATCTCCTGTTGCTTCTAACTTATACAAAGTGGTTTAAAACTTATACAAGGACATTTTTTGTAGGCTAGAGAATATTTTTCCCTTAAATTTTAAACCTCCGCAACAGACTTTGAAGTTTACCAATATAAATGACACTCGCAGAATCAACGTATCATCTATAAAAAAGGATTACGAAATCTTCATTTGCAATTACATAATATATTAGAAAGTTATAGTTTAATGTAGCCTCTGACACTTCACAGTACTGTATATATATTAATTTTTTTATTTTATCATTCTCTTTCCCCTCCAAGCAAGATTAGATTACTCGACCGAGGCAGCTTGAATTTTAAAGAAACTTTCTTCATGATTACGAAAAGAAAAATTCTGATTCTTCTAGCATAGTTTTTATTTTATTTTAATTATTTTATTCTAATTATTTATTTATTTTTTTAGTAACAGTGCTTTTATCCAAAATAGTCTATCGATGTTTAAAAGGCCTCGAAAAACAGCAACTGTCTATAAAGGGATTGACAGGAGAAACTTTCTCTGTTATATAATCTTTAATTAATTCAGACACTTTTCTTGACTAGTTGGAAGCAAGGTCGGCATAGTGGCATAAAAGAATATTCGATCGTCAGGTTTTACTTTTTAATTCCTTTCCTGAATTCTTAGACGTATCGTTACAATCTAACGTTTTAATTCGATGAATACATGTTATTGTAAACGCCTCCATTGCGACCTGTAGATTTTACGCTGAGACAGAATAATTCTGCTTAGACATCACAAGGGAGTTGTTTGGAAGAAGTTGTAGCGCTCGGCAGATAACTCTACACGGCTGGTAACAGCGTCGAATCTCGAGCAGCATGACTTCTCCTACCTGTGGATTGAAACTGTCTGAATTATAAAGTATGTCCACTTATATGAAGATTCGAAACGAAGGAAATTAATTCTTTCCCTGCGATTCGTCAGCTGGTTTTTCTATCGTCCTCTAACGAATCCCTTTCGCCGCGCTTTATCTCTTTGAAATTGAGTTGCGCCAGTAGTCAAACTGTTCCCTTGGACCTCGAAGAATCGATTTGAAACCTTGTCACGTCTGACTCTAATACGGTAAGAATTTGCGTCATTATCTACAGCCAAACATTTGGCTTTGGCATAGACTGACCTCTAGGAAATTCGGGATCCTTTTAGGTTGTCAATTTCGATGTTGTGTTCTGAAATGTGTACTATTCCTCATACGTCCTTTTCTTTCTTTACTAACTTTCGCAAAGCTTTCATTCTTTGCTCCACTTTCTAACTGCAGGCGTCTAATTTGATTGTCAGTTATCCTATCTGTTGAACCCGTATCTTTATAGGTGTATTGTTAATGATTGTTTAGTGATAAGATAGGGAATGTATATTATAACTTTGTGTAAGCTGTCGAAGCTAAGAGATGTCTTTGTTGTATGTATCGTTCCTATGAAAAGTGTCTGTGTTTATATGTTGGTTTGATAGATTTGTTAGGCATACCAGCGTGCAGTCAAGACTTCGAGCATTGTATGCTGTGTACTCTTGTGTTGTCTTCAACCCGACATAAGGTACATTGGAATCAAGATTCCTCATCGGGGAACGACACCAGTTTTGTCTTTAAGGCATCCTGAGAGAGAAAAAAGACTTTAGCATCCATTTTCTCATATACAGCTTTAGCCACGACCTCTAGCGATCCTTAGCAGAAGTTCGTTGGCAGAAAAATGAAATAATCTTACAGCTCCAGTGGAAATCTTCAATTAGTAGATTCAGTTGCTTTTTAGAAAAGTCGATCCAGTATCTTGTGCAGTAGCTATCTGAAGAGAGAAGCTAGAAAAATTATATTTTGCTGTTGTGGCGGGGAAAAAAAAGAAACAAAATGTTACAATGGAAATATATTCTTTCGCTGGACAATTTTTGTTGCTTATTGCGGGGTAAGTGTAAAATTAGGTACCTTCATGAGATCGCTAAAAAAAGATGACTAAAAAGACGCCAAATTTGACGAAAACAAAACTTTATCGTCTAAATGTTTATTAAGAGGAAAGATCAAAGTATTTTGGGTGTATTTTTTTTTTGTTTTTGCATTTTTTAATTGTTTTTTTTTTTTTTTTTTTTTTTGAGGAGTCAGAAAAATTGACAGATAATCAATCATGTCAACCATTTTTTCCCCATTTTATAAAAAAAAAATGAAATTCTTTTAAAAATCATAATTTTTTCAAAACTTATTTTAAGAAAATCAAATGTTTATTTAAAATATTTTGAAACAAGCTTTACTTAGTTTCTCCGCTGAAAAGATGTAGTTTGAAAATAAAACAAAGCAGGTCATGATATTTCGCGTTACTTGACAGGTGACGAATGACAATTTCATCGCATATTGACAGCTTACGTGAGAAAAAGTTTTTCTACGGAAGGAGAAGTGAAATTAAATATCCCGTTATTTTCAATGAATACTTTCAGCGTTTTAATTTTTTTTTTGTACTTAGCTCTCACGTTTACGATGCTTTATGGAAAATATATTATAAAGAAAATAAAATAAGATTGTTGAGAGTGAGATTAGATTTCATAAGAAAGGTATCTAATTAATTTATAGGTACCTTTTTATGAAATTTTATCAGAAGTGTACATAAAATTATAGTATTTTATGTACATTTATTACATTTTACTGTGTTATTTGAATTTCCATTCATTTTATTATTAATTTTGATATTTTATTTATGGAAGTATGAATCACAAAGCACAGTAAATATTCCTTGAAACAAAAGGAATACATAAAAATTTATAGTGGTATTTTGATAAATAAATGGATGATGACAAAAAAATCAGTGCTTGGTAGGGAATGTTTTCTTTGCTATTTCTTATTTATAAGAAAAAATATGAAATGAAATAAATTAAAATCTCAATGAAGACAATTATCAAATTCAAAATATATTGAAAAAAGTAATATATATATATATATATATATATATATATATATATATATATATATATAACAAATGGTACTTTAATTTCAGTATGAAAATGAAGCCTGGTAATGGAAAAATTGAAATAAGACGACTCACTGAAAACTGTAAAACAACTTCACGAAATTGCAATGAAATATGTAAATGAAATAAATGGTACTTTTAAAAATGTAGTAACGTTGACTTGGGATGGTTTTCATTTTTTTTTTTTTTTTAATTGGTAAAAACGCTAATTCAAAATGCTCAACATGTTTTTCGCACGAAGAATTTGCAATAATTAAATGGACGTTCAGCGGAGAATGCTTACACTCAAGCCACGTGATGTTTTATTGCTTGTGACCTTTCGTCGGGGCGTGTAATTATAGCAGTTTGGTTTCTCAGCTTTGTTGTCAAAATTAACTGGTTTCATACAGGGTCTGTTTCTATTTCTGGGTTCGGATCGGACCTCTTGGGAACGTGACAACCAACCAACCAACCAACCGGACCAGCAAATTCCAACAAGCCGTCTCTTTCCCGGTTCTGCGATCTGACTAACTCAAGCGTGCGGGCAGCTTATATATAGAGAGGCGGAGCTAAACCATCTTTAGGCACCGTCCTGAATTTTAATATGCAAATCGCCTTTGACCACCATGCAAGCTTTTCCTGTCCCCGAAACTCAGCGGGAACCCAATTTTCAAGAGATACTAAAATCGGATTCGGACCTCCTGCTGGGTCTTCCGCAGACAACGTCTACTTAAGTTTTGCCAAAACCACTTATCCCGTCTGGTTGAATTCCGCCATTCAGACCACCCAAAAGTCCAATTCGCCAGTTATCACAAACTTTACTTTAACGAATCCGTCTGTTAATCACTCTGGAATTATTACATTTAATTAACTAATAACTCAACCCCAGAAACAATTAGTAAGAGAAAAAAACAAGAGAAAAAAAAATAAACTTATTTCTGGAATTACTCCGGAATCCCTTCTACCCAAGTAATTAGCACCTTCATCCTAATTCTTTAGCACTGTTGATTACTAAATCCACCTCGGTGGTTCTCTCTCTTTATGTCACACAGGTAGAGGGAGTCCAATTAAAAAAAATGATTTGCTTTCCTCAAAGCCTTATGCTTTTAACTAATATAATCACTAAACTGAATACGATTGAATTTCTAGAGTTTTCATAAAATTATTCATGGGGGTAGTAATAAATATAAAAAAAATATTTCTGCCATGACTTTATTTTAAAAAAAAAAAACATATTTATAATAATTTTATATCCTCTGTGAATAGTTTCTGAAAGTTTCATTAACATCCGGCAATTATTTTTATTTTTGCAAGATTTTCCAAATTAATGTCTGTTATACAAAAAAAGAGCTAAAATTGTATGTTATTTTACTAGTGCCGGTGATCCAAAGAGAAACAAGGGTTTTTAAATCAGAATTTAGAATGTTTTAAAAAGAAGGAAAAATTTTTAAAAATGATTAAAAAAAAAAAACAAAAAAAAAAAACTTTGGTCTTTCCTCTTAATAATAGCATAAACATTTAGACGATAAAATTTTTGTTTAGGCAAGTTTGGCGTCTTTTTCATCATGCTCTTTTGTAGCGATCTCATGGAGGTACCTATATAAAATCACCAAAGAGTTTTTTTTTTCATCATTAGTTTGGTAGATACTTCTAGGGTTCTCTATCTGCTAAGTTAATTTTAAAAAACCCAAGCTGTTGCCATTGGCTCAAATCACATCAACATAGAACACCACAGAATGTTGTAACGCCCTAAATGCATTGAAGGCTGGAGCAATTGATTGTAAACCCACGCTTTTGATAATTTAGTTTCTACATTTTCTTGAATGCTGTGACCAGATAAAAAAACTGATAAATGGACACATTTTCCCTGAATAATGTTACACCCTTATCTAACTTCCCCAAAACATTCAGCATTTCAGCCTGACAGATGAAAATATTTGGCTTTTCTTCTCGATCGAACTTTGTTTACCTTTGTTTTAAACATTTTGAATATTATTTTATGTCGGATCATTTAATCTGCTGTATGAACGTTACCGCTTCACGACTCTTCTTCAAAACTACGGACTTTTAAAAACATTTCTGATTTATTTCTCTGAACCGACCTACTGACACACAACTTCAAACGTGTAAATTCATGAATAAATTCCTTATCTTTTTATATTTTTTTGAAAAAAAAAATGTATGTTTCTTCGTCATTATTATCCTTCATTAATCTTCTTGGTGCGGGTAAATCAACTGTTATTCAGTTGTAATAGTCAGTTAAAACTAGTAGTAGTTAATAGTAAATTCTATGTTCAAATTTCTATATAGAGTTATACCATTTGTTTTATTCTGCAAACTTTGGATTTTCCGTAGTTTTATTTTACTAAATCTTTTGTTATTAAACACAAAAGCAAATAATTTTTATTTTTCCAAATTGTTATGGCTTATCTTCTAATTCTGGCTGAAGTTGACTTCCATTTTCCTCAATATTCAAGTAATGTCTATTTTTATGGGACCTACCTTTCGAGAATTTGATTTCTTCCAAATAAATGTTCCAAAAAAGAAATTGTGAATCTGATATTGTAAACGTAACTTTCGAGAAATTGCATGATTGAAATTTAGGGATGTTGTACAACCCGTTGTCCTAGCTTCTGTCTCCCACCACACTTCCACTATAATAATGTGGCCAATCGGTTATTTGCGAGTTTTTCTTCTTTCCTAAAATAAGTTATTAGTTTTGTTTTTTTTTGTTTTTTTTTTGTTGTTGTTTTTTTTTAACTTATGGTGGTACATCGATAAATTTAGCGGTTACTCTAAATGAGAGAGAAGAAAATAAAATAAAATTGTCAGAATATTTTACAACTATCAACGCAGCTCAATTGCTTGCCACCCGCACGCTTACCCTTTGATTGTATGCACCGCCACTCCAGTCACTCTTTGGATTAAAGATAGTTGGAATGTAGCGTAGCTAATTTGTATACTTATTCGGATGAAAAGGCATATAATAATTCATTCACTCAAAAATTTAATACTAAAATGGAATTTCTAAAGTTTCTTTTCCTTCATAGGTAATTAATTTTTTTTATCTTTATTTATTTGATGCCATGACCCTTCGGGACGTAAGCTATTACGGCTGCTTATTATCTGTTAATTGCCATACATTCTTCCGAAATATAGTGGTTTACCGGTGCCTTCTCCATTAATTATCGAAATTCGTTTTTGGAACAAAGACCTTAATAACCCAAAGTTAAAGAAAACCATACCTCCTATAGACACTTTGAAACTTTCTTCATAAAGAGCTTTCATATGTCCTATTTTTTTTTTTTTTTTTTTTTTTTTTTTTCGGGATTAAAATAGATATGGCCCCATAATCTATCACTGGTGAAAATTGTTTTCCTTTCTCTGAGTTGTTGGCCAGTTCAATCATCTTTTTTATCAAAAGTACATTCAGAGCCATCTGTTCTTTTGGAAGAAACGGCTAGTAAGTAGGGTAATTTATCATATGTCATACTGACTCCAAGAAAACGTGGGATTGTGATAAACCTTCAATTATCAGTACTGTATAAAATAAACAACTTTCTCTTAGTCATTCTAATCTGGGCTCTCAATAAACAAAAACGTTTGTAGTAAATTTCTAGTTTTACTCATAAAATCCAACTTGGAAAGACCAATTTAATATATTTCTATTACAGCTGACTAGTCATTGTAGATATTGCTTATTTATAAAATCCACGCTAGTAATACGTCTATGGCTAACAAGGCAATTGCTTCTCAGTCTGATTTGTGAAAATGGTAATGGTGAATGGAAGAGAAGGTGGTAATGAAAGAGGACAAGGAAAAATAAGATTTGATCTTTAAATTGAAGAGGTCAGAATTGGAGTGTTTAGGGAATTACAAAGTGGCAATTTTGGGAAAATAGTTTTGAGTGACAATTGTCTTCGTGGAGGTGATATGGCGTGTCCCAGCTGTAAACATGTGAACTGGTGAAAATAAACAATGAAGCTCGCCCGAATATTTGCCATGGAAATAGCGATAGAGAAGGAACATGCTTGCAATGTTGCGTCTTTGGAGAAAGTGGTTGCAGAGTGGAAAATATGTGACCCTCCCCAAGATTTCGTAAACAATTTTGAACTATATCAAGGCTGAAAAGTGAGGATTGAACAACTCCAGACCAGATTAGCAACAATTCTCCCTTAGTAATGACCTCAAGTCCTGTTTAACGTTCAACATTTTTTTTTATTGTAAGAATGTCGGTAAGTAATAAGATTATAACATAATTATTCTGCGTGTAAGATACTGTGTAGTAATTTTGTTTCTACGTGTTCATTCATATTATCCAAGATAGGCCTTCACTGTACCACTAATTTCTTGAAATTAATCTCAAATTCTCAAGATTCTTTCTATGAAAACCAGGTACCCCTAATGCTGACAAATGGCCCAAAACCTGTAATTTGACCCTTCCTATAATTTAAGGAAGAATTAGCTTAATACGATAAAATTTAGGTTGACCAATTTACATTTTATCCAAGAAACCATTAATCATGTCAACCCCCACGTTAGGCGAACCAGAGGTAGGGTGGACTTTAGTTAGCCGGGTCAAGTAAAATCCATTATGATATAAATCACTGTTTAATCATTGCTGGTTTTGTTTCCTCTATTCACTTACTGGTTCTATTTTTCATTTGTTTTAATTCGTTTTAATACTGTAAGTATCTTGGAGGGCATTTTCATAGACAAACAAGGACTTCACCTATTATCTAAATATAATCATATATACACAGGAAATTCACTCTATTGGCGTGACGTTCTTCGTAGCGTAGCGGTAAAAGCACACTGGATCAGACGCAAGTTCGGATTCTACCGGAGGGCATATTTTAAATTTTCTCGAATACGCAGGCCGATAGAAGAAATAAATATTGTTTAAAAGAGACGGTGCGTCTATTCAAATACGGGTATCCATTAAAAATAACCTTTGAGGTCACAAAATCTTTGCACCCATCTTAATTTTTCGTATGTCAAGGTGGTTTTAATCAAACTGGAAAGATGTGGGGAGGTGGCTACAAAGAGAAAGGAAGATGATTTTGAATAGCTTAGAGGGGTGGGAAAATTGCTTACTCTGGAGATAGGTTTATTTTCAAAACTTCTCCGCATGGATGGTCTTGCTCAATGTCGAATGTTACTATTTGGGACCAAGTAGTTGACTCTCAAATGAAGAATACTTGAAACGACAGATGTGGTTCAACTAACAAATATTAAGAATATGAACAGGACACTGGAGAAATGAGAAAGCTTTAAGAAGAATAAGAATCACAAAAACATGCTGAAAATTGTTGACGAAAGGAGAATTAAATTTTAACAAGGTGCATTGAAGCCAAGAAAACTTGACTAATTTCAGTAAAGAGCTGACAAATTAAGTGTGACGGTTACACACCTGGCCCAGGGTCGAATCCCTTGGTTACGGCGCCAACTGTGACGTCGCTCCTCCTGGTCGCTCCTCCTGGTTCCAAGCGTGCCGCTCCAACCCCTTGGTTGGATGATCACCAGCCTCGCCTTTCCCAACTCGCTTCCAATACCTGGTTACTGAAGCAACTGTACTGATCTCCGGTCTGTCTACCCACGTTGTGTTTAGATCTTAGACAGACGGGACCAGCAGGGATTGGGGCCGATACAAGTTGAGTCCGACGGGGGTGGCAAAACACAAGTAAAAGAAAAAAAAAAACTCACGAGACAAAAAATTACTGATAAAAAAGGGTGACAACCTTTTATATCTAATGTCCGTTACATAAAGAAAAAATTGTTCTCAATTCCCGACCCGCTCTGTGGACTATGGCACCAAGCTTCTATCACACAACCTAAAGATTTCGAATTGCCTACTCTTTAGAATTGTGTATGTCGGAGTGTGGTTTGGTTCGACACTGGGGCTAATTTCTATCGATCATTCGCAGTTGATTCTTCTCTTCGACTTGAGTTGTATTTCTTCTTCTTCGTCGACTTAGGCTGGAAGTTCTCTTGTCTTCGACTTGGGCTGGAAGGATCTCTTGCCGCAACTCAGCCGTAACTCTCTGTCGTCCGAGGTGATCTCTTCTCGCTGCCGTCCGGGGCTGAACTCTGCCGTAACTCCACAACTCTTGCTGCCTGTCTGGCCTGCAATTCTTCTTCTTGTCTGCCTGCAATTCTTCGGCCTGTCTGGCCTGCAGCTCTTCTTCTTATCTTCGACTTGGCTGTAACTTCTCTGCGGCTTTCGAGCAATCTTCTTCTTCTTCGACTTGGCTGCAACTTCTCTGAGGCTTCTTGAGCAAACTTCTTCTTCTTCGATTTGGGCTGGAAGGATTTCTTGTCTGAGGATTCTCTTGCCCGCAAAGGGGCGAGTGAATCGGGCCTGATGCCCGCGTTCAGGCTCTATCCCTGCCCGCGGTCCAGCTGCAACTCCACTCCAACTGATCTCTGTCGACTGGGGGTCCTGCTTTTATTGACGCCGCAACAAACTGGGGTGGGTCTGTCGGCGTCAGGGTTTCTCGATAATTCCAAAAGTCGCATTATTTTTTGACTTCCCATTATCGCTATTGTTTTCACCCCTACTTCCTCACAGTGCCTTTTGTGGGGAGGTGCACACCCATCTCTCTTAGTCTCTCGTATGTCAGGTGACCGTTTTTCGACCAATGGTTCCTGATCGGGCATTTCTTTCTCTTCTTTTCTGCAGATCACGTGACCGTTTCCGACCAATTGTTATTGATCGAGCATCCTTTCTCCTCCTTTCGGGCGTGGTTACATCGTTCTTGTTTTTAAAAAAACAAAATCCAATTTTGCCTTTTCTGCACGTCTTGGCTTTCTCTCACCTGGGCTCTGTCAAACAGCCCGCCGCTAATTAGATGTGACTTCAGGGAAGAATATTGGCGCTATCTGTGAACTGAGACAATCGTCCCTTCACCTCCGTCTTTTTGTCAGACCCGACAGTCAGAAAATCTTAATTATCTACATTGAAAATGTTCCCACTTTATTATCGTAGGTTTCTAATTCTTAATAGGTCAGGATCTGTATATAGTTCCACCGGTCACTCCCCTCAACCCAAAAAACACTTTTTCTCTGATTAAGATTTCGTTCTCATTGTTCTTAAAATTTCCCTTTATCCAAATTGATAATGAGTCTTTCTACGCAAAAAGTAGGTCAGATGTTTTGACCGATATCTGGTTTTCATCAAGCGGCCCGTTTTGATATCATCTTTTTTTTTTCTCCTTTTATTTCTTCTTATTATTTTCTAATTCTATTCTTCCAATTGTCTTTAAAAAATTCGGCCACACGCAGGCCAAGATTTCTCTTTTTTTTCTTTTCTTTCCTTTTTCTTTCTTTCTTCCCTTAGGATCGTCTAAGTACAATCTTAGTGAATTATTTTCAACTCAATTATTTTCCGTTTTAAAAAAAATCAACAACCTGTTTAGTAAACCGAGTAAGAAAAAAATTAAATCATATTTCTATGAATATTTCTAATAATGCAAGGTGCCACAAAGTACCACAAAGCAATGAAGCACAGGAGGTTGTGGAGAGACATGTCACACTAACTACTCAATCGTTGGCATGAATTCACGTGCGAAAAATAAAGGAAATATATGGATAGGATTTTATTTACATGTTTTTTGGGGTTTTTTTTGTTTTCTTGTTTTTCTTGTTTTTTTTGTTTTCTTGTTTTTCTTGTTTTCTTGTTTTTTGTTTTCTTGTTTTCTGTTTTTGTTGTTGTTTTCTGTTTTTTTGTTTTCTTTTCTTTTTTTGTTTTCTTTTCTTTTTTTTGTTTTCTTGTTTTCTGTTTTTTTTTTCTGTTTTTTTTTGTTTTCTGGTTTTTTGTTGTTTTCTGTTTTTTTCTGTTTTTTTCTTTTTTTTTCTTTTATTTCCTTTTTTTTTCTTGTTTTCTGTTTTTCTTTTTTTTCTTTTCTGTTTTTTGTTTTTCTTTTCTGTTTTTCTTTTCTGTTTTTCTTTTCTGTTTTTCTTGTTTTCTGTTTTTTTGTTTTCTGTTTTTTTTTGTTTTCTGTTTTTTTCTTTTATTTCCTTTTTTTTACTTGTTTTCTGTTTTTCTTTTTTTTTCTTTTCTGTTTTTCTTTTCTGTTTTTCTTGTTTTTTGTTTTTTTGTTTTCTTTTTTTGTTTTTTTTTTTGTTTTCTTGTTTTTCTTTTTTTTTAATTCTTGTTTGTTTTCTTGTTTTCTTTTTTTGTTTTCTCTTTGTTTTTTTTTGTTTTTTTGTTTCTCTTTTTTTTGTTCCTTTTTTTTGGTTTCTCCTTTTTTTGTTTTCTCTTTTTTTTTTCTTTTGTTTTCTCTTTTTTTTTTTGTTTTATTTATTTATTTTGGGGGTGTTAGTGCTCTTCGCTTATTCTCTACATTATCACAGTAGCATTTTCCGACTTTAGGAAGGAAAACTCAGCGTCCATTTATTAAGAGTATAGATTTAATCCGTTTAGCATTTTGTCAGCAAAGCCCACTCTGAAGGGAAAAAATCAGTCATGGCTTCTACAAAAGGACATTGGACTTAGAGACAGGTTATTCGTCTTTTTGCCCCTGTGGAACAACTCTATTCGTATGTGTCTTGCTGCTTTTATGTGTATGCACTTTTCGTTATTGTAATTAATCCTTCGGTTGCTGCTTCGATGTTGATGTTTCTTTGTTGCATACTCTATATACTCGTCAATCCTCCTTCGGTATTCGTCCGCTTTCCCTTTTTGGCTTTCACTCAATCAGTTCATTAACTGTGCCAGTTTTTCCTAATATTCGGATTCGATTCCCAATTTCTCGAAATTAATTAACTTGCTACTTTTTTCCACACTAAATTCCAATAATCATTAAACATAGTCAAAGATTTTTTTATTTTTGATTTCATAATTACGATCAAAAATTGTTCAGTTTTTTTTGTCGACATTTGCATTAACCCTAGAACTAAATATATATATATAGAGAGAGAGATATGTGGGGATAACGGAAAAACCGACTTTTTCGGTTTTATCTTCACACTGAAACCGCATCGAAATTTTTTACGAAACCGAACGATTTCAATTTCGTTTTTATATCACTACTGAGTGACCATATACAATGAAACACTTTCTGATGTTAATAAAATTAAATTTTATCAACATTTAAGAGAAAAAAGTGAACAAAAAATGTTAAAAAAATATGTTAATTGACTAGTTTTAGGAAATAAATGTGAAATCAAATCTTTGTTTACAAAAGAAATAAACAAGGAAAAAAAAGGGAAATACGTGATGTCTGAAAGTGAAATCTATTTGTTTCACTTTTCAAAAAAAAAAAAACACTTTTTGCGGTAAAATTAACTTAACAACAAAATCGTGGGTAAAAAAAATAATTGCCAGTTTCGTCTTGATGTTAAATTTTATGAAATCGGATTTTTTGTAAGGGTTTCCTAGTAAGCCAGTTACACCAATCACGAAATAAAGTTGTTGCAAACAAGAAAAATGAATTAAGATTTTTTTTTATAAATAAATTTTTTTTTTATTATTAGGGAATGCACCTAAATTATATATTAAGAATAATTAAAATAGTTTTTAATTTCACTTTTAAGGTGTATATATTTCCAGATATGCGAGTCTTTGTTTTCTACAAATAAGATTGTTTTTATCTAGCGAATACACGTAAAATTAAATATTAATCTCGGGTTTAAAATGTGTATATTTTCAAAACTGCAAGTCATTTTTCTTAAACCCAAAGTAAAAAATATTCTTTTTTAACTACTAGTGTTCAGTGGGTGTTTGTTACTGTTCTGCCTATGAAATAAGGAAAATTAATTCATTTTATTTTTACAAATATATTTATGGTTTTATCTAGCGAATACACTAAGATTAGATTAAAATGATTAAAATAGTTTTTAATTTCAGTTTTAAAATGTGTATCTAAAAAAGAACAGGTGGTACTCGCAGATTTGAAAATCTACACATTCTAAAAACGAAATTAAAAGCTTTTAATTATTTTTGATATTTTAGGTATATTCGCTAGATAAAAACAAATTTATTTAGGGGAAAATAACTCATTGATTTTCCTTCTTTAGAAAAAAATTAGTTGCAAACCCCCAATAACAGTTGACTAGTGTACCAGTAAAGAATTGCCGTTTTGTTTTTTGTTTTCTTATAATTTTTGAAGGAATTCTCCCCCTCGGGTCAGAAGAAATGAACATCTTCCTGGTTTCAGTTTAAGTTGTCTTCTAATTGAATGTACAATTTCAAGAATATTGATAAAGATTGGTCTTTTTGATTTTGCGAAACAAAGTAACTTGTAAAATTTAGTCTCGAAAAAAAAAATCATTTCGCATTTTCGGCTGGTCAAAGCAATACCGTTTTAACTCGCTATAAATAATAAAAAAATTCAATAAATAAAAGCACATACAAATTACATATTTAGAAAGATTATTTTATTTTCTTTCCAGCCATATGAATATTTTTAAGATTAGGCCAGAAATACGAGAAATTGCGAGTTGAACGGACTAAGTTGAAAATTTATCAACCGACATCACATATCAAACGAAATCACATATCTACTGGAAATGCTATCATTACACAAGAAAATGAATGACTTCCTTAGAAAGCAAAAATACTAAATTAAAACCGAATCAAATCCGATACCGCAACATAAGTTGCCAAACCGACCAACTTATATATATATAATGGACTCTCCCGTTGTATTCGACGTATGAGGATCAGCAACTTGGTTCCTAGGAACTGAAACAGACACAAGCACACATGATTTGATTATAGTGGTGAAGGGTTTGTGCAGAACCAACCACACTTTTTGAAGGGCTGTATACAGACTTGGTGCACTCCGTATTACAAGGTCCCCAAATGACCTGCCTCAGGTTTTGAATTCAGAGTTTTCCTTCCAGAACAGTTGCCATCCAAGGCTATAGAGCCCCGTCTGTACTGCTATTTACCCATAGCTGGATGGAGAAGAAGATTTATACCTTTCCCAAGGGTATTAGCACATAAGCGAATGTAATGGATTCGACTGGAAGTCAAACTCGGCTCTCCGAGCCCTCAGTCAGAGTCGCTACCCACTACTATATATATTCATTTATTTTTCATTTCAACTTTTGGAAGTAAAGTCTGATGATCCAGAGCCCCTTTTAAAAGGGTTGTGGTGAAATAACTTATTACATGGAACCTTAAAGTGGTCTGTTTTTATTCAAACATAGTTTTCAATTGTCAAGTTTGATTTCGTTTGTTCTTTAATACAGCAGTAGTAGTAGCCACCATCTCATAAGTCAGTTATTTGTAACCTCCATCATTTCATCTACTAAACCCAGAAGAATGATCCATTCTCATTTGCGTTACTATATGGTTTATTCTGTTAACTTACGCATTTTCGTTCATTGGTTTTTGACTTGCGTTAGGAGAATGTGATGTCTCCTTTTGAAAAGTGATCTTTTTTACGTCCCACCCTAAGAGGCGGAAACGGGGTCTGATTTGCCTTTCTTTGAATGTTGACTATTGTCACCTCTTTTTCGAATACTGTTAGTATGATTGCCTCCTTTCAAACGCTAGATAACTCTGGCCTACCAATGCTTGTATCTAGAACTGTGTTTGCCCAATTCCTTTTCACCATTTCAGACTGTTTCTGAAAAGATTGTCCGACTCAGAATGTGCATTCCAAATAATATGCATATATTGAAAATTTTCATTCATTTCTATTTTCATACATATTCATTTACATGATTTTTTTTTTTTTTTTTTTTTTTTTTTTTTAGAAAGGTTTTACGAATTTAATAGCAATAGAAAATGCTAATGGATTTTTGAATGTGAATACATGTACAGTAAATTGTTTTAATTCATAACCAATTATTAAATAAACTAAAGCAAAGTTCAGTTGAATGCCAGTGTATTCGATAAATACAATTCTGGAAATAAAAATAAAAATGTAAGATATATATATAATTTTTTTTTTTTTTTTTTTTTTTTTTTTTTTTTTAACCCATTCTCTGGAACCCGGTTTGGGGTAGTGGGTGCGAATCCTTGACCGGTTGAAAATGTTTGATCTAAAAGCTTGATAGTGATGACTGTTTTTGAGAAAATAATATTAGATATTATTTAGATTTAACAATTTTAAACAACGGTCAAGACTCTTCTTGTGGCCCTATAAAATCTTACCCCTACAGAAATTGCTTCACAGCTCTGAACTACATTTTGTTCGTTTAATAATAAATAGGCTGGGAATGCGAAAATGGCGTAAATGAGTCTTGAGAACAAAGGATTAATTAGTTAAATTAAGGTACATAAATTATCACCTTAACATGCTCAGGACTCAACTACTGAACTTGTTTACATCAAGTAGAAGAGATAGCTGACCAAAGTTACTGATGTAGTTCATAAGCTTTTAATTTTAATATTTCTTAACTCCAATAAGTTTTTTTTTTTTCTTCCTTTTAGCTGCTTAAACAGAACATACAACGTAGATGTGAGTACTCTTTGGAATGTTCATAAAATCAACCGTGAAACTTTTAATGAAAAGGAAATCTTTTTTATTAATACTAACTAGACACCGTATTTGGATTTTCGCCGTTTTAATACTTAGAAGGTTTGGTGCGCTAAGTGTTTAATTTTGAGATCTTTGTATTCTAAATTCTTATTAAAAAAAAAAAAAATTTAAGCCCATTAAAAAAAAAAAAAAAAAAAAAAAATTTTGAAGAAAAGCAAGTTTCCTTAACGTTTTTCTAGTGTTTTCTCCTGCCGGGCGATTTATTTAATTATTCAAAGGAAGGAGGAACTAAAGCAAAAGACTTAAGAAAATTCTTTTATATTCGGCTTGAAATTGTTGTTTTTTTTTTTTTTTTTTTTAATTATCTGCTGCTGCTGTTATCACGGGAAGAGTCCACTGACTTGCCACCGGAGCTATTCTCCTGAGAGTGGGGGCTTGTTTCTAATTTGCTAGGAAGTATTAATTACAGTTAAATTTCCATCAAAAAGCTATTGGATTTTTAGCTAATGAAAGACAGGAGATGTGAGCATTTCTCTTCAATATTTTAATCGTGGCGCCCCAGTTCGAGTAAACTACTCGACTTCAATCCGTTCTGTCACTGGCTCAACTCTAAGCGAGTGTTCAGTTCACCTCTCTGTCTACGGACGGAGAGGAACCCGAAGGAGGCCACACCGAAGGGCGGAGTCTCTTTCGGGGAGGTAAAACCGGCCCTGAACCCGCTGAGTCGGGTTCAAATGGGCATATTTTTGGGCCGAGCCCACGGGCTCGGGTAAACCCACAATAAACAACCGACCTTGTGTCACATGTTGCCCTAGTGGGAGGGACACTAAATATAGTCATCTTCATTTTATTTTATTTTTTTTATTTATTTATTTTTTTTTTTTTTCGGTCCTATTGCTTGTGTATCCCTTATCTTTCATCAGGGAGAAATATCGATCCGTTCCGTTTATCGTTTCTTGGCTAACCCTGCTGAGATCCTGTCGGCAAAACCGACTCCGAGGAAATAATCGCTAATGGGTTCTTCGACCCTTAATTATTATTAATAAGATCATTATGACAGTTCGTTAACTAACCGATTAATGCCGAGTTAATACATCCCAATATATGCGGTCTGTTAAAATAGATACATCGGTCTACGCTTGACATGTGGACAAAATTTGACGTCTGAGCTATTGCTTAAAATCAAGCCAGTTGACGAAATCCACTCGCGACTTAAGAATGAATTCTATCTCTCCATAATCGGTGGTACTTTCATGTCAGTTGATTTTGATAACCTAATCTTGACGAAAAATTTCTCTTCTTCCTAATTTTCGCAATAGTATGGCTGGTTGGTCGGAACACGGAGTGAGCTTCTGATGTCATTGCGCCTTATATACATAGTCATCGGCATCTGAAGACATTTTAAGCGTGCCTTAACTACCAGAGTTTGGTTCTTCTTGATAAGCGAGGAAGCCAGATCGGCCCTAGTTATGACTACTTCCCTACTAACTTCCGATTTGATAGCGCCCTCTAATCTAAATTTGGCTGCCGTTTGCGCTGCTAATATATCGACATTGAGCCGGTGACTATAATCGACAGCAAACAACATAATCAGAGACTAAAGATGCCCCCCCCCCACCACCACATACTCCCAAACACAAACCCCGTCAATTCTTTATGTATGGTTAGTAACAAATGATCACGAAAATCCTCCACCTCGAACAACGACGTGTTGAATTTCCAATAATCAGTGAATCTAGTCTTAGACTTATTTAAGTTTACTCGTACCCAGACGAGCCTATAAAAACTTGAACACTCTGAGTATTACGTTGACTACATTAACCAGTGTATGTAGCTCGAATGAACTACTGTATCCGGACTGCCCCTAATTTTATAAACTTATCCATCAGATTGGTCGATAAGATCTCGAAATGGTTCCACACCCGGATTGTTAGTACCCGATCTTTCCCCACAACGATCTAAATCGGTATCAAGGCATTCCAATCAGCCGCTAAAACTAGCTACCGAGACGTCAAAAACGGTTCGATTCACTGGAAATTTTTTGCCACTCTACTTTACCGTTGAGCGTATAACTCCTAATGAGGCGTAGAGTATTACCTTTTATGGTAACGTTCAAAACACAGTCTGCCCTCTGAATCAGCAAACTCAAGAGCTCACGACACCAAGGATGTACCCACCAATCAAGAAATTTCTCTGGAGCAACTATCAAAACAAGCTGAGTAAAGGTGAAACCTCCTTGATAAAATATTCCCAGAGTCGCTAGGAATGAGATGGGTCTACTACAAACATGCACTCAGAGGCACTGAATTTCGCATAGTCACCCAAAGAGTCATTGTGAACAACTCACCTTAGGATTGTGATTCCTCCCTAAAATGCCGATGTCTCAGGGAAAGGTGAGTTTTAAGGCCCTCTATATTAGAGGGAGAGATGAACGAAGGCAAAGACCCTCCCACAATAAAATTGTTTCAATTTTTTTTAGCTTATCGCTCTTTAAAATTGCCAGTGGGGAGGGCGAGATGTTCAAGCTCTTGTTCGCTTCCTCTATCACCGCTCATATCTGCCGTGATCCCGTACCCGTGCCCGTTTTTATGACAGTGAAGACCCTCTTCTTGTATTCTCTTGGCATACTTAGCTTTTTCCGTTTGGGCTGAGGATACAAAATTGTATAGATCCTCGCCTTTTTTCTTTTCTCCACTACAAAGACTGACAATATCTTTTCAGTTCGCTCTCGCATAATCAACTTAACTGGCAAGAGCAAGCAGTTTTAACAAAGGATAAGAGAAAAGGAAAAACAAGAATGCAAAAATTATCAAAAATTATAACAATGAAATAATATAAAATAGACAAAAACAAAAGTAGAACAAATAAAAGAAAGTATTGCAACAAAATGAGACAAATGAAAAACAAAAAAAAACTTGTCAATTTAAAAAAGTTCACTTTCTATAACGCCTATCCTGATCCGACTGGATAGATGTATTCTACAAGACCAGCCGTTGGTCCTGTCCTGATCCAGTATTACAGGTTCAATCAAAGTATCCGGTTCACAATGTTGATTCGATTCCACTTTCCAGCCACGTTGTGATTTTTGATCCTGAAGAGCGATTAACAAATCGTAGATCCCGGAAGATTCATTCGTTGGGGCGAGAATCGGGCCAAGCAGAAAAAAATCAAGTATGAACAAGTCGATTCGAGTCCAAAGAAAAATTTATGTATATGTATATAAGGAAGAAATTGGTACAACAGAATAATGCTTCATTTACAGTGTATAAGTAGTGTATAAGCAATAGTCCAGAAAAAAAAAATATTGCAAATAATTCTGTGAGGTGAGAAAGTGGCTTTCCCTTTTTGTTCTTAGTAGTGCCGTAATTAATTCTCAGCAAACGTTCACCTTATCACAGCAGGAAGCGGACGTTGCGTGGTGGCGGCGACGGTAGCGGTAGTAGTCCTTTGCGTGATAGCCGCTCCGCAACTCTGTTATCGTGACGTCATGGCGGTGGTAACAACAGCAGTAGCGCCCTGCGTGACGACTGGCGGCTGAAAACTGTTTATCAACTCACTTCACCCAACTTCAAACTTCGACTGTTTGTTTCCGTACAAATATGCGCTTAAATAAACGCGTGCTAGCGACAAAAAACATTACAACCTGATTACTGACCTTTCTCCCTCATGTTTAAACGAGCAGTCTCTTTTTCCCAATTGGTATTCCATAGTTCATATAAATACTATTGTTTTGAAATGTTATATTAATAAATCTGACGAAGCAAACAAGAGTTCATGTGAAAACCCCGTATAGGACTGAAAAGGTTAAAATCGTTGAGAGGAAAATATGAATTGAAATATGAAACGAAAGGAAAAAGAATTTTTTTTTCTTTCTTCCTGATAACCAGAAACGCCGAATGGAATCTTGAGTCCAAAAAATGTTTTGGAGAGATGTAAAATATAAACTGAAAAGCAAATAATTGCCAGAATGTAAACAATCTGGAATGTCGTTTTGGAAATTAACATAAAATTATTTGGATTGGATTGGTAAATTGACAACAAAGAAAATCCTTTTGCCATTTTGAAATAAATTTCAAAGGCGCAGAAACTTGTCAGTAAAAATTATTATTTTGAATAGCTGACTGCTTTTATTTAAGGTCATTGTCGGCCAGGAAGTGAATTTGAGTAATTGGATTTTAGAATCAGTCATTTTGGAAGTCAGAAAACAAAAAATGAAATTATTTAGAAATAATTTTTAAGCACAAAAGTTTGACGGAAAAAAATTGTTTTGGTAAACGGCCGATTGTCAAAAGGAATGTTGGAACAAAAGTTGTTTTGAAATAGCTGACCGTTCTGTTTGAGGGTCGATATCATGTCTTCGAGGGTGGAGAAAATAATTAAGTGATGAATAATTAATGAGTTTTGAAGTGACTTAAGAATCGGGCGAAATACGTATAAACCGAAAGCTTACTTGAAGCCAGCAGTTGGAGAGAGGTTATCAGAAGCCACGATAGGCGGGAAGACGCCGAAAGAAACCATGTGACCTGCTGCTGAGAGGATTGCTGAGGTTGAGCCTTGTAAAAATTTCCGACGACCTAACATCTTGTGTGAATGTTCTGACTCACTCCAAGTTTTAGAATCATGAGACACAATGTCACGATAGAGAGTTTAAGGGAAGGGTTAATTTGGTTGTGCCAGCGACTATATAAACTAACTGAAAATTAACCCAGCGACCTTCTTCGTTATTTATTATATTTGTATTTTCACCAGCGGAAGCATTCTTTGTCTTTTTTCATATCAACGGTTCTGTCAACTCGATTCAGCGTTTAAATACGGACGAAAATTCGATCTTCACTGCTCTGTGATCAAAGAACACAACGTGGAGCAAGGCAGACGGACAAACGAAGCGGTTAACAGATAACCATCAGTTGACCGGTGGCAGTGATGACCATCGTGGGAACAACCCAGGATCGAGCCGGGACGGCCGTATTATATCAGAGCTGGTGGGAATCGAATATCATCAGCAGTCGTAGCGTTGGTTTGAACCACGACCGAAGCTGTGTTAGGAAGGGAAAAAATAGAAATTTTCTTTGAAGACGAAATAAAAAACGAAAAATTCTTCGGGTTAATGTAGTTCTTCATACAGTAAAATTAACCCTCTCTACTGCAATCTCCATAAAGACATTTTGCCTATAGGTGCCAATTCTGGAACAAGGTTAAAGTCGAGTCCTCCTGGCAGCAAGTCACGTGGATTTCAATAACGTCTTCGTCCGCTAGTCGCCGCTACACGTATATGTATCTCCCCCCCTCTCTCTGCTCTGGGTCGCTTAAACGCTCTGCTTATATTGACTTCGACTTGAGACCGGTATAGGAGCTGACTGTGTTTAGGAATTTGGGATTTCCCCAGGTTTCTGTATCGATTTGAACAAGTTCTTTGTTGTCTGGTTCGCAATATTAATTATCTCTCCAAATTTGGGAGATCCCTTCTTCTACGGGTGGTGGTTGCAGGTATCGTCCCGTCCGTATAACTCATTCTTTCTCTTATTTATGCCTCTCACCATTACTTCCAAATGGGCGGAGGTAATTTCTCCTTTCTTAGTATCTCCTCGAAGCCTGCAGCTTTGGCTGTCTCTTTGATAAATCTGATTTATAAATATTTCGTGTTGAGGCGTTCTTAACTATGTCATTAATTTTAATTATCTTAATTTTCATCAACGAATTTTCTCAGCTCCTGATTTTGTTTATGCAAGCAGATTTTCCAACTGTTTCCATTGACTCGCTATTAGCAAAATTTATCTTATCTGTTCGTTTAATAGTATTCGTGAATCTCACAGGTTCGTTTCTTATCTCAGTTTCTTCGAGCGCAGAATCAAATTCTATTTCTTGATTTGTTTACATTTCCAAAACCGGCCCGCTCTTTGACAGGTAGGTATAAATCGGTTTCTTGATTTGCCTTCGTCTTCAAAAATGACCAAGTATAATAACTTTATTGATCCCTTTCTTCCGTCTGGTAATCATGAGACATATTTTCGTAATTTCTGCTTTAAGTAGCGTATATAAATCAAATGTTCAATTTCTGCTTTCGCTTTCAAAATTCTCAACTAACTACGAATGCACTTTCACTTTGATACCTTCCACATGGCCTCTGATAATCTTTCCCAAAGTCAGCAAAGTCCTTCTGTTCAGGTCTGTCTTTTCTTCAAACTAGATTTTCAATAAAAAACGATTTCATTCCTTCGTTCAGTTTGTAATTTCGTACTTTAACTCTCCTCGTCTGTTTCAGTTCATATTTGATCTTAACCCTTTTTCTTTACCAGTGTCACACTTTCAGTTATTCTATTATGAACTTTTTGACCTCAGCAAAAGCAAATTATTTTTCCTTTTGAGTTTTAAATTTTTCTGAAGCTAAATTTGAAAAAACAAAAAAACAAAAGTTAAAACTTAACATTTTTTTCCCTCTCTCGAGTGGTCGTTAGGACGAAAAATAAGATCTACCAAAAGACTTAGAATAGTTCGAATGAATAACTTAAGGTAATTCTGTAAAGCACCATGGAGAAGGCAACGGGTAATCCCAAGACCCTCAAAAAATGACCATCTAATAAATTAAGGGGCGCTTCTTGTAGCGGTGAACAAAAGATAGCATTTGAGATGTTAGTCGATGCACGTTAACATATTTTATCGATCATATAAAAGCAGCACAATGTTCTAGTCATTTTCCCAGCTTCGTCAAGGGTCGTAAATGTATAATGGAGTTTATTCAGTTTCTACTCTGATTACGACACTTACTTTTCGGGTTCGAGCTTTACGGACTCCTTTCACTGGGTCAGTTTATCAGAACCATTATGATGTTTTAATTAGTTCCTGCTCTTTAATATGTTCCTACGCCAAAAAATAAAGGAAGTTTCTTTCCGCTGAAATTAGAACCAAAGAATGAGTGCCTCTACCTTAAGATATACAACATCTGTTATCAAGCCGAGCTGGGGATCAACGTGTCCACTCTGACAAGGTGGGATGTCTAATTATCTAATCACATTATGATAATGCCATGTGTCGTTGGGTTCGTTAGACAACTAAAGTCGAGTTACTAGGTAACACACTAGCTACGTTGAGTTGCAATCCTCTCGGACTATGCAAAATTATTAATCATTTGGAGTGAATCAGAAAGATATCTAATTTGAAGGAGAGTATAACTTTCTGTTCGATAACCCCTTTTAAACGGACGTCCTCTGTTTCCCGAAACTTTTTATGTGCATTTTCTCATCACGTCAACATTTTTGCCAAATTTCTAGCAGATATCAACTCTTTCGCAGGTTTTTATGTTCTTTATTGTCAATAATTTTCCCTGCGTTTATTGCAAATCATAGTGAATTCTTTTTTGGTTTGGGAAATGTTTCTACGCCGGTTATTCTTGGAGACTGCAACATCTACCGGGAGTAACACTTACTCTTCCTCGCCCACATTCTCTCTAGTCTCTCTTCCTTCCTGCCTTCCTTCTCTCCATCCATCCATCCATCTATCTCTCTCTCTCCATCCATCCATCTATTCATCCATCCATCCATCCCTCTCTCTCCCTCCATCCATCTCTCTCTCTCCCTCCATCCATCCCTCTCTCTCCCTCCATCCATCCCTCTCTCCCCCTCCATCCATCCCTCTCTCTCCCTCCATCCATCCCTCTCTCGCCCTCCATCCATCCCTCCCTCTCTTATCCATCTCTCCCTCTCTTATCCATCTCTCCCTCTCTTATCCATCTCTCCCTCTCTTATCCATCTTCCTTTCTTCTCTCCTGAGCGTACCCAGATTCTGAGCTTCCTTCTGTCCTCTGCTATATATTTCTGATTAAGCATTATCTCATTCTTAAAGAATGCTTTTTTTCTTCTAATGTCTTCCGACCTCACGTGAAGAAAACCTTAATCTGTGTTTCTTCGATCTGTCCCCATCAATGCCTTCTCTGCTAAACGTAATAATTTCTCTATGTAATGATGGGTGCATTTGCTTCTGCTCTGTTTAACGTTGGGCCAAGCCTATTCGTGAAGAATACAATATTCTACAATCTCTGCTTTGTTACTGGTTATTCGTCTATGAAGATCATTCACTATATATTTTTGTTATCACTATCGCCGAGTGAATTTCAGGGTCATCCGAGATATCTATTAACGTGAAATACAGACCTATTTCTTTCAGTCAGGCTCTTTACAACCATCTGTTCCCCTAAATGTTTAGGCTGTATGTTTTTAACTCCTTAATGTCCAATTGTTCGTACGGTGAGCATTAATGAGTTATAGTTAGAAACGTATATTTGATACCGGATTCTTGTATTAACCTATAATTATTGTAGAATTTTTATTTTTCTAAGTAATACCGGATTTTACGGTAGGCATCAATTTAAAGACACCCCCCCCATCAATTTAAAGATGTATTTTTTCTTTTTGTTTCCTTGTTTTTTTTTTGTTTCTTTTTTGTTAAAGTAGCGCCATTTTTTTAGTCGTATTTCATCGCAATTAAAAAAAATCTTCCAAATATAAAATATACTTTTCTGAAACTTTGAGAAATATATGCTTATATTTAAAGTATAATTAAATCTAATTTGAAAGAAATATTTACTTTAAGATATCGCAGAAATGCAACTTTTAAACTTGACAGTAGCTGTGTTTTTAACCTCCACAATCGCTGTTTTAACTTGCAGAAAGTTTCCGTAGAACAGGATTAGATCTATCTCAAGATTTAGGAAAATATTCTCCGTAATCTAATGTTTTATTGAATTTTAGAAATTTGGGCTTTAAATTTAACATAATTATCGCACTTATTTTCTGAATGTCGCGGATGGTCGCTCGCACTTAGAAAAATCAGTACGTTTATACGCATACAAAAAAAAAATTGCATTGTTGCATGATTTAGTTTTTCCATATATGATTAGTAAATAGTTTTTCATTTAATATCATCCAAAAGTTAAAATTAATGCAGAATTTTAAGATTTAAAACATTATAAATTTTTCTAATTAAATTTTTAAAAAAAAAAAAAAAAACAATTCTTGTAAAATATATATATATATATATATATATATATATATATATCATTCATGAAAAAAAATTTCCTTAAGACAATAGTGTCCTTAATACAGCTTATTTATAAAAGCCATTAAAAGCTTTTCTAATAAAGTAATGTCATAGTTTTGCATTTTTTTATTTTACGATTCCGAGCAGATTTTCGGTAAATGGTGTTTCTGTTTGACAACAACAAATTGATCTAAATTCTTCAAGGAGTCCTGCTTTTAACTAATATAAATATGAAAGGGTGAAATTTTAATTTTAAAATTTCAGAAATTAAATGACGGGGGTAACAGACGTTAAATATAAAATAAAAATTTTATCTAGATTTTCTTAAAATTCTTTTGTGAATAAGTTCTGAGAATTTAATTAAAAATCGACGATTATTTGATATTTTGCAAGAATTTCTAAAACAATGTTTTTTAACGATAAAAAAGACGCTAAAATTTTCAATGTAACACCGTATCTTCAACCCACTGGACCACACACTCCACCAGACCGATCCGAATAGAGGAATAGTATAGTGAATAGAGTAGAGAATAGCAGTCCGTATAGTATAGAAGATAGACTAGAAAATTCGATCAATCTAGACGTCACGCGACTTTCTATCTATGCGTTTCTTCTATGGTCACGTGGTCTTCTTAATTCAATAATGGAATCGCCTGTGTTTGCTCACTAGCGTTCTATATTCAATCTCCAATGTCGGCAGCGACACTTTATTCATATATAACACATCCCCTTTTCTGTAGTCTATATTTCTTCAGCTTCGGTTCAATATTTAAATATTCCGTTGCTGTTCTTTTTCTTTTAATGTACCGACTTGGTTCACTAATTTCTGGTGGCGTGGGTACGTCAAACATGTCATACAATATGTGACGGTTACACACCTGGCCCAGGGTCGAATCCCTTGGTTACGGCGCCAACTGTGACGTCGCTCCTCCTGGTTCCAAGCGTGCCGCTCCAACCCCTTGGTTGGATGATCACCAGCCTCACCTTTCCCAACTCGCTTCCAATACCTGGTTACTGAAGCAACTGTACTGATCTCCGGTCTGTCTACCCACGTTGTGTTTAGATCTTAGACAGACAGGACCAGCAGGGATTGGGGCCGATACAAGTTGAGTCCGACGGGGGTGGCAAAACACAAGTAAAAAAAAAAAAACTCACGAGACAAAAAATTACTGATAAAAAAAAGGGTGACAACCTTTTATATCTAATATCCGTTACATAAAGAAAAATTGTTCTTATTTCCGACCCGCTCTGTGGACTATGGCACCAAGCTTCTATCACACAACCTAAAGATTTCGAATTGCCTACTCTTTAGAATTGTGTATGTCGGAGTGTGGTTTAGTTCGACACTGGGGCTAATTTCTATCGATCATTCGCAGTTGATTCTTCTCTTCGACTTGAGTTGTATTTCCTTCTTCTTCGTCGACTAAGATAGAACTTCTCTTGTCTTCGACTTGGCTGCACCTTCTCTTGTCTTCGACTTGGCTGCAACTTCTCTGCGGCTTTCGAGTAATCTTCTTCTTCGTCTGCTTGGGTTGGAAGTTCTCTTGTCTTCGACTTGGGCTGGAAGGATTTCTTGCCGCAACTCAGCCGCAACTCTCTGTCGTCCGAGGTGGTCTCTTCTCGCTGCCGTCCGGGGCTGAACTCTTCTGTCTTCGACTTGGGCTGGAAGGATTTCTTGTCTGAGGATTCTTTTGCCCGCAAAGGGCGAGTGAATCGGGCCCGATGCCCGCGTTCAGGCTCTTTCCCTGCCCGCGGTCCAGCTGCAACTCCACTACAACTGATTTCTGTCGACTGGGGTCCTGCTTTTATTGACGCCGCAACAAACTGGGGTGGGTCTGTCGGCGTCAGGGTTTTCTCGATAACTCCAAAAGTCGCATTATTTTTGATTTCCCATTATCGCTATTGTTTTCACCCCTACTTCCTCACAGTGCCCTTTGTGGGAGGTGCACACCCATCTCTTTAGTCTCTCGTATGTCAGGTGACCGTTTTCGACCAATGGTTCCTTGATCGGGCATTTCTTTCTCTTCTTTTCTGCAGATCACGTGACCGTTTCCGACCAATTGTTATTGACCGAGCATCCTTTCTCCCCCCTTTCGGGCGGGGTTACATCGTTCTTGTTTTTAAAAACAAAATCCAATTTTGCCTTTTTTTGCACGTACGAAAAATGACAATCTTGGCTTTCTCACCTGGGCTCTGTCAAACAGCCCGCCGCTAATTAGATGTGACTTCAGGGAAGAATATTGGCGCTATCTGTGAACTGAGACAATCGTCCCTTCACCTCCCGTCTTTGTCAGACCCGACAGTCAGAAAATCTTAATTATCTACATTGAAAATGTTCCCACTTTATTATCGTAGGTTTCTAATTCTTAATAGGTCAGGATCTGTATATAGTTCCACCGGTCACTCCCTCAACCCAAAAAACACTTTTCTCCGATTAAAAAAATTTCGTTTCTATTGTTCTAAAAAAATTTCCTTTTACTCCAAATTGATAATGAGTCTTTCTACGCAAAAGTAGGTCAGATGTTTTTGACCGATATCTGGTTTTCATCAAGCGGCCCGTTTTGATATCATGTCTTTTTTCCTTTTCTTCTTATTATTTCTAATTCTATTCTTCCAATTGTCTTTAAAAAATTCGGCCACACGCAGGCCAAGATATCTTTCTGACTCGTGTTTTTGTTAATGACCGCTTTTTGTATTTCTCGACCTCTCTCTTTTGCTTTTTCTCTTTTTCTTCCTCTTCTTCCCTTAGGATCGTCTAAGTACAATCTTAGTGAATTATTTTCAACTCAATTATTTTCCGTTTTAAAAAAAATCAACAACCTGTTTAGTAAACCGAGTAAGAAAAAATTAAATCATATTTCTATGAATATTTCTAATAATGCAAGGTGCCACAAATATTTCCATTAGTACCTCTTTCCATGGACTTACTAAATCAGTGAATCTCCGTTTTAACTGATTATGGTGTCGCTTATGTTCCCACCTTTGTCCCTGCACCATGTATGTTATTTTGCCGATCCGTTTTTTATACTGCCATCTTCCCAGAATTCCATTCCGCCTTGATACATTTGAAAAATACTTCATCTCCAGGTTGGAAGTATCTTATTTCTTGATGCTCTCGCCTTGCGTTCTGGTAATAATTTATTAAAAACGGACTTAATCTTCCTGGCGAGTATCAACTCTGCAGGAGACATGGCGTTTGGGTTTGGTATTCTGTAAACACTCAGAAATTGTTGTAGATTTTCTTCATCTTACTCCCTTCCCTCGGACATTTTAGTGCCCTTTTCAATGTATCGGCAAACAGTCCCAACTGTCCGTTTGATCTTCGGTGATAAGGGGGAGTTGTAATATGTTTTATTGCTAATGATTTGCAAAAGAACTTAAATTCACTAAACGTGAATTGAGTCCCTTTATCTGAAACGACAGTTAGGAACAACGAACCTTGCAAAAATCTCGTGTAGAAAATTTATTGTTACCGCGGTAGTAGGTTTTCTACATTTTAATATTTCTGGCCATTTAGTGTAACTATCGACTACCACTAGGTAGTATGTTCTGTTTAACGCTCCTGCGAAGTCTATATGCATTCTGGACCATAGCATATCGGTTTTCAACCATAGGCGGTGACTTCGCTGCAAGAGCACAACCTCTGCATGATTTCACTAAATTTTCGATATCTTGATCCATTTTTGGCTAATAAGTGTAACAGCACATTAAGGATTTCATTCTAGAAATTCCTGGATGCCCTATGTGAAATTCTTTTAACATTCGTTTTTACAACGATGCTGGTATCACAATTCTTTCTGCGTACATGAGTACATCATTACATAATGAAAACGCATTATTTCCCGTACTATTTTTCCTTTAAATTTTAATTGTTTCTTCATTTTCATTACAAAGTCGTTTTTTTCCGGTTTAATTCTTATTTCCTCCAATGTTATGGGCAGTTCTCTTACAGTATTGTATAATACATTATTAATTTCATTTTCTGTTCTTATCGCCGCAATTACTGTGTCTTCAAGGGGTTCGCAGAATTTTGGTATTAGTCTAGACAATTCGTCTGCATGACTTAATTTTTTGGATGATAGAAACTTCATTTTATAATCATATTTCAATAAGATAGTTCCCCAGCGCTGCAGTCTATTCGCTGTATGTATGGGAACACCTTTTTTTTTTATCCATATATGGACAATAATGGACGATGGTCTGTCTGTAGTATGAATTCTCTACCATGTATGAATTTGTGAAACTTTTTCATGGCAAATATGATTGTCAATGCTTTCGTTTCAATCTGGCTGTAGCTTTTTTCAGCTGCAATCGATGATCTTGAAGCAGACCTATTGGCTAATTGTGCCATCGTCATATTTGTGTGGTATTACTGCTCCAATACCCGAATCGCTTGCATCTGATGCAACCACAATTTTTAATTTAGGGTCAAAATGAGCTCATGACAAATCCGATGTTAAGACTTTCTTGATCTCTCCGAAAGCACTTTGACGTTTATCTGTCCAATCCCATTTCACATTTTTTCTTTAGCAAGGATGTTCTTAATTCGTGCATGATTGGTGCGTATATATATATATATATATATATATATATATATATATATATATATATATATATATATAATATATATAAATAAGATAGTAATGAGCAAACCCTAAAAAATGCTTGTAACTTTGTTACATTTATTGGAGCGAGCATATTCTTTTATTCGCTGGCTCTTGAAGAATCCAGTCGTCTACTGTTTTCATCGATAATTTGTCCTTGAAGATATTTAAATCTGGACATAAACAATTCACATTTTCCTTCACCGATCTTAAAACCATATTCCTTAATTCCCTCAAATACTTTTTTTTACATTTTCCGTATGTTGCTTTCGGGACTTACTTTTAATAAGTACGTCATCCAAATATGTTTGAACCCAATCCAAACCGGCAAGCGTGGTATCCATTATCTGTTGTAATTTGCTTGGTGCTGCCTTTATACCAAAAGGAAGTCGGTTGAATTTGTATAACCCTTTATGAGTGTTAATAGTTTTGTGCGGTCTTCGTCCACTAGTACTTGTAGGTAAGCGTCTGTTAAGTCCAATTCAGAAAAAAATTACCTTCATTCAATTTGGCAAAAATTCCATCTGGACTTGGTAACGAGTAGTTGTTTTAAACTTTCATTTCACCCCGTAGAGAAATCAGCATATACGCGAATTTTATTATTTCTGTTTTTTTTTTTTTTGTTTTTTTTTTTTGTGTTTTGTTTTTTTCTACGTAAACTGTTGGTGATGCCCATACGGAATAGTCTGTTTTTGTGATCACACCTAATTTTTCTACTCTGTCCAATTCATTATGAATTCGATCTAAAACTGCAAAAGGTATACTCCTTTTTGGTTTAAATGTTGGTGTTACATTCTATTTTAACTCAAACGTAGCTTTTGCTTTCGTGCATGTCCCTAGAAATTTCTAAGAAAACTCATGGAAAAAAATTTTTCAGTTCATTTTTCGATTTTCAGTTGCCGTATTGATATCGGCTGTAACAAAATTTATCTTGTTGCAAAAAGAATTAATTGGAAAGTCCCAAAGATCAAACAATGTAATCCAGTCTGTTCGAAACAAATTAGCAGTATTCTTTAATACAAACACCGTTTTTTTTTCTTTTTCCCCACAAAAGAAATGTTACTGCTGAATTCACACCAATAGTTCAGTCTCTTTCCTGAGACACAAAGCGCAGCTTTATCAGACGTCAATAAACTGGGTTTACCCATTTTTCTCCAATTCATTTTTGATAGTGATATCAGATCCTGTATCTCGTTGCAATTTTATTTTTACATCATTAATTTGCACAAAAACAAATTTCCATTTTTGAGATATTAATTTTCCTTTTTTGTCCTAATCTCCCACATTCATAGCATTTTTTCTTCATGAAAAAACAATTACTTTTAAAATGCTTACCTCCACAACCATGACAATTATTAGGCATTGAGTGGGGGTATCGTCTTTTTCCCCTGTCCTGTTAGAAATCGAAAAACGTTTGTAGTTTGTTTTTTCTCTTAGATGGTCGTTCACAATGTACTTGTGAATTGACTTTTTCCTCAATCCTTACGATATCAAGTTTCAAATTGATAATACTGTGACGTCGTCCCCCGGTCGCAGCGCCGACTGTGACGTTCTAACTTGATCTACCACGGCGCCAGTTGTGACGTCCCTAAACAGTACCAGTTGTGACGTCTTCGCCGCGGCGTCAGCTGTTCGCTCCTCGCCGCCCCGTCCGGGTGTCGCTGCTCCAAACGTGACGTTCTAACCCTTTGGTGATTCGGGTAGGAATCTGGTTAGATTGATACCAGCCTCGCCGTTCCCAACCTGCTTCCAACGCCTGGTTACCAGGGTAACTGCACTGATCTCCAGTCTGCCTACCCACGTTGTGAATTGATCTTAGACAGACGAGATCAAACAGGGTTGGGGCCGTAATGCAAGCTGAGTTCAACGGGGTGATAACACACAAATATGTATAAAAGAAAAAAATGAAAACTCACAAAGTCCAAAGTATCAAAGAAAAAGGTAACAAACTTTTTATGTCTATTTCTTCGGTACATAGGACTATGTCTACTTCCCGACCCGTTCTGTGGATTGTGGCACGACGCTTTCACTAGGCAAATTCTAACGCTTCAAGTTGTCTACTCTCTAATAAATTTGTTTTTCGGTGTGTCTTTGGACGAAAGTCGAAAAAACTTATTTCTGTGGTCTGATTCTAAGTCGCTCTTCAAACTACTTGTTCTTGGTTGAAGAAGAGTCCAAAAGTGTGCGTGAATCTTGGTCAGCTATCTTGATGTGGTTTCAACACTGGGCGCTCATCTCTGCTTGTCGTCCGGGGCTCAAAACTTCTCGCCAGGGTCCGCGGCTGAACTCAAACTTCTTCTCTCCCGAGTCTGAGTTACTGGGCACTCATCTCCGCCGCCGATGCGCGAACTAACTTCTCGCCAGCTTGGGTCGAACGAACTTCTTTACTCAGGCCAAACGAACTGGCCTCTTCTACCCGCTAGGGGGCGAACGAACTCGGCCCGCCGTCCGCGGCTGCACTCCGCCTGCCGTCCGCGGCTGCACTGATTTCTGTCGGTTGGGGTCTCGCTTTTATTGACGCCGTCAAAACTGGGGTGGGTCTGTCGGCGCCCGGGGTTCCTCGATAATTCTAAATACGTATCCACCCTTCTTATTTCTGGTTAGGGATTTTCCACTCTTTTCCATTTTTGGTAACTCTTTTCTCATTCCCACTCTCTTACCGTGCTTCTGAGGGGCGTGCACCCGCTTCCCCACTTCTTCGTATCGGCTTCTCCCACTTACACTCTGATAGAGGCGTCGACTGATTTTCTTCGTGCGTCACGTGACCGCTCTCGGCCAATGAGGTCCTGGTCGGGTATCTTTCCTCCTCCTTCGTGCGTCATGTGATCCCATCTTGGCCAATGACGTCTTAGTCGGGCGTGAACAACCCGTGGCTTTGTTTTTGGAAAGAAATACCTTGCTTAACAAAAAAAAAATTAAATCGCCCTTATCATGAGCGGCCGATGTGACACTCTCGGCTTTTAACACGTGGCGTTTGTCAAGCAGTTTATCGCTAATTGGATATGAACTAAGAAAGAAATTTTCCAGACCTGGCGTCTCTAAAGCAAAAATAAATACATTTCATTTTCCCTTTCGGCCCAAGGTTGATAACAAAAATCTTTATTATCACAGGGCAAACGTTTATTCTGTCAAAAAAAGAAAAAATTTAGCCAGTGAAAACTTCTTGTGTGGGATTTTTTTTTTTCCAACACAGGAAGACTGTCTGTGTTTCGTCAATGTTCAACAATGGATTCCTTCTTTTGGGTGACATCTAATTGATAACAAAATTCCAATTTTCGTGGACAAGCGGAAATCGGTCAACGCTTGTTTGTAGGTGACCTAGATATTTTCGACATCTGATACCTATCAACTATAACCTTTTTCCTCCTCCTTTCCGTCTCTTAAGCCGTGTGTGTGTGTTCACCTATGGCTTGTCTCGTATTACTTTTTCTTTCTTTCTTCTTCGTTTTCTCTTTCTTTCTCCCAAATCGCTTGAATGCAAAGAAAGAATTATTCTTAAAACCTAAAATATTTTTCGGCCTTAAATAATTATCAAATGGTTGATAAACCGTAAAAAAGCAAATCATATATCTATAAATATTTCTTTCAAATCGTCCGGATGCATGGTGCCACAATACGCTGATATTCTTCCGCTGTTAGTTTGGAATCCATTTCTAATTCAGCAAGGATCCTGGATCTTATCTCCGCGTCCTTATTAGAAGTTAAACCATGTACGAATATCAGGCATTTAAATAAACCCGGAGTTAATTCATTTAACTTGAACTCACATTCTCGATTCACGACTCTTGCATAAGGGACAAAATCTTCATCGTTGGACTTTAGTAAGTTAAGACGTTGCCATCGTGTATTAAATAATGAACTCCTATCACCAAAAATTTTTGATAGTATAAGAACAGTCTCATCAAAATTTGTCTCTCCTGATTTTTTCGGCAAAATATAATTTACATATTTTTCATGTTCCGCAGGAGACAATTTCCTTAATAATAAACGAATTTTTTCACCATTCCAATGCGAATAATTCCTTTTGAAGATCCCTTCATATCTTCTATAATAAGCTGGAAAAGTTATCCTTTCGTCTGGATTGTATACAAATTAGCTGATTGAATTAGCAACAGCATATGGAGTGAATGAATCTGAAGCTTTTCCTTCTATGGTTTTGGCAAACAATTCAAAAAGCTTATGTTGTAGTTGTAACTGTAATTGCTGTTCGTGTTGTCGTTTTTGTTGTTGCAAATGTTGTTCTTGTTGTTGCTTCTGTAGCGCCAACATCTGAACCATGAGAGCTTTTAGTTCTTTCATTTTGCTGAACGAATCCTTCTAAGTTCAAGGAATCCTTGCGAATAAGCGTTGTCACTTTCGTGATGCCAACGAATACTCGTTGGTACTTTCGTAATGCTCGTTGTAGTAAGACTTATTGTAAACCATTGAACTATGCTGATGTCAGACGCCTTCGAATAGCATTCGCACTAATTATACTCGCTCGAACAGTAATGCATTTCAATAATGGGGTCGCCTGTGTTTGCTCATTGGCGATCTATGTTCAAACTCAAGTGTCTGCAGCGACACTTTATTCCTATATAACACTCTTAACACACATTTTGACGAATAAACTTTGTTTTCATCAAGTTTTTTCATCGTGCTTTTTTAGAAAATTTTGTAGGGTATCTATATAAAACATTGCGTTTTCTATTTAACATTGGGTTTCAACGCTTTCTTAACCCTTCCCTGACAATGGATTTTGTTTTCTATTAACTTATAACGTAGGAAGGGAGCTGAACTATAAGAAGAAAGCGTAGTCTCCTTTATATTTTATTTTTTATTTTATTTTTTGTTTCTTTTCTTAATGAAATATGCATTTCCGTTCAATCGTCTTTTTAATGTTCAACAAGTTTTTGACTATTATAAAGATATGGGTAGTTGATTAAAAAAAATCCATATTGAGGTTTGTAGTGGTATTATTATTATACTGCTGCAGTAGAATAATTGTGTGTTCGTACGCTCAATCTACAGGATTTGTAGATCGTCACAGCAGTCGGCAGCCCTAGTATATTATCACTCGACGCGTATTCTTTAAATATATAATTTACTTTTTACTTTGACTGTAACGCCTTCCCGACTGTCCGATCGTCCCCGACACGCAACACCCGCGACTGGTTTTCGAAGTGACTACTTCGATCTGGGCCTTGTCCTATCCCACGTTGTGTTTTCGATCATAGGAAAGTCAAGATCGAATTACCACAGGGGGTCTCTGGTACTAGATTAGTCCAAACAGGGTAATGATGTGACAATAAAAAGACAAAAAGAAACGACGCGTGGTTTAAGAAAATAAATTCCAATTTTATCAGTTCTTTTACAGAGCAATAGTCGACCCAACCCGCTTCTAACCAGGAGTGACACTTTGTGCAAGCTCTGATTGCTGGTTTAACGAAGTTTGCTTTTCTGTTGTAGCGTAGTTCTGCTTTTCTGTGTTAGCTTCGTTGATACAAAGCTGAAGTCTAGGTTCTTGTAATCGACAGGAATCACGTAGATAGTCTAAGCGAGCTGGTCGCTCCGTGGTCGATCTCTTCTGACGAATTCTAGACGATCTAACTCCGACGAACCTCTACTTTCCTGGTCTGAAGCATTTGCTTATATGGACTCCTACCCAATACCGGTATGGAGCAAGACACGGTGATTCCTCCAAATCCAACAAGAGTGCATTGTTGAAAAATTAATTACGCATACAATTTTGGTGAGATCTCTTCTTCCACGAGGAATGGCTGCAGGATATCGACCTGCTCACACTCCTTCTTTTACCTATTGTCATCTCACACTAACACTCATTGATAGGTGTTAGTAATCCTCCACCTCTCTTGGCGTCTTGCCTACACCCTCTATTATGGCTATTACCCAGCCAATGACTTCTCGATTGCTTTGGCGTAGCCTAACTTACTTCATTAATTAGAAGACTTTATCTTTTGGTATGTTGTAAGCTTCTAATTATTGTTTTTGATTAGGTCTTTATTTTTTCTTAATACTTAATTTCTTTTAGTTTTTTCACAGTTTAATCATAATTCAGATCGTCATTAGGCATTCTCATGCACTTAAATGTTTGTGACACTTCAACTCGATCCCGGTTCACAACACTTCAATCCGCTCCTGGTTGACAACAAACGGCCACAGATGTAACCTTTCGTCGTGGTCAGCCCGGGGTGGATCCTGGTTTGATCAATGGAATGATCTCATCGATCCTGACCTGCCTTACCCTACGTTGATGATTATTTTAATTATAAGGATGCCAAGATCGATTCATCGCAGGTATCTTCGTGTTGTCTCTGAACTCAACTCTCTGAATGGCTTTCGCGCATTCATTTTTATGGACTCCAACTAGAAACCGGTGCGGGGCAAGATGTAGGCTGAGTTTCGGTGAATTCCCTGATTTCCAAAAAAAAAGTCAATTATTTTTGGTCTTGAGAAATCAAATTAGTTCATAATTTTAGGGAATTCTCCCTCTGTTGGGTGGGGAGCTGCAGACATCGCTCCGTCCGACTTGGTACCACCTCTCACTATTGCTCCCCAGTGGGCGTGAGCAGCTCCTTCAACCTCCTTAATGTCTCCTCTGTGCCTGCTACCCTTCAGTGGGTGCAAACAACCCGTCATCCTTCCTTGATCGCTCTTCTGCGCCTGTCACTCCAACATTCGGTCGGAGATTGATAAAAAAAAAATATGGTTTCAAATGTACTTTTCTCATAAGTGAATTGACAGTTACAATTGACTTTCTCACCTCTGACCCAAGAGACACTTTCCTAAGGAAATTTTTTCAACTCCCATTATGGCAACCATTACCCAGCCACAGGTGTTCAATTCATTGTTTTTCATTGTGACATCCCGCGAAATAAATTCATTTACTTTTAGCTCAATTCTTGTCTTGTCACATTTAGGCATTGGTTGGCACAGGCTGTCAACAGTTAATTTGTTCGCACAAACTGAGAATCGCTTTCAAGCGGTCATCTTGTCTATTGTACACATTTCGATTCTCTGGGAACAATCTATAAGCCTGTCTTCCCGATATTGGCTCACCTTTCATTCATCATTATCTCGTTTTCAGTGATATATGCATGGGTGATGCATCCAACATTTTGATTTCGAAGAACGTTCACGTACTGCACCCTGTACACCTTGATATCAGTAATTCATTGGTATTGACACTGTTGAAGACCTTCATGCAACTGGTATTCTCGCACTAGCTTTAACAATTGGGTCATTATACCATATTTTTTTAAACCCATCCATTTGTTGCGACAGTCGTTCAACATTTATCTGTCTCTGTCACGCTTCTATCTCTCCTGATTTTATCTCTCTGTCTCTCTCTCTCTCTCCTGATTTTATCTATCACGCTTTTTTCTCTTTCACCCTAGCTCTCTCTCTCTCTCTCTCTCTCTTACGCATTTTCTCTCGCGTTTTTTGTTTTCTCTCTCTCGCGCGCTTTTTTCTCTCTCGCGCTTTTTTTTTCCACGCTTATTTCACGCTTTCTATCTTTATTCTCCTCTCTCTCCGCTTTGTTCTCCCTCTCTCTCTCCCGCTTTGTTCTCCCTCTCTCTCTCCCGCTTTGTTCTCCCTCTCTCTCTCCCGCTTTGTTCTCTCTCTCTCTCTCCCGCTTTGTTCTCTCTCTCTCCCGCTTTGTTCTCTCTCTCTCCCGCTTTGTTCTCTCTCTCTCCCGCTTTGTTCTCTCTCTCTCTCTCTCCCGCTTTGTTCTCTCTCTCTCTCTCCCCGTTTTGTTCTCTCTCTCTCTCTCCCGTTTTGTTCTCTCTCTCCCGTTTTGTTCTCTCTCTCCCGTTTGTTTTCTCTCCTCTCTCTCTCTCTCCCTGTTTTGTTCTCTCTCTCTCCCGTTTTGTTCTCTCTCTCTCCCCCGTTTTGTTCTCTCTCTCTCCCCCGTTTTGTTCTCTCTCTCTCCCCCGTTTTGTTCTCTCTCTCTCCCCCTCCTTGTTCTCTCTCTCTTTTTCTGGATTCGCGTTTTTGTGGAGATTTGGCTTTCGCTTGTTTATATGTAAGGAAATTTGCGTACCTTGAGCTTTGATTTATGGTATGTTTTCCGATAAGATATTCATGGCCTTCCTTTGTTCACTAACAGATGACCCTCTTTGGGATGCGTTCATGTTAAACTAGTCAGATTTTTGGTAACAATATGAAGAGTGACATATCTAATCGCACTTTAAACAAACATAGCAAGAATTCTTCTTTGGAATTTGGGAAAATCATACATTTTATCATACTGTTCCGGGGACAAATGGTTAGGTTGGGGAAGATCTAATATTACTAACTAAATGATTTCTACTTGGTTTATTACAGTTTCACATCTTCATAGAAGCTTCTCGATACTCATTTTATGACTTTTAATTATTATTTTCTTTCTTTCCTTTCTCGGTGCTTAATTAGTTTCTGAGTTTTTACATTTTTATAATTATTTCCCATGTAAACATAAAATGCTACACTCGTCCAAACTTTTCACCGACCGGCTAATTCTCAATCTCATTGGTTTGCGCAGAAAGCTGTAAAAGGATCTGCTGCATGCTCACAATATAACAAGATGGAAGACAAATACCACAGCAAAAAAAAAAAAAAAAAACGAGAACGTTAACCCGTTTTCAATATTATATTTAGACGTTTTTTTCTGGGCTTTGCCTGTGTGGATAGGTAGGTGATAATTGGGGGACAACTATCTCCTAGATCAGCTCTTCCTCTTACCAACACCTCGCTTATCTACACATCCCGACGTGTGGCTAGCAATACGAACGGATGGTATCGGAAGCCATACGACGAACATGTCTCTCTCGCCAAGGCGGGCCAGAACTGGATGGTGCTTGGAAAATATAGCAGTAATTGCTATAAACTGATGGAAGCAAGTCTGCTTGTCCACCCCCCCACACACACACACTTACTTCCCCTGTTAAGTGTGTGGATGTGTTTTTACTCCGTCCACGGAAATGCGTGTGTTCTTGTGAGGGGACGGCTGTCCACACAATCCTGAGCAAATCTGTGACGACTCTGTCCTAGGTTCGACTCTTTGTGTGATTGGGTCCCGTGAGACTTCATTTATATAGATTCCCCTCACTAAAAAAAAAAAAAATTGATATATCTAATTTCTCCACTGCTGGCCGCCCTAATCTTAGGAATTTTTTTTTTTTTTTTTTTTTTTTTTTTTTAAACACGTGGCAATCGTGAAGAATTTTCGGTTACTCTCTTTCTGTAAGAATAATAGTGTTTTGGGCGGATTGTATTCTGTAAAGATATATGCATTTTGGATGAATATTATTAATGTAAACAAGCTCGGAAGTTAATTTCTCAAGACCAAAAAATTCGAGCAACACATTGTTTTCTTATTGGAGGGAAGTGGATAGGTTGAAGAATAATTTGGTTTTGCTCAATTTTACTGAATCTTGGCTAGTTATTTCTAGGTTGGATTCTGTTTGGAATCTTTCTTAAATTTATTTATTTAAAACATTAAATAATTTATTTTTCCGTCTTTCTCTCAGCTATTCAAGTTAAGAATTGTTAAATTTCTCTTCTGAGAATTTTAATAATTTTCATCCAATTAATCACTCCAGACTACCATCCAGCGATTTCATGTAATTAAAAGTTTGAATAAGGTCGGTACTCTGTTACACTTAATTATGTCATTTACTATATATCTGACATTTCATTAATAATATTAGATATAGGTATAAATTTCAAAAGTATAATTTAAAAGTTACATTTTCTGAATTGAAAAAAAAAATTGTTGATGATATTAGAAAGAATTTAATTAACGCAGATATTTTGTTCAATGATGATAATGAGCCTAAAATTGTACAATCTTTTAATTTAGTTCATTTTTATTCATCTTCAAGTTTTGAAAATGAGCGTTCTCCACTGTAGTTTGTAACCAGGAGTGATCAATAAATGCCAAAGTTTTTTCTAAATTTGCAAAACAAATCTCCAAAGAATTGCTTGTTATCAAACGGCATAACTATAATTTGACAGGCCAGAATCTATCTTGCTTCATTATAAATTTACCATTAATGTATCTAATATTGCTGCAACATCTGGGTTGGTGCTTCTGCTATGTATCGTGAGATATTTGTCAAAATTCAAAGAATCTGCAACGTTATCGGTCCTAACGTGGCATATCGGCTCAGTCACTTTCCTGCCGCTATAATGTAGCTTCCCTGTGCCTTTTCTATACATATTGTTAGGTTAATTTTGATTAACGCTCCTCTTTGGTACATTGACTTCACGAATTTAAGCACAGTACTATATTGCCTGTTAAGTCCCATCATTTTAATCTTAAATTTGCTAGATGCGACAGTAAGTTCTATTTTAATAATTTCTTCGCCCGCACTTCTCGCTTGTAGAACTCTCTTACGGCTTCTTGCGTACCTATCAACTACGAACGTCAAAATTTTAATTGCAATGTCAATCGTCATCCGTATCATTGAAATCCTGTTTTTTTTTTTTTTTTTTTTCTCTTATTCAATAGCTCGCCCTGTCGGCTAGGGTTGTAGAATACGTCGACTGCCAGCTCTGCAGGGAGTAACCCTCCTCCCCAATGAGGCTACCTGTTAGCCGTGGGTGGCGACCTGTAATTCCTGAGGACAGAAAGCTGGTGACGGCACAGTTCATAACTCTAGTTGCCATGTAACAGACAACACGCCTCTTCAATCCTTACTTGGGCTAGACAAGCGGTCGGATAGGCCCGATCCGATCTATCGGCTTGTTATGTCACCTATTTGATTAGGCCTGACAATATCTTACAAGCGGATCACATGACGATCTAACACTAAACGTTTATTATTTTAAAGGTGCTACAAGGTTGTGGCTGAGGATCAATCGAGTCGAAGAGGAAGAAACCTTGAGCAGTGTCATTAAGTTTTTTTGTGGAGTACTGAAGCACAGCATTATCAGGGTCTCAGTTCTTTCACAACGCTAGTATACTGGTCGATGTATCCCCGCCTCAACCATTTTGTAAATTCTCAATATAATTTGAACTTCGCGGTAGGTGGTTGGGCACAGATCCAATGAAAACAAATCACATGGCAAACTTAAACAAAAATCCCAAACGGAATCTCCCGGACTTTGATTGAGAAATAGAAACCGGAAGCGAATTTCATAGATTCATCGTAATTAAATCTTTAGAGGAAACCTCTCTGGCCAATCTATCTCCATTCTTAATTAAAAAATAAAAAGTAATTACCTGCAGGGCAAATCCTTGAACAGTGAGAAAAGTGAGAAGTGCCAATCTGCTTGTAAAAGGGAACAATAAGAAATACGCATGTAACATACTAAAATGGAATCTTTTCACAATCTAAAATGTAAAACATCTGAAAGAGAGTTATTAGAAATAGTTGTCTCTGGTTACACCTGATGTGACCGTCCCACGGCGTTGGATCGGCCTTCCGGGAACCAGACCACGAAGGTCCCTCGTCCCGGAACCAATTCTTCGTCGACAGCGACGAGGCTGGTAGCTAGAAGCCGGTCTCTGAATCGACTCCACCCACAGTGAACTCCCTTGCCCACGCTGTGAATTTGATCTCAAGGAAGCCACGTGGGTTTTCGCCAGGTGTCTCTCCGCCAAGTCGAACCAATCCGGACGCGGACGCACAATTGGGTAAATGAAACGGCACCAAATATAAACAGAACAACGCCTGAGTACGTTGTAGAAAAGAAAGTCTTTATATACAGAAGAATTCAGAGTACAATCTCCAATGGTCTTCTTCCCAACCCCTGTTTCTAACAAGCTGACCACGGAACGGAAGTCTCGACTAATTTCTTTAAGGGGTGATTTTCAAGTTTTCAGGATAGCGTTATTTCTTCACTAATTTCTTTAAGGGGTGATTTTCATGTTTTCTGGTTGGCGTTATTTCTTCACTCCGGTCGGAGTTCTTGGTTAGCGTTATTTCTTCACACCGAAGCCTCACAGAAACTGACGAAGACTGTCTCTGATTGTTGCGGAGGTTGGCGGGCGGCGGTGTTGGTACTTCAAGCCTCACTCCTCGGCTATTCTCCGGCTCTAACTGAACTGCAACTCAACTGTACTGCAACTGCACTCTCGTTACCCCTTTGGGGCTCTGTATTTATGCTTTTCCATCCTTTACTGGGATGGGGACGACGTTCACTGGGGTGTCTATGCGAACCTCATCTCAGACCCTTGTTAGCCAATGAAATTACGGCTTCATTTCTTTCTGTCTTCTTCCCTCATGACACAGCCAATGAGATGTCATTATTTCTATGACATCATTCTTTTCGCCAATGGGATAGTGTCGTCTTCATGACGTCACACCTTTTCTCGGCCCTTTCTTTCTTCCCAAAATACCAAATTAGTTTCCCAGGAAAATTCAGTTTTTTTCTTCATATTTCACAAATTAGCATAACCTTTGAACCTGCCATAGATAACCGAATAAGCAATTTCCTTATGACACACTTTATAAATGCGTTTTGGCTTTGTTCAAATTTAGAATTTCCAAACTACCTGGCCTGTTTAAATCCTGTTAACAAAATTCACTTCCAACTCATTCCGTTGGGGGTCAGAGGGCATCCATTGTTCTGTGTTGACACATTTTTTTGGTTTACAATCCACAGCTGGAAAATGCTTTCTCCTTGATTAAACAGTCCTGTTTCATAGCTGCCGTCAACAATTGATTGACCCCCACAACCTCATCCGATATGACTGTTTTACTTTGAGAATACCATGACTCTTGTGATAATTTTACCCGCACCTAATTCCCGTTCAATTATAACGCCTTTCATTAAAAAAAAATATCGTCTTTTTTTTTCTCTTTGTTCATATTGGAAGCAGAATAGAACATCACCTAATATAATTTTCTTCCGTTTGGTCTCTAATAATCAATAGTATAAACTAATGCAATTTCTTCCGTTCGGTCATGCTAAATATTGTTACACTGAGGAAATAAATGCAACCGTAGAAAAATAAAGATTCACCGACTGTAGTATCTGGATAAAGTCCCTGTGTTATCTTGTATACCCTAGCGCTCACTCTCGTACAGCTGTGCCAAACACTCACGGCTGACTGGAGATTCCGGCCAACCTCAGAACCTTGCTGGCTTCTCTTGTTCTTCTACTTCTGCTTTTATCTCCTGTTGGTACACTAGTGTCACAAGTTGCAGATCTCTGCACTCAATCTACTTTCTGTCTTCGTGTTGTGTGCCCGCCGATTGAAATCGTATCGAAATCGAATCTCAATTAGTCGTACGAGATGTGGTAATATTTTGTGTGTATATTCTGCATAGCTGCAAAAGCAAGTCTGTCTTCTACCTCTTGAAAGAACCAAAGGGTTCTGGTTAACAATTCAACAATTAATTTTAATATTGACTTGATTCAAACTAGAGCCATATTTTAATATGCAGTTATTAACATGCACACTATAGACAAGGAGTTCACTTTGTCACATTCATCAGTTTACATAAAAAGTCAAATGCTGTACCTCGAAGCATTTTACTCTATTCAATATCCTATACATCAACGCATTTTGCACTACTCAGGGATTTGCATTCAATATGTGACACTGAGCTGTCGGTCCGTGGTCAACTCCCAGTCGCGGCACGAAACTGTAATATTTCTTCTACAGGCGTTTTGGGGTTGACTCTAAGTCGCTGCCACCAGCCTGTGTCCCGGTCGATCGGTGGTCGTCGCTACCCGGCGGAATCCTTTGGTCAGGGTACCAAGTGGGACGGTCGGTCGATGCTAACAGCTTCACACCAGTTGCAACCGGTTCGACACCAGCTCCGTCGTTCCCAGCTCACTTCCAACGTCTGATTACCGAAGTAACTGCTTCGATCTCGAGTCTAACCTGCCCACGTTGTGATTTTTATCTTAGGTAGACGAGATCAATCAGGCGTCGGGCCGTAGTTTAAGATGAGTCTAGACTGAAGGTGATATCGCACAAGCGTAAAGAAAAAGAAGCAAATAAAAATCCAAGAGGTTCAAGTATGTTAAAAAAAATAACAAATTAACTTTATCCGTCTGTTATATACAGAAATGTGTTTTTCTCCCAGCCCGTTTTCTACGGAGTGTGGCATTTTTACGCTTCTTAGGCAAGTTCTGGTCTTCTGAGTCAACTGGTTTAGTTTGAAGTGCTGACTTAGCTTCGTTCGTCAGTATAACTTGCTATTGGTAGGATAGGTCGTGGAATCTCTTGGTCAGCTTCTGCGAGGCAATACTCTGGTTCCTGCTACTCGAACTGCAACTGACTGATTGACTAACTCAAAAAACTGTCGAACGGCCCGAGGACGTTCATTTATATGGGTACCGACCAAAACCCGGCGCGGGGTTAGACGCAGTTTTCGGTAAATCTCGATTTCTCGCAAGAAAACGCTTTGTTGTCAGGCCAGGAAAATTAATCACTTTCCATTTTAGGGGTATCTCTTCGTCCGTGAGGAGAGATCGGAGGAGAGCTATCCTCCTAAATTCCTCCTCTCTCACATTGATACCTCGTACCAATTCCTTCAGTGGGCGTTAATAACTTCCCCGTCCTTCTCATTCATTCACCTCCGCCTATCACCATTGCTACCACTCGACCAATGGCATCCCGGCTGTGCAGGTGTGGCTAAGCTGGCCTCATTAAAATTGTAACCCAGAATTTTAGTTTACAAAATTCTTTTTTTTTTCCATCGGTCCAAATGTTTACGGATCACATATTGCCACTTAAAATCTCTGATCTTTTGGTCACTCTGTCTTCTTAACCAGCACTCTTAACAAACTCCATTCCCTTGTCAAATCCTGCCATCTGGTCCCTTCATGAAGTTAGCTTTTACTGGAATCCTTGGCTTCTTGAGAAATTAAATTTCTTATCTCCCAAATCGCGATTCTTCCACGATATTTTTTCTCATGCCAAAATTTTATAATCACCATATGGCTACTCAACGTGTCGGCATCGAAGACATTTTGGAAAAAACAAATAACAATTCTCTCCACACCGTATCGGAAAACTTCCCATGCCAAAATTATCATATGTCCCTGCCTTGCCGGCACCCAAGAAAATGATATCTTGGGAAGATAATTAATATTGATTCTCTTTACCCCGTATCGGCAAATCATGTCATGCCGAAATTTTTTATAATCACCATATGACCTGCCCGATATCTCAACGCTTTGCTTTTTCTGAATCTCGTGTTTTCTCGGTCAGCATTTTTTACAAACAACATTAATCAACTGTCAAAAAGCTCGCATATGGCTTTTCTGCGAGTCTACTGTCCACACCAATTTAGGGGTCTTTGAGAAAGTAACTCGATTTTATTCTTAAGAACAAAAAATCGGGGTATCTTCCGTTCTCAATATTTTCTTGTTTTAATTTCTATAGTTAATTAGTTAGCCAATTACCATAGCTAAATAGTGTTACACAAGTCTTTTCCACAGTTCGGTAGTTAAGTCCTTTCCAAATGTCCGTTTTGATTGTATGGGTCATGTTTTCAATACTCCATGCAAAGTTTAAAAAGTCTCTATTTTTTTTCATAAATGTACTTTGATTAATAGTGTTCCTTCTGGGATCACAGATTGACTAATACCTGAGTCGAGTGTTTATCTTTCGCCTTGTAACCAGTAATTGGTCGAACATTAAGTCTTTCGACCCATTTCGTCTCACCTCTCTCCTCTCAAGTCATCTGGGATTTATTTTCCATTGGCTTCGTTTAATTTTCTACCTACAGAATAACCCATATTCCTTCACACTGCTTGAATATAACGAAACTAACAGTAACATTATTACACGTATCGTCGATGCAAAATATAGCCATTTCGACACAATCCTCCACCACTGTTTTTTTATGATAGACTTCAGCCTTAGTTACTAACCTCAATCTATCCACCAGGTATTTGATACCACTATTTCTCACTAGTTCTAATATCTTAAGTATCTCATGAGCCCTTGTTTTAGTAAACTGTCCGATTAGAGGATTCCATAGGTGAGTCCAGTTTTTGACAGGCAAGGGATAGGAAAGTGTGCCTAACTTCAAACTTCCCTTCTGTTTGATAGATTGGTAATCGCTAATGGAGGCGCATCCCATGGGTAAGTTAACAATAGAACTCTTATTGTTCCCTTCTGTTGAGTGTTGCATACCTTAGTTAATTCCGTATCTGTATTCACGCCAATAGCACATATACCATCGAACAGGTATACTGCTTGGCGTAGAATCTTTTCAGTCGCTATCTCTATATTGCATCTCTCTCGAATAGCATTCATATTGCCTTTAAACAATTCCACTACACACAATTTATGCTCATTAGTCACATAAGCCAGACTTGGTAAACATACCTTCAACTTGCTTATTTTACATGTTAAGGCCTGTTCGGTTATTAGTAAGATAAATTTAGTTCTAGCTAAATTAAAAACTGTGTTCTCTGTCTCTAATCTATATTTAGCGAGCATCTTTTGTTTTACCTCCTCGCTCAGGTAAGTTTATCACTTGGAACACATCAAAAACAATGTCTAGTAGTGGTAGAGTCAGTAACATTACGATTTTGACCTCGTTGCTAAGCGTTGTGCTTCCCAAAGATTCATAATAGAACCACAGTTCATTGTTGAACCCTCGGGTAACTTTAAATTGTGATGTAAATCGGAACGAATCCTTAACAAGTCCCCTGGGGTGTCCCCAGAGTCACTACATTTGGAGATAGGTGTCTCAAGTATATCAACTGCGAAGCCTATACCAGTCTAGCAGTCTTCGTCTTGAAATACATAAATTGTTAGGACATTACCTCTAGTTTCTTGATTCGATATCTTGCTCCATCAGTCACACTCTAATTCTGCTCACGTCTCGTTAACTGCTTTTGTTAACCAAATAATGCTTTTTCTATTCTCGATTAATTACATTTACAATAAACTTTCTTCAGCAAATTGTCAATTTTTCTTTTCCACCTTTACAAACTCTTTTGTATTAATGTTAAATCATTCTCTGAGTATCGAAAAGTCCTTGTAACGCTTTTTCTATGAAAGGTATTACTGATCGTTTCTATCCATTTCTCAATAAGTCGATTTCTCATAAATAGTTCAATATCTCTTCATTCTGCATAGCCAACCTTTTTAGATGCTGTCCTATGGTAAACAATAATCATACATATCCCGTTTCATTAATACTACCCTGGTCCTTCGCTATATCTTCTCTCACGGTCCCAGTATGACCCACTTCATATTTCAATTCTCGCAATACTGTTCGATAGGGTTGTAAATTGATCATTCATCTTAATCGCGTTATAGTAACTTCAGTTGTTTTCTTAAAAAAAGCCCTCCTGAGTATACTTCAGCGCATTAATTACACTAATAGTAAGGAACAACTTCAACTCCTACAGCATCCTGCAAAAATAACAGGATTCTCTGATACTAAGATTATCTTTGCGTCTCACTATTACGCACACAAACATTTATTTTCTTTTCTTTTATAACACTTTTTTCTATTCAGTAGACGGTCCCTCTGCCGTCAATGCTCTTGCACCTTCCACGGTCTGATTACTGAACCTTCCAGTCTCATTATTGACATTCCTCGATTCTTCTTCCACTTGAGGTTGCTTTACTCTATCTTCTCTTCTTGCCTCTAAGAGTCTTTGCTAATCAGTCAGGGAAATCTCATCTTCTGGCTCCCTAACGTCTGATCCTTTTTCTATTGGTCCTAATTATTTTAAAGACTTCTTCGTAGGCTGGGTCTTCTTAGGCAGTACTTTTCTCCCGACATAGGGCATACAGGAAGATATTGCTATTTTTCCACACTTATCTCTGTTTTCCCCAATCAGCCAACTCTGGTGGGTAGACCTATATTAGCTCTAGGTCCAATTCTATTACATATAAATCAAACCATTTTACTTCTTCCGGGAGTTTAAATATATCCCCCGTTCAACTGAAGACTATGCTTCGTGATCCATTGTTTTATTTTTTGTTCCCTATCCCAATCCTTGTACAACTCTGGACATTTTACTGTCATCTGACTCCTATTTCTACAGTTGTAACAGATTGTCAGTCTCTCACTCACTCTCCCCTCCAACTGAGCAAGGCTTCACTCCTCGCTGATGCAAACACGTCATCCAACGTTTCAGGAGAATCCCTCGACCCATCTTCCCGTATCAAAGGGTTACTCAGTGCGCCCATAAAATATTCAGCCAACTGCGCCGCTACTACTGGGTCTCTCCTCTTCTCTGACTTTGAATATGCGACTTTTACTAAAAGTCGATACTCTCCCTGCTAAGGCTGCTTCATCTTTTTGCTTCACTCCTACTAGAGCCTTTGCTGCTCCCGTCATACTTGAGTGGTTACCGAAATGTTTTGTGATTTCCTCTTCCATTTGTTTCCAGGTAGGTTTGGAGTTTCTCTGTAGGAACTCACCAAACTATTCTGAAGCTGTACCATCTCAGTAGTCATACGCTAGTGCGACCATATCGATCTCAGACTTATTTACGCTCTATCGCTTTTTCCTATCTACATCCATCTACAGCCGAAGCTCCATGCTCTCTCCAGTAAATAAGGGAACCTTTGAGCCAGTCATTTAGTTTAGCTACGAGTTTCTGCGAGAGATCCATCAGTTCTCTTTTCTAATAGACCCCTCCGTCAGAAGATTGTAATCCCACCCACTCCACAAAAACCTTCACCTCTGCTATTATATAACTGATTAAAACTGATAATCAACAATAGGTAATAACAGTAATAACGAGAGAAACACAAACCAACAGTAACCACTAGGACACACAATGTAAGATGGAACGAAACGAAACGAAATTCTGGCCTACTTTAGTTCTTGATGATGCTGTTTTCTGGGTTGTTCTCTCTAGGCTGGATCGACGATGTTGGTTTTGGTATTTCTTCTTTCTCTGGATCGACAACGTTGAATTCGACGGTTGCTGTTCTCTCTTGCCACAATGTTTCTTCAGCTTCTGTCTTTGAACTTGTCCATATTTTCTTTTTCTTAAACCCAAGCACTTTTTCAGCTGTCGATGTCATTGCATCGTGCAGGGTTGTCTATCTACCACTGGTAGTCTTCGCGTCCGGTGAGTGGTTGAGGTGCTTTTCAGCGGATAGTCGAAATTGCTCCGATATTTGGAGATTTACACGGTTAAAGCGTCGGCAAGGCCTACCTGCAGAAGGACGCCTAGATGATCGGCGAATAGAAATCTTGAAACGTGAGAGCAGAAGACGGTGGTCTGTCCAGCAATCATCCGCTCGAGACATGAAATGTGTGATGTGGACATCTTTTTTTGTTCGTATGCCAATGCTTGGATCTTGGGTGTTGCCATGTTTTGTGTCGGTTTGGGAGTCGGTACAGAATGTTGGTCAGTCAGGTCATGTTCTGCGCAAAGACCAAGAAGCAGATGTCCGTTTACATTACATAGCGATCGAGAATGCTCCACCTTCATGTACGGTGATCACGGCCAACTTTGATTTTGAAATCGCCAAGAACCACGAGTTTATCTGATACTGAGGTGGTTTGGATGATTGAGTCCAAAAGGTCATAGAATGACTTTTTTGATGGCATTGTCAAACAAGGGTAGGTGCATAGACGGGATTGAGAAAAGAAATTACCCTGATTGAGTAGGATCCGGGTGGGGGTCATCAAGCATTCGATGATTGTAATGAGGGATGAGGTTGTACTGCTCCACGAGTTTGGTATTCATTGCAAAGCCGATCCAGTAGATACATTGCTTGCCTTCCCAAAAGATTGTATAGATGGGTCCGATTTCTGCTTCTGTTGCGAATCTGATTTCAATCAAAGTAACTACATCGATGTCAAAACGGGCCAGATCGCAACACATAAGTATTGTTGTTCTCTCTGGGCATTCTGTGTTCTTGATGTCCATCAACGTACGTACCTTCCATACTCTGATAGTTAATGGGGTTAAAAGCAACAGATTTTGTCAGTATGAGTAAGTTTTGACTGCAAGAATTTGAAAAAAAAATGCATAGAAAATATTTAGATTTCTGCATTAAATAACCCGTATTAGTTGTTATGCCGCTAAACAAAATCAACCAACCTTGCCTCAGTTAACAACAGAATGTAGATCATTTTTTACCTCAGCTGCCAATTACTGTCCAAATTTACTATTATGACAGGAATAAATGGTTGTCACCAGCATAGATACCGAGTTGAGAACTGATGCCACCAGGAAGGTTTGTTGATGAAAATAAAAACAACGTAGGTTCAAAGATAGTCCTAGAGGACGCCTCTATTAATGCAAAAAATCTAGAAGAATGGTCGTTCAAGACCACTTTCATTTCGCGATTCGATAAGATGGACTGAATTAGTTAAAAAATAAATTCGTCTAGAAATACCATAACCTTTCAGCTTGTGAAGAAAATCAACATACCAAACTGTCAAATGCCTTCGAGATATCCAAATCTACAGCAGAGGTAAACAACGAAATTTAAAAGTTGACCAGTTCAGACTGTTACGTCTACGGGGGCGAATCACCTACATTTCCATTGTTTTTCATTTGTAAAGGAAAGTTCCACTCGCCCCCCACCAAAAAAAACTGCTATTTTGTGGAATAAACTCATACCTCGGTGCTTAACTGAACACTACAATCTTGACCTCTTCAAATCAAGGGTCAAAGGCTATCTATCCTCCTTATTTATACCCATAATCTTCACTTCTTTCTACCTTCATTATCAAACATCTTATTCAGCAGGTACCGCCAATAATTCGCCGAAAATAGAGCATAGCATAATGGAAAATGCACCATACTTGATAAAAACAAAGTTCTTGGTAGAAACATTTTTTATTTACATCTGCCCCCCCCTCCACGCCATTAATGAAATTTTGTCTCTCTTCATATTTATATTACTTAAAATATTTTAAATTTTTAGGATTACTGAGTACTTAAAAAAGTAATTGGATTAACGTGGGTGCCTTTTATACATAATTTTTAACTCCTAGAGCTTCCCATAGAACAGCATTAGATAAATATCAATCTTTAATCAAGTTGTCAAACCCGCAAACGCCTTACTGTCGAGTAAAAAATGAATTTCTACTATATTTTAAATTTAAAGTAAATAACATTTGTTTCAAGTCAGATTAATTATACTTTAAATCCGCTAATATTCTTTAAATAAAGTTTGTTTTTTTTTATTTTGGGAGATTTTTTAATAGAGAATTACATTGCTATGAAACATGACTAAAAAAAGAGGGCGCTGATCTAGCGAAAACAAAAGCAAACTCCTTCCAGTCAATTTAAATTAGCTTTTGAAATACAGCAATGTATTTTGCTTATTGGAAATATTAAATTTAATCTATTAGCTTGAAATTAAAACTAAAATAAAAGCTTCATTTTAAACTTTAGGTTTTTTTTCTTTATTCAGTAACTGATTCACCTAAAAAATGAAGTATTCCTTTATTTTTATTGTTGCGGGCTTTTATCCCTCTTTCTTTATGATCACCAAACTCTATCTTGTACTCACAAACACATGGACTGCTTTTACCAAGGTCAAAGGGTTCCTTATGTGCTATGTCTCAAGTTGGCTAGCCTCACTCACTTTATTGTATATCATTTAATATTTGTGTGAATTTTAACGCTTAGCGGCGGGCCTTTAGTAATATCGCTATTAAAACGGGTATAAGTTTTATCGCCTACTACTTACACAGTCAAGGTATTAATTAGGCTATTGACTAACAAAATGAATTATGAGGCTGCCATAATACATTACCAGCCTTAAATATATCTTCTGGAATAAAGGTTAGATTGATTTGTTTTTAAGGTTTATCAACTTTTTATGGGTTACTTAAAGCCAAAACACATTTAGTTGTGGGTTGTAAGAATATTTTTTTTATTTTGCGAGTGAATATTGATTCATACCTTTACTAAAGGTATTTTGGCATAAGTGAACATAACGGACTCTACTAGAATTCGAACTCTGTTCTCCGATTTCTCATTTGAGCCACTATCCATTACATCACCCGCACTTCCTCCGCAAAGATAATTTCATCAGTAGTCTAAGTACAAGGCCGAATGTTTTTATAAGTTTCGCTTCGAAGCGAAGATGAACGATGTGGATAGAGCTTACAAAAGCTTTTGAATACTAAATTTCTTTACCATGAGAATACCAGGCAGGGGCGATATCACCCCTGAAATAATAATGATAATAAAGGAGGATACGCTGTAAAACAGTAAACACAGTAAAAGAGATGTTTTCGAATAACCAAGATGTTAATATGCTGCAAAGACTTTGAAATGTAAATGTTAGAGAACGTTAATTTAGAACACGAAATACAATCTTTTTGTAAGTGTACAAAGGATATCAGATTACTAATAGAAATTTACTGGAACAATAATAATTTGGAACTTTTAGAAAAAGAAATGGATTTTGACACTATAAGAATCGAAGTTAAAATTAAGGATGTTTTGCTCTAGAATTTATTTTTAAAACAAGAATCTCTAGTTTACAAAGAGCGGCAGAATAATTAATAGCGAGGTGATAAACAATATTGTCTTGTTGTGAACCTTGGAAATTGTTTATTCTCGAAGGAGTGGACTTGTACTTTGGTAGTATGTTAGTACGTCCACACTAGAAAAACAGATACGTCACCAGTCTGGGGGACGTGAGGCCGATTCTCTTAATAAAGAGGCGAGCCAACTGGAAGGGAGAGCTTTGGGTTCGTCTGTTTTCGAATACAGTCGAACTGAGTGGAGAGACGTCAAAGATTGAAAAGGAAGCGTCCGCTGTGTGTTCCTGAAGTTGAGGGCGAAGAAGCGAAATACCGTCGCTAACATTTAAGTATCGCTACTCATGCTACTACTATTACTACTACTGAGAACAGGGACATCGAAGGTCGTAGTAGTTGCACTAAGACCAGACCAAAAAGGGTTAAAACGAAGTTCCTATATCTCCTTCACCGAAATGTTTCGTAGTATTTGTGTTTATTTGGTTATTGTTCACATACAAGAAACATTCAACCTTGTGCAACAAGAATTATTATTTTTTGTGTGTGCGTGTTTCCTTTTATACATAAAAAACTTTTGTCCTTTCAAAAATCGACTTGGTTATATTTATTTTTCTGTTAACCCTAGTCTCGCCCGACGAACTCGCGGAGAGCTTCCGGATTTCTATGATCTAATGACTACTCTCCAGGATCAAAACTGTCACAACGTGGTTGTAGGGTGGCTTCGAATTGACATTGGGAACCGGAGACTTGTGTCTAGCCTGTAATACTGGACCATGCCGGACCAACAGCCGGTCTTGTGGAGTGCGTGGGTCCAATGGGGTGAGGATACGGTATTACAAATAAACAAACCCGGAAAAATATGAGGCAAATTATTCTACCGATATATCTGAATAGATGTAACGGCCTTGATATAATGTTACTTTCTTACCCACTGACGTTGACAACCCTTTATCGTTGATACGTCTATCAACACACCACTTCTCAATTCACGCAGCTCTCTCTCTCTCTACCCTCAGTCATGAGTCGATGTCTTTGTTGAGTAATACCGACTTTTTGTATCATCAGGTTTTCTTTTCCCTCTTCGATTGGTGCCCGGTTTGTCGTCTCGATTTTCTCAAAATCTTATGATATTGTGATTGACGGCGAAGACTAATGTGAACCCCCACCACCACTATATATGCTGTATACCATAAACAAGATTGCATATTTCCTGTCTATGGCCATGGTAAACTTTTGTTAATTTAGTTTCAGGACAGCTGCTATCAAGCGGGAATAAGAACTCCTTCAATAAAATGCACAGCACTGTTGATAACTCTGACAATAGGTTTATTGAGTATAAAGAAAAACTTGAATAAAATATCTATTAGTTATTGCAAATCAAAATACTCTGCTGCTAGATTGGTGATTTGTAGATTCTGGTCGCAACCATTAAAGTGATGTCCAGTCAGTCGACTCTAACTCAGTTCTTCAGTTATGTATGTGTCTGTGTTTTCGCACACTGGTCTGGGAATTGTGGTTCTGCACTTTAGTCACGACTGTCTTACAAGCAATTCCGGGACATTTCAAGCCGATCTCTCCTGACTAGCCCGTTTCCCCACTTTGAAAAAAAATAAATGACGAAGTGAAATGCGTGCTAGCTTTATATAGGAAAATCTTTTTCGATATCAATGATTAATGACTTCTATTTATCCAGGCCCCAGAATATGACAATTCACAATATCCAATTTCATTATCTCAGTATTTTCGTAAATTGACCAGCTGGCTTCCTTATGAGCGAAAAATGTCTAAATTCACGCCTTAAATTATATCTATATAGTAAAGTATAGACTATGGAAAAATGAGGGAACCCGTTGATATTGAGACCTTGTTGTTGAGAGAACCCGTTCTTAAAATTTTTGAATCCCACCGCTGGGTTTAACCCACTTTGTAAATTTCCAATACAAATTGGACTCCATGCTGGAGCACAAAACGAATGACAAAATAAGTCACATGGCAAATTTAAATAAAAGACAAAACAAACGGAACTCTGATTCAGAAATAGTAACCGGAACGGGACGGAATTCCTTAGATTCATCATAATCGAATCTCTAAAGAAAACTCATCTCACTAATCAGTCACCATCTTGATCATTACCAGCAGGGCAAATCTTCGATTAGTCAAAAAAAAAAAAAAAAGAGAAATGGCAATCTACTTGTAAACGTGAACAATAAGAAATACACGGATAGCATACTGAAAATGACATCTTTCCACAATTTAAAATGTAAAGAGTAGCCTCGCGAAAGACTTAATACCTCAAAATAAAATATCACAAATAGATTTGTTCCTGATTATACCAGAGGAACTAAATGCAGCCTTAGGAAAGCAAGGTCACCAGCTATAGAAGGGTAAGTATAAAAAGGGGGAGGCGATCAACAGATTCAAACATACACATGTCTTAATATTTAATAAACCCTCAATCGGAAAAGAAATTAAAAAAAATTACGATTGAAAAGGTTGAACAATACGTGGCAAATCCCTTGATGTATTTAAAGTGTCAGAAATATGGACATCACAATGAGAGCTGCAGAGGACACCTGGTATGTGAGAAATAAGTGTTCTCATGATACTAAATGTTCCAATTGTCAAGAGAACCATCCAGCCGTTTTTCGAAATATTGCTCTCTCTCTCTCTCTCTATATATATATATATATATATATATATATATATATATATATATATAATGAAAGAGAAAGAGAGAAAGAAACCCGGGAGGTGAAGTATAGAAGAGATATCTTTGCCAGAAGTCAGAAAAATAGTGTATTCACATATGAAACACCATACCATGTGATTCAGAAGGCGAATCCAATTAGCAGCAATAATAACGAAACTGACAAATATAAAGTACTCGTCGAGCAGTTACTGCAGTTAAGGCCAAACAACTGGCCAAAATTCCAAGAATTCTTATAAAGAACATGCTTGGCTGAAGCTACCAAACAGAAATACTAAATGCATAGGAAGAACTTTCAAACCCACGGATTATGGCTCAAATACCACCTATACAAAAACTCAAAATCTCTTGTTAGAATAAAATCTCATATATCGCCAATCCAGCTACCAACTGTTGAATGTCCCCCAAGAAAACATGACTAGCCACAAAAAACAAAAAAAAAATTACCCTCTATGCCCCACAAAAAATAAATTTGAAGTCCTAGAAAGAATGGGTGAGAGACCATCAAAAAGAATAACAAGTCAAATCACCAAAAAATAAAAAAATATATAAAATAAATTTTTGTAGTAAAATTACCAACAATATATTTTTATAGTAAAATTGAACATATGACATACATTTTGGAAAAAGAAATATTTCGTATGATTAATCCCATGTATTGTAAGGAGAAACAAGTTTTCACATCTTCATTTGTTTTTGTAAGGTCATTTGGTAAAAATAAAAGGCAGCTAAGTTAACCATGATATGACATTCTCTTCAATTATAAAATTTGAATTTCCATATTTAGATTTTGGCTTTAAATAACTTATACGGGTTGTTGTTGATGCTAAACGGAAACCACCAACCAACACAACTGGTTTTACTGCCTGCGGGTGTGGAGTTTTTCTGTTTATAAAGTCTACGGACTTTGGAATTGTCCTCAGACAAAGCAAATTCTCTTGACAAAAACCAGATGCTTTGAGCTGGCTAGTTGGAGTCACTAAATCAATCCATGAATATGATTCCCTATTTTCCGAAGTAGCCATGAGAAATACGTGTATTTTGGGCGAATAGGAAAATATTCAAATAATTTTTGCTCACTCGGTCATTGGAAGATTGTCAAGTAGACACTTTTAAAATAGGAATACAGGTTTCGACTCTCGCAAGTTACAATCTCAAAGCCTTTAAGTATTTTTAATAAGTTCTGATGGACCGTTTCGTTTATTTTCCTCATTATAGTTTCTTCAATTTTCTCTATCCTCATACTCTGTTTCATTTATTTCATTCACTGCAGTCACGAAACGTTATTCATACGCTACTAAAGCCTAGGACAAAATAAAGGACAAAATTTCTAACACTTCTCCCCCACCTTACATTCTTTTTTTGCCTCCTTTTTTTTAGCTTTTTTTTTGCAGTGTCATAAAATCTTCCTCCCCTTAGCCTCCTGCGTTTTTCCACTTAGCCTCCTGCGTAGGTTTCTCCTCCTCCATATATCCTTTCTCCACATTGCCTCCTGCGTCTCCCTACACTTCCCCCTGCCTCCTTTCTCCTTAACATTGCCTCCTGTCTCTGCTTCTCCACTTAGCCTCCTGCGTCTCATTTCTCCACTTAGCCTCCTGCGTTTCTCCACCAACCTCCTTCTCACTTAGCCTCCTTAATCTCCAGTAAGTCCCGTCGTCTCTTTCTCCTTAGCCTCCTGCGTCTCCCTTTCTCCCTTAGCCTCCTTCTCCACTCCATAGCCTTGCGTCTCACTTTCTCCACTTAGCCTCCTGCAATCAAACTTAGCCTCCTGCGTCTCGCTTTCTCCACTTAGCCTCCTGCGTCTCGCTTTCTCCACTTAGCCTCCTGCGTCTCGCTTTCTCCACTTAGCCTCCTGCGTCTCGCTTTCTCCACTTAGCCTCCTGCGTCTCCTTTCTCCCTTAAAAAACTGCGTCTCCTTTTCTCTTAGCCTCCCTGTGTCCTTTTTCTCCCCCAAAATTAGTGTCTACTGTTTTCTTTTTTCTTGTTCTCCCTCTTCTCCTTTTCCTATCTTTTCTATTCTCCTGCGTTTCTTTCTCTATATTTCGTTTCCTTTGTCTTATTCTGTTTCGTTTATCTTCTTCTCTTCTCTTTCATTCTGTTCATTTCTCTCTTGCTTCCTTTCTTTTTGTTGGTTTTCTTCCAATCATTTCCCTTTTTTTTTTTTTGTCCGTTTACCGTCATATTGTTTGTTTCTCATCTCTGTTCTTTTGACTTCTCTCCCTTTCCCATGTTATTCTGTCTGTTTATCTCGCTCCGTTTGCCTTTCTGTTATCTCTTCCCCTTCTCACAATTTCCCTTTCTCCCCTGCCCGTTTCTCTTCTTTCCGTTTTTGAAGTTCTATTATAACATCAGAAAGAGGTAGCTGGAGTTTCTGGGACACACAATGAGAAAGGAGGTCTGGAGAATCTGATACTCACGGGTCGAACAGAGGGAAAGAGAGATAAGGGAAAGCAGTGCGTGACATACCTGACGAGCTTGAGCAGGTGGATGACAGAACGTGGTCGGTGGGGAGGAAGCAGAGGAAAGGAACTTGCTGAGAGCTGCAAGGGATAGAGGGAGGTAGTCATGATCGCCTATGCCCTGAAAAGACATGGTACATAAAAAGAAAAAGAATTATAATAGGTTAGCTAAGGGCCTCTCCTGATGTCCTCGACTTGATAGGGTCTTATTTATCCTAGCCTACTGGCACTACATATAACCGATTGCTGGGGTGTATTCAACTCCTTGTCACAGTAATCAATTACAACTGGTTGGTTTGCTGCACTCGATATACCTGGTTGGATCGGGTAATTCGTCAGTATCAGCCGATTACGTCATGCCCGGGAACAAGAGACAACAAGGTCGGTAGATTTGTCTCGATTCACTTGAACAGAAATTAAGCCTTTCTTTATTCTACCTGTCTGTTGACGACGATCGTCGATAGTTTGACTCAAATTCTGTTGTTGTGTCCCAAGAGAAAATCAATAAAAATCGATCTCCTGCAGAGTGTGGTAAACCTTTGCTTCTGACTGCTGGTTACGGTCGAGAAGTTAATGGTCGGTTTGAGTTGGTGGGGGAGAGGCATTTCTTTGATAACCAAATCAAACGCCTTCTGTAAACTTCACAAAATTTAATTTGAAGATAAAAAATGTCTGCAGAATTTAACTTCTACGAAATAACGTCTGTGTGTTCGAGGAAACGTGGGTGTATTCGAACGTGGTCTGCTTCCTCCCCTCACGGAAAACGATTACCAAGCGAAATGCGCTTAGGCTTATATAGGGAAACCTGTCCCGATTACAATGATTAATGAATTCACTTTACGTATCCAGGAACCAGAAAATGACAATTCACGATACACATAGCTCACATCTCCATATTCCTGTATATTGACGAGCTGGCTTTCTTACTAGTGAAGGATTCCTCACCAGAACCAAAAATAATAATAACTATAAAAAATGCAGGCGATTGTCACAGAAAAGGGACATCTAGTTTCTTTCTCGCCTTCAGCTTTAAATTAATTTCGCCCTTACCAGTTTTCAAAACCTTGTACTAACCAAACAGACCTGTAACCACCCAGGTAGAGTTCGTTAAAAAAAAGAGATATCCAACTGCCACTTACCTATCTTTTTGAAAATACATTAATCTTATTCTATAGCTATCAACCTTACTTCACATTTTCTTCTTCCAATTTCTGGTTCAGAGTTCGCATCCTCTTGATGGCAGAGATGAATTTCTCAAACCATGTTAAACCATGATTTAAATTTTAACGACAAAAAAAGCCATTTTTACACCACTCCTGCTTATGAAACGTTGATTTCAGGATCGTTACCCTGTTATACTCTCTGTTTCTCTTTTTATTTTGTTTGCTTCTGTTCTGACCGTTTCTCATTGTCTTCTGCCCGTTTCTCTTCTCTCCGTTTTCTTTTTCTGTCTCATTGTTTCTCATTGTCTTCTAAGCTAATAGATTTACCCGTTCTGCCCGTTTCTCTTCTCTCCGTTTTCTTTTCTGTCCGTTTCTCTTCTCTCCGTTTTCTTTTCTGTCCGTTTCTCATTGTCTTCTGCCCGTTTCTCTTCTCTCCGTTTTCTTTTCTGTCCGTTTCTCATTGTCTTCTGCCCGTTTCTCTTCTCTCCGTTTTCTTTTCTGCCGTTTCTCTTCTCTCCGTTTTCTTTTCTGTCCGTTTCTCTTCTCTCCGTTTTCTTTTCTGTCCGTTTCTCTTCTCTTTCTTTTCTGCCCGTTTCTCTTCTCTCCGTTTTCTTTTCTGTCCGTTTTCTCATTGTCTTCTGCCCGTTTCTCTTCTCCGTTTTCTTTTTCTGTCCGTTTTCTCATTTCTCTTCTCTCCATTTTTCTTTTCTGTCCCGTTCTCTTCTTTCTCTTTTTTCTTTTTCTGTCGTTTCTCTTCTTTTTCTGTCCGTTTCTCATAGTCTTTTCTGTCCGTTTCTCTTCTCTCCATTTTCTTTTCTGTCCGTTTCTCTTCTCTCCGTTTTCTTTTCTGCCCGTTCTCTTCTCTCCCGTTTTCTTTTCTTCCGTTTCTGCCTCTCCCGTTTTCTTTTCTGTCCGTTTTCTCTTCTCTCCATTTTCTTTTTCTGTCTGTTTCTCTTCTTCCCGTTTTTTCTCTCCGTTTCTTCTTCCGTTTTCTTTTCTGTCGTTTCTCTTCTCTCCGTTTTCTTTTTCTGTCCATTTCTCTTTTCTCTTCTGTCCGCTTTCTCGTTTTCTTTTTTTTCCATTTCTCTTCTCTGTTTTCTTTTTTAAACCGTTTTTCTTCTCCTCCGTTTTCTTTTGTCTCCTCATTCTTTTCTTTCTTTTTCCTGTTTTTCTCCTTTTTTTTTCTGTTTTCTTTTTCTGTTTTCTCTCCGTTTTCTTTTCTGTCCGTTTCTCTTCTCTCCGTTTTCTTTTTCTTCCGTTTCTTTTTGGTCTCTGTTTTCTTTTCCGTTTCTTTTTTCTCTCCGTTTCTCTTCATCCGTTTCTTTTCTGTCTCCTTTCTTTTTTCTCTCCATTTTCTTTTTTTGTCTATTTCTTTTCTCTCTTCTTTCATTTTTTCTTTTCTGTCCATTTCTCTTTCTTTTTCTTCTTTTCTTTTTTCTCCGTTTCTTTCTTCTTTTTTTCTCTCCATTTTTTTTCTTTTTCTGTCTATCCGTTTTCTCATTCTATCTTTCTTTTCTTTTTCTTTCTTTCTTTTCCCCGTTTTTTTTCCGTTTTCTTTTCTTTATTTTTTTTTCTTTTCTGTTTCCCATTTTTTTTTTTTTTCTTTCTTTTTTCTTTCTCATTTTCTTTTAATTTTTCTTTTCTCTCCGTTTTGTTTTCTTCTGCCCGTTTCTCTTTTCTTCTTTTTTCTTTTCTGCCCGTTTCTTTCTTTTTTTTTTCCCGTTTCTTTCTTTCTCTCTCCTTTTTCTTATTTCTTTTTCTTCTTTTCTTTTTCTTTTTTTCTTTCTCCGTTTTCTTTTCTGTCCATTCTTTCTTTTCTCCATTTTCCCCTCCGTTTTCTTTTTCTTTCCTTCTTTCTCTCTTTTTCTTTTCTTCTTCTTTTCATTAGTTTTTCTGTCCGTTTCCTCTTTCTTTTTTCTATTTTTATCTTCTCTTCATTTTTCTTTTCTGTCCATTTTCTTTCTTTCTTCTTTCTCCGTTTTGTTTTTTTTCTGTTGTTTTCCTTCCTGTTTTTTCTTTTTTTTCTTTTCCTCTGTTTTCTTTTTTGTCCGTTTCTCTCTGTTTCTTTTCTGTCCATTTCTCTTCTCTCCATTTTCTTTTTCTGTCATTTTCTCTTCTCTCTTTTTTCTTTTCTTTTCTATTTTTTCCAAATTCTTCCTTTTTCTCTTTTTCTGCATTTTTTCTTTTTTTCCTTTTCTCTTTTTCCGTTCTTCTTTTGAATTTCCTATTTTTTTTCTTTCTATCTATCTTTCTTTTTCTTTATTTCTTATCCATCTATTAGTCTCCATTTTACATTCTTCTTTCTTTTCTTTTTTCTTTTTTCTTCTTTTTTCTATCTTCTCTTATTCTTTTCTTCATCCCTTTCTCTTCCGTTTCTTTTCTCTTTTCAGAAACGTTTTTTTCTTTCTCTTTCTTTTTATTTCTCTCCTTTTTCTTTTCTTTCCACATCTTTTCTCCAAATTTTTCTTTTTTCTTTCTTTTCTTTTCTTTCCAATTAACATCTTTCTCAGACTCTTTTTCTCTTTTCTTTTTTTTCTTTATCTTTTCTTTTTCTTAATGTCTTTTCTCATCTTTTCTTTTTTTTTTCTCCATTTTTTTTTTCCTTCTTCATATTTGAAGTTTTCTCTCATTTCTTACATATTTTCTCTTCCTTCTTTTTTTTCTTTTTACTTTCAAGCTAAATATCCTCCCTTTTTTCAACATTCTTATCCATTTTTTTTCTGTCCTTTTCTCTCTTCTTTTTTCTTTTCCTTCCTTTTTTTTTTCTATTTTTATATTCAATCCTTTTTTCTTTCTCTTTTTTCCTTTAAAAAATATTTTTCTTTAAAATCCTTTTTTCTTTCTCTTTTCATTTCTTTTCTTTTCTTTTCCCTTTATCTTCTCTCCATATTCCTTTTTCTTTCCGTTTTTCTTCTTTTGTTTTCAATTTGTTTTCTTTTCTGTAAATTTCTTTTTTCTTTTTTCTCTTTTCTCCATATCTTTCTGTTTCATTTTTTTCTTCTTTTTTTTTTTTCCTTTTTTTTTTTCATTTCTTTCATTTTTTATTCACTCTTTTCTACTTTTCAAATTCCTCTTCTTTTCCGTTTCTTTCTTCTTTCCTCATTCTATCCATTTTCTTTTTTGTCCGTTTCTTTAAATTTTTTCTTTTTTCTTTTCATTTCTTTTCTCTTTTTCTTTTCTCTATATATTCTCTTTTTTTTTCATATTTCTTTTGTTTCTATTTTCTTTTCTCCCTCTTTCTTTTCAAAAAAAAAAAATATTTTTTCTCTTTTCTCTCCATTTTTTCTCTTTCATTTTTTCTCCCATTTCTTTCCTCTTATCTTCTCTCCGTTTTCTTTTTCTCTCTTTTTTTTTTGTTTTTTTTCTCCCGTTTTCTTTTTTCCTCTTCTTTCTTTTCGTTTCTCTTTCTCCTTTTCTTTTCTTTTTATCTCTTTCTTCATTTTTTCTTTTTTCCCTCCGTTTTCTTCTTTTTTTTTTTTTGTTCCATTTTCTTTTTTTTCTAAAATTTCTCTTTTCTTTTCTTCTTTCATCTCTGGTCTTTCTCTTTCTCTCCGTTTTTTTCTCTTCTGTCCATTTCTTTTTTCTTTATTCATTTTTTCCGGAACTTTTTCTAATTCTAAAAAAAAACTTCTTTCTCAATTTTCTCTTCCTGTACTAATTCTTTTTCTTTTCTTTATCTTTATCTTTCTTTTTAAAAACTTTTCACATTCTCTCATTTTTTTCTCTCTCCGTTTTCTTTTTCTTTGTTTTTCTTTCTTTTTTTCTTTTTTCCATTTTTTTTCTTCCGTTTCTTTTCTCTTTTTTCCGTTTTTTTTTTTTTTCCCATTCTATCTTTCTCTTCTCTCCGTCCTCTTTTCTTTTTCTCTCGTCTTCTCCATTTCTTTTCTTTTTTTTCCTCCTACATATTCTATCCCGTTTTAAATTCATCCTCGTTTTGTTCCCTTTTCTCATCGTTTCTTTCTTTGGTTCTTTTTCGTTTTTCTTTTCTGTCCAATTTCTTCTTCCGTTTTCTTTTTTTTCTGTTTTTCTTCTTTCTTCCATTTTGTATTTTCTTGTCTTTTTTTTTCTCTTTCTCATTGTCTTTTCCATTTCTTTTCTCCTTCTTTTTCTTTTCTGTCTCATTTCTTCTTTCTGTTTCTCTTCTCTCCGTTTTTTTCTGTTTTATGATAAAAAAATCTTTTACTTCTTTTTTTTGTTTCTTTTCTTTTCTGTCCTGAGAATCTTTTCTCCCATTTGTCTTTTGCTTTTTATTTCTTGTTTTCTCTTCTTTCTCCGTTTTAGTTTCTTCCGTTTTCTTTTCTGTTTTTAATTCTCAATCTTTTCATTTTTTTTTTCTGTCCGTTTCTCTTTTCTCTTTCTCATTTCTTTTCTCTTCTTTCCATTTTTCTTCTTTTCCTATTTTTCTTTTCTCTTTACAGAAAGGCAACTTCTTTTCTGTCCGTTTCTCTTTCTTTTTTGGTTCTTTTTCATTTCTTCTCATCTGTTTTCTTTTTTTCCGTTTTCTCATTTTTTCTTTTTATTAATTTCTTTTCTCCTGTTTCTCATTTCTTTTGCCCATTTCTTCTTTCCGTTGAGTCTTTGTTTCTCTCTATCCATTTTTTTTCTGTTTGTCTTTTCTTTTTCTTCTTTTTTTTCTTTTTTGTCTATCTCCTTTTCTTTTCTCTCTGTTTTCTTTCTTCCTTTGTTTTCTTTTTCTGTCTTTCGTATTTCTGTTTTCTCTATCCTCTCCCATTTCTTTTCTGTCCGTTTCTCTTTCTCCCTTTCTTTTTCTTTTTTCTTTTTCTGTCGTTTTCTTTTTTTAATATAATATTAATCATCCATTTTTTTCTTTCTCCGTTTCTCTTCTATTTCCGAATTTTTCTCATTTCTCCCAATCTCTTCTTTCCTGTTTCTTTTCTGTCCGTTTCTTTTGTGTTTTTCTTCTTTTCTCTAAATTCAATTTTTACAATTTTATCTTTTCTCTTTTTCTTTTCTATTCAAAAAATTTTTTCTTTTCTTTTTTTGCCCATTTTACAATTTTTTCCTTTCTTGTTGTTTTCAATTTTATCTTCCGTTTTCTTTTCTGTCCGTTTCTGGTTTTCTCCGTTTTTTTTCTGTCCGTTTCTCTTTCTTCTGTTTTCATTTCTGTCCGTTTCTCTTCTCCGTTTTTTCTTTTCTGTCCATTTCATCAGGAAAATAAAAAAATTCTTTTCTTTTTCATTTCTGTTTATTCAATCCGTTTTCTTTACTGTCCGTTTCATTGTTTTCTTTTTTTGTTTGTTTTCTTGTTAAAAATCTCTTTCTATTTTTCCATTTAACAATCTGTCCGTTTCTCTTGTTAATTTTGCATTTTCTTTTCTGTTCTTTTGTCTCTTTCTCTCCCATTTTCTTTTCCATGATATAAGGATTTTTTTCCATTTTAAATTCTTTCCCTTAATCCATTTTATTTTTCTGATAATTTTCTAAGGTGTGACGGTTACACACCTGGCCCAGGGTCGAATCCCTTTGGTTACGGCGCCAAATGTGACGTCGCTCCTCCTGGTCGCTCCTCCTGGTTCCAAGCGTGCCGCTCCAACCCCTTGGTTGGATGATCACCAGCCTCGCCTTTCCCAACTCGCTTCCAATACCTGGTTACTGAAGCAACTGTACTGATCTCCGGTCTGTCTACCCACGCTGTGTTTAGATCTTAGACAGACGGGACCAGCAGGGATTGGGGCCGATACAAGTTGAGTCCGACGGGGGTGGCAAAACACAAATAAAAAAAAAAAAAAAAAACTCACGAGACAAAAAAAAATTGCTGATAAAAAAAATAACCCTTTTATATCTAATGTCCGTTACATAAAAAAAAATTGTTCTCAATTCCCGACCCGCTCTGTGGACTATGGCACAAGCTTCTATCACACAACCTAAAGGATTTCGAATTGCCTACTCTCTAGAATTGGTGTATGTCGGGCTAATTTCTATCAATCATTTTGAGTTCGACACTGGGGCTTCATTTCTGTTTGGTCGTCATTCGCAGTTGATTCTTCTCTTCGACTTGAGTTGTATTTCTTCTTCTTCGTCGACTTAGATAGAACTTCTTCTCGTCTTCGACTTGGAAGGATTGGAAGGATTTCTTGTTTTCGACTTGGGCTGGAAGGATTTCTTGCCGCAACTCTCTGTCGTCCGAGGTGGTCTCTTCTCAATCTTCTTCCGTCCGGGGCTGAACTGATTTTTGTCGATTGGGGCCCTGCTTTTTATTGACGCCGCAGCAAACCGGGGTGGGTCTGTCGGCGTCAGGGTTTTCTCAATAATTCCAACAAACCGCATTATTTCTGATAATTCCCATTATCGCTATTGTTTTCACCCCACTTCCTCACAGTGCCTTTGGTGGGGGAGGCGCACACCCATCCTTCCCGGTCTCTCGTATGTCAGGTGACCGCTTTTCGACCAATGATTCCTGATCGAGCATTTCTCCTCCTCTTTTCCCAGATCCACGTGACCGTTTCCGACCAATTGTTATTGATCGAGCATCCTTTCTCCTCTTTTCGGGCGTTCGTTTACATCGTTCTTGTTTTAAAAAAAAACAAAAATCCAATTTTTCCCTTTTCGCACGTACGAAAAAATGACAATCTTGGCTTTTTTCACCTGGGCTCTGTCAAAACAGCCTGCCGCTAATTAGATGTGACTTCAGGAAAGAATATTTTCGCCATCTGTGAACTGAGACAATCGTTTTTCACCTCTTTTTTTGTCAGACCTGACAGTCAAAAATCTTAATTATCTACATTGAAAATGTCTCCACTTTATTATCGCGGGTTTCCAATTCTTAACAGGTCAGAATCTGTATACAATTCCACCGGTCACTCCCCTCAACCCAAAAGACACTTTTTCTCTGATTAAAAAAAAAATTTCGTTTCTATTGTTCTAAAAAAAAGAATTTCCCTTTCTCCAAATTGATAATGAGTCTTTTCTACGCAAAAGTCGGTCATGTGCTTCGACCGATTTTTTTATTATCAATACACTTTATCAAGCATTGTCCCTTCCACTCTCTAAATGACTTTTCCTTCTAAATAACAAATCCCATTGTTCTTTTTTCGAAAATCGGCCAAGATGTTGGCCTAATTACCTTTCTGATACGTGTTTTTTTGTTAATGACCGCTTTTTGTATTTCTCGACCTCTCTCTTTTTTCTTTTTCTTCCTCTTTTCTTTTCTTTTTCTTTTTAGGATCGTCTAAGTACAACTTAGTGAATTATTTTCAACTCAATTATTTTCCGTTTAAAAAAAAAATCTACAACCTGTTTAATAAACCGAGTAAAAAAAATTAAATCATATTTCTATGAATATTTCTAATAATGCAAGGTGCCACATCTCTCCGTTTTCTTTTCTGTCCGTTTCTCTTCTATCCATTTTCTTTTTTGTCCGTTTCTCATTGTCTTCTGCCAATTTCTTTTCTCCCGTTTTCTTTCTGTCCGTTTCTCATTGTCTTCTTCCATTCTCTTCTCTCCATTTTCTTTTCTGTCTCTTCTCTTCTCTCCGTTTTCTTTTCTGCCCATTTCTCTTCTCTCCGTTTTTTTTCTTTTCTGCCCTCTTCTCTCCATTTTCTTTTCTGCCCGTTTCTTCTCCATTTTTTCTGCCCGTTTCTCTTCTCTCCATTTTCTTTTCTGCCCGTTTCTCTTCTCTCCGTTTTCTTTTCTGCCCGTTTCTCTTCTCTCCATTTTCTTTTCTGCCCGTTTCTCTTCTCTCCGTTTTCTTTTCTCCGTTTTCTTTTCTGTCCGTTTCTCATTGTCTTCTGTCCGTTTCTCTTCTCTCCGTTTTCTTTTCTGTCCGTTTCTCTTCTCTCCGTTTTCTTTTCTGTCCGTTTCTCTTCTCTCCGTTTTCTTTTCTGTCCGTTTCTCTTCTCTCCGTTTTCTTTTCTGTCCGTTTCTCTTCTCTCCATTTTCTTTTCTGTCCGTTTCTCTTCTCTCCATTTTCTTTTCTGTCCGTTTCTCTTCTCTCCGTTTTCTTTTCTGTCCGTTTCTCATTGTCTTCTGCCCGTTTCTCTTCTCTCCGTTTCTCATTGTCTTCTGCCCGTTTCTCATTGTCTCCTGCCCGTTTCTCTTCTCTGCGTTTTCGTTTCTGTCCGTTTCTCATTGTCTTTTGCTCGTTTCTCTTCTCTCTGTTTGCCTTACTCTTTGTTTCCCTTTCTATTCTAATTTTTTTTCTTCTGTTCGTTTCTCTTTATTCTGTTTGCTTCTTTTTTTCTCTTTCTATTCTGTATGTTTCTATAGTGGCACGGGGCTTAGGTGTTAAAATAACAGTTGATTCGCCCACGCCATAGAAGATTAATGAAGGATGATAAAGACTAGAAAAATACTGGTAATTTTAACAAAACAAGATAAGGAATTTATTCACAAATTTACACGATTTAAGTAGTGTCAGTAGCTCGTTTCAGGAAAATAAATCAGAATTCTTAAAGTCCATAGTTTTAGCATATTGCCTTGAATGGAAAATGTTCATACAACAGATTTAATGATCTGACACAAAATAATATTAAAAAATGTTTAAGACAAAGGAAAGTGTATTCGTTGCCCACTGAAGTGATATAGTTTGGATATGTTCAAAAGTAGACGAAGAAAGATAGTTTGAAATGCGTAACTTTCTTGCATTATTGAGAGAAAATTCTTTTGAAGTATTCCGTGCTGGTTAGAGGCCGAGTAATTTTACACTGGCGAGTACTTCAGTGCTGGTCGCGAGGAACTGAAACTGAACCTTTCACATGACTTCAGATACTCTCATTAATTTTTTTTATTTTATTTCAAAAAGAATTTCGCGAATGCTCACCACTTTCTTTTTTCTTGGCTCACAAACTAATTTCTGTGAAGGCAAGTTTTTCGTTGGTCAAAACTAAATTTTACATAAGCTCGCAAATTTCTTTCCTTCTTCCTCAGTTCTCTGAATTTGAACGGAGTGGATGAAGGTAGTTATTTCGCACTCACTACGTCACTTCCTTTCCCAGATTTGACGGGGTCCTTTGGTACATTAATAGTAGTGGTATGTACTGTCTGTTTTCCGAGTAATCGATCTTCCAAATTTGATCTAGTGTTTTCCTCTCTTGTATCCATAGTATTATCGATATCAGGTATCTCCTCGTGCTGGTATTGCTTTATCAATATTAAGTATTTTTACTGTTTCGATCTGCCTATAGAAATACTGCTTCACATCTGCACTTGTAATAGTGAAGTACTTATTATTACGGTTAATTACTTTATATGGACCTGTGTAAGGTGCTTTCAGAGATTTCCGAACTCTGTCAGTCCTAAGCTTTTTGAGTTTACAGATGTTTGTCCTTCGGGTTATAGGGTTTTGGTGATGAATGTAAGGTCTCACCAAGGTCTACTGTTGTCAGGTTTGATGCTTCATCATCACTCTTATCACATGGGTTTATTGTGTCATGGATAGTAAGTTAGTTAATTCGTTCGGTATAATTCTGATACATAAGAGTACAATTGGTAGGTCTGATAGCCATGATTTCTTCCTTACAATTATCACTGTTTATAGCGTCCTGTGTACGCGTTCAATCCATCCATTCGTCTGAGGATGGTACGAAGTTGTTCTTAGTCTATGAAAGCTTATGATGTTTGATAGCTCTAGAAACAACTCAAGCTACCTCTATCGGTGATGATATATAAGGGTGCTCCTAATAAATAAAATAGTCAATGGATACCGATATGTCGAAAAATAGGGATGTTAGGTTTTTACTGGTGGTAGTGGACCCACGATGAGCATATGTACTGTCTGAAAGCGATTAAAAAGTAGCTCGAAAGGGTGTATGTCACCCTTAGTATATCTAGTAATTTTTGCTTGCTACCAATTTTGACACTCTTTGTAGAATTCTTTGATTGGTCTATCCGTGGCCAATAATAGCTACATTTTAGTAAGCGTAAGGTGGTTGATATTTCTGGATATGATAATGTGTGCAAACTATTATATACCAATTTTGTGAAGTTTTGCAATAAAAACGTTTTGGAAACAGTAGTGACATGTGGAACATTATAACTTGTTTTTTTTTTTTGTTTTTTTTTTTTTTTTTTACTTGTGTAGTAAGGTTTCAAACTGTCTTTCACTTGTTCTTCATCGGAATGCTGATGATTCCAATAAATCTTCGCAATGTTTTTATATCATTGGGAAGAAGAAAACTGTTCGGGACCTGAAGCTTATTAGCTTTGCTTTTTCTTTCCTTCGAAATATTAAATCCCAAGTCGTCGAGTTCTGTAGCACCGAAAATACATTTTGAAATTGAAATTTTAAGATTGTACTCACTTAGTTTCAGAAATACTTGGTCCAGATGTTTAGATTGAGAATTCTCGGCATAGGAATATATTGGAATATCATCGATGTACGCTCAAAGTCCCAGAAAAATCTTTTGGGAGGTAGTTATGGCATTCCGCAGCACAAAAGGCATGTAGCTATATTCATATAAACGCTGTTCTGTCAAGATGGCAGTTTTACATTCATCATCAGGATTCGACAGATTCGCTAAACAAGCAATCGGCCCCACGTTGTGGTCTTTTTTTTTTTTAAGATGGCTTGTCGGTGTTGGCCGAAGCTCAGTGGTCGGAGTATGCTCACAAGGGGATAAATTCGGGGAAAGATTCACCTAGACACGCCGAAGATGACAACAGCCAGTGTTTGCAGGAATAATCCACTTCCATTTTTCTAACAGTAGTTTCAGTAAGGGTGGAGGTGTCTGTCGGTTGCTACATCGAGCCACAGGGTTATCCCTGTGGCTCAGCGTGACAGCCGACAGATACACTGCACTTGCCTGACGACACTTTCTGTACGGACTTGTGTTTTATGTCTGTGATCACACTACCTTAACAATGGAACATCTTTGTACCATCTGCACACGTGTAGATTAAATTAGACAAAAGTATAATTTACTCAGCTTTACTTAAATTAAGTCATTTATCCGATTTTACCTCGATTGAGTAGGTAACCTCACTATTTCAGTCAATAAGTCTCATTGAAGCCAGCCACACAGTGTTACATAGACCTTCCTCCACCAATTCTTGTCATTTATAAATCCTTTATAAATTGAAAAATAGAATTACAGGAAATGAGATGCAAACCACAAGTAAAATATATAGCACACACACAGACACAGAATAGTAAGGTCCAGAAACATTACAGTAAAGGAAAACAAAAACAATGACATTATTTCATGTGCCAGAAAACCCTTGCTTCAATCGAAGCAGATGCAAGGGAAGTTTTTTTATTTATTTTTTTCCTTTTAACCTTCCCCCCCAAAAAAAAAATTAGAAATACCTGTTTTTATTTGGAACTGTGCTTGTAAAAATAGAAATAAAAAAGACAAGTTCATTGGGAACTTGAACGTCCCTTTTATTGTTTGTATCTAGGGAATTGCTGTGTCCACGTTGTTAAAGTTTCTAGACTAAAGGACAAACAAAAAATTTTCATTTAAACCGTCAAATGGAGTGAGTAATTGCTATTCATAGATATATGATTTGTTTTTTTACGGTTTATCAACCATTTGATAATTATTTAAGGCCGAAAAAATATTTTGGTTTTAAGAATAATTCTTTCTTTTGCATTTAAGCGATTTGAGAGAAAGAAAGAAAAAAAAAAAGAAGAAAGAAAAGTAATACGAGACGAGCCATACACACACACACACACACATACACACACGGCTTAAAAGATTCGGAAATGAGGAGGAAAAAAGTTAAATGGTCGATAGGTATCAGATGTCGAAAATATCTAGGAAAAGAAACAAGGAGGACCGATTTCCGCTTGTCCACGAAAAATATTGAATTTTGTTATCATTGATGTCACCAAAAGAAGAAATCCATTGTTGAACATTTCTACGGAAAAGACAAACGGTCTTCCCTGGGTGTAGACAATTCCAAAAAAAAAAAACCACACACAAGTAGTTTTCGCTGGCAAAATTTTTTTTTTTTGATAGAATAAACGATTTTTGTTAATAAAGATTTTTGTTGTCAACACATGAGCCGAAAGGAAAATGAAATATTTTTTTTTGTTTTAGAAACGCCAGGTAGGCTGGAAAATTTTTTTCTTAGATCATATCCAATTAGCGATAAACTGCTTGACGAACGCCACGTGTTAAAAATCCGAGACTGTCATCTCGGTCGCTCATGATAAGGGCGATTTAATTATTTTTTTTTTTTTTTTAAGCAAGGTATTTCTTTCCCAAAACAAAGCCACGGGTTGTTCACGCCCGACTAAGACGTCATTGGCCAAATAAGATCATATGACGCACGAAGGAGGAGGAAAGATACCCGACCAGGACCTCATTGGCCGAGAGCGGTCACGTGACGCACGAAGAAAATCAGTCGACGCCTCTATCAGAGTGTAAGTGGAGAAGCCGATACGAAGAAGCGGGGAAGGGTGCACGCCCCTCAGAAGCACAGTAAGAGGGAGTGAGAAAGGAGTTACCAAAAATGGAAAAAATGGAAAATCCCTAACCAGAAATAAGAAGGGTGGATACGTATTTAGAATTATCGAAGAACCCCCCGACGCCGACAGACCCATCCCAGTTTTGACGGCGTCAATAAAAACGAAGCCCCACCAGACAGAAATCAGTTCAGCCGCGGACGGCGGGAGAGTTCTGCCGGACGGCAAGCGGACGGCGGCCCGAGTTCGTTCGCCCCCTTTGCGGGTAGAAGAGGCCAGTTCGTTTGGCCTGAGTGAAGAAGTTCGTTCGACCCAAGCTGGCGAGAAGAAGTTAGTTCGCGCACCGGCGGCGGAGATGAGTGCCCAGTAACTCAGACTCTGGAGAGTTTGAGTTCAGCCGCGGACCCTGGCGAGAAGTTTTGAGCTCCGGACGACAAGCAGAGATGAGCGCCCAGTGTTGAAACCGCATCAAGATAGCTGACCAAGATTCACGCACACTTTTGGACTCTTCTTCAACCAAGAACAATTAGTTTGAAGAGCGACTTAGAACCAGACCACAGAAATAAGTTTTTCGACTTTCGTCCAAAGACACACCGAAACACAAATTTCTTAGAGAGCAGACAACTTGAAGCGTTAAAACTTGCCTAGTAAAAGCGACGTGCCACAATCCACAGAACGGGTCGGGAAGTAGACATAGTCCTATGTACCGAACAAATAGACATAAAAAGTTTGTTACCTTTTTTCTTTGATACTTTGAACTGTGTGAGTTTTTATTTTATTTTCTTTTATACATAATTGTGTGTTATCACCCCCGTTGAACTCAACTTGCATTACGGCCCCAACCCCTGTTTAATCTCGTCTGTCTAAGATCAATTCACAACGTGGGTAGGCAGACTGGAGATCAGTGCAGTTACCCTGGTAACCAGGCGTTGGAAGCAGGTTGGGAACAGCGAGGCTGGTATCAATCTAACCAGATTCCTACCCGAATCACCAAAGGGTTAGAACGTCACGTTTGGAGCAGCGACACCCGGACGGAGCGGCGAAGAGCGAACAGCTGACGCCGCGGCGAAGACGTCACGATTGGTGCTGTTTAGGGACGTCACATATGGCGCCGTGGTAGATCAGGATAGAACGTCACAGTTGACGTCACAATTGGTGCCGTGACCAGGATCAGAGCCTGGGGCAGCTACGTCACGTCACACATTGTGATACACGCTTAGGCGATAATGTATCTTTCGATACATGACTGACGAGATAGATTTTTTCCGCAGTCCCATTTCTTTCTGCGATCCAAGGCTATTTACCTATAGCTTGAAGAAGAGGATTCATACCTTTCCTGGGTATCACGTAAGGAATAATGGATCCGATTAGAATTCAGCTTCCGATTCCTCTCCAAGCCGTTATCCATTATTCTACTATATCTGATAACAAGCATAACGTTTGATCGTACACACGGAAATGGCCCTGACAGGTAAAGGGATAAAGATCAGTTTCTGCTTTCCATCATTATAGCTGAGAGTTTCAGTTCCTTCTTTTCTTGATATCCACTTTGTATTTTTTTTAGTTTTTCTGTTAACATAAAATGATTACTATGAAAACAATACCTGAATCATATCCTATCTATCTATAATCTATTTCCTCAAATCAGAACATTAATTATATATATATATCCAGGATCTTCCCCCGCGCTGGTCAGTACTTGCGCCATTCTACAAAGAATGATGGTTATCTGTTGACACAACTTCAATTTTCTGGGTTTAATCCCAATCTGTCCTTCTGTTTCAATATTTGATTTTGAAAGGTATCTTTGGCCAAGTGTAATGAAGATCGAACTTTCCTTTCCATGAAACGCTGTATTCCATCATATCCAACTTTACCCCAGACAAAACGTCAAAGGACAACGGAAATTCATGGCTATTTCCAAATAAAAAAATGTTCAAACTTTATTGCTGGGTTAATTTTCAGGACGTGGTTTCCTATAATTGTCCTTAGATTTTGAATAAAATTAACCCTTCTACCCTGAATCTAAAACAGACAAGGAAAGTTCTGTTCTCCAAAATTGCGCTAAATATCCTGGAACAGCACAATTCAGATGTTAGGTCCGGAACTTTTCCTCAATTCGCCAAATAGTCATAGCTGTTTATCTGCTCGGCAATTTCATTTTCCAGCCTCTCGCTCAATTGTGCCTTCTTCATGTTTTCCAGGTTCAAATGTAGCGTATCTTGGTTTATTCAGTTCAAACCTCAGAAGTACTCTGACCACGTCTCCTTTACAAGATAATTCCCTTTCCATCATACCTAGCATTGCTCAGACAAAGTTCCATTCTCAATAATGGGTCAACTTTTAAAACAATATAACTTTTTTAATGCTTTTCCAATCCACTTGCCAATTTTTTGAATATGAATTAAACCCATTTATATATAAAATGGGCTTTATTCCAACACTTTTTTCAAAAGAATAAAAGATTTTTTTCCCAAAAACGTCGCAAGTTCTTCGTTTTTCCACGGAAAATGGGAGAGTCCATCTTCAAAACAATCACCAAACAAGTTTTTCATTTTAGACGCCCAAATATTGCCTGTATCGATCGGTCTGTTCTTATCCAAATCAGATCAATTTCAAATCGGTTAAAAAGCAATTTATCCATGTTTAACAAAAAACTATGAAATTTTTTCCCTTTTTTCAAAATAAAGACAATTTAAAAACTTTTATTTTATATTTTAACGGTTTTTAAATATTTTTTTATTTTGGAATAGGAGAATCAAGGTTGCGAACTAATGCTTAACATAAAAAATAATCAAAGGTTTTTTTAATTTCTTCATATTGCAATGTTTTCCCTTTCATAATGAGGATTTTATTTGTTATATATTGATCAATTGATGTTTTTCCGACCTATCGACTCCACTGTCATCTAATTTTAATTGCACCAGAAAATTTTTTAAAACAAAATTTTCTTTTTCCAATTCTAATAACATTTATTCGTGACAAGTCCTACTGTTCTCAACATTCGTTGATAAACGCTATCTACAGGTTCAAGTATTTCTTCATTTGATAGGATATTTGTACAATATTCAAAGGAGGAGGTAGGTTCCAAATTTGAGTTTTTTTACAAAATATTTTTAGACAGAATTTTGCAACCATTTAAATATCTTTTGTTTTTCTGTTTAGATAATAACAATTTTTCAAGTCACTTCTAAATTCTACTGCAGCACGAAAATTTCTATACGCCTTATTTGAAGTGAGGCATTCATTGTCCAGTTTTCAGGGATAACGTTATCCCAAGATAGTTCCATCTATTTTGGATTTCGGTTCCTTGTGACGTCCTCCAGTTAATTGTAACCTGTAAATTCATACTATCATGTGACGATCACCCTTTGGCTGGTTCCGATGGAAATCTGGTTTACCACGGAACCATGTGTGACACTAAACCTGGTTGTCTTGGTCGGGTCGATGTCTGGTTAGATTCGATATCAGCTTTGTCGTTCCCAGCTCGCTTCCAACGTCTGGTTACCGAAGTAACTGCTTTGATTTCTAGTCTAACCTACCCACGTTGTGATTTGATCTTAGGTAGACGAAATCAATCAGGCGTCGGGCCGTAGTGCAAGCTGAATCCGGGGCAAAGGTGATACCGCACAAGTATATGTAAAAGAAAATAAAGTAACAACTCAAAAGATTCAAATGTTTTGAAAAAAAATAACAAGTAACTTTTTATCTGTTTTCTGAATACAGGACTGCGACTTTCTCCCAAACCGCTTCTATGGATTCGTGACACTCTGCGTTTCTTAGGCGAGTCTTAATATCTTAAGTTGTTTTTCAATAAACTGATTTTTGGTATCTTCATCCGATATTCATAAAACTTGTTTTGGTGGTGTGAGTCTAAGTAGTCCTTCAAAAAAAAAAAAAAAATTTGGTTAGACGTCTAAGTCAGAATGCGTGGAAATCTTTCAGTCAGCTCCTGCGAGGCTGGTCTCCGAGCTCACAGCTCAACTGCAACTCTGAACTCTGTCCAACTGTCAACTCTAACTGTACTCTGTGAAACTCTGGGGACGTTCGTTTATATGGACGCCGACCAAAACCGGGGGGGGCCTGTCGTGGTTTGGGTTCCTCGATAACTCCAAATCCGCAATAAGGATTTTCTTTGTTTTCGGACAGGAAAATTTATCACTTCCCATTTTTGGAAGTCAATTTCTTTTTTGTTTCTCCCCTCTCTGTAGTTGGGGTTCGTAAGGGAATTGTCCTCCTAAATTCTTCCTTTCTCATATTGGTATCTCACACCAATCCCTCAGAGGGCGTCAACAGGTTTTCCTTCTTTCTCATATGTTTACCTTCGTCCATCGCTCACACCACCATTCAGCCAATGAACGCTCGGCAGTGTGGGTGTGGCTAGACTGGCCTCAGTTTACAATTATCGCTCAAAGAAAAAAAATTATTTCCTTTTTCTTTCTTTCCATCATCGGCCAGAACCCCCATGAATCGTACTGTGGACATTAAATTTTTATCTTAACTTGATGTCATCTGGGATTCATTAATGGGATTTTCGCCGACTTATTATCTAGGTGGTCAACTAAATCTCTTTGTCTTTCTCAACATCATCGCATTCTGTCGCCAACAGCTTGTCCAGGTAACAAACTTTTATCATGACAAGTTCTGGACATACAACAGATTGTTCTCCTTCCAAAACCAAATGACATCTCCGAAAGATAGTTAATAGCTTATTCTTTTTCTTTTTCTCTTTTTCTTCCTTTTTCTTTGAGATGGTCTCACCTAATTCTTTCTCGGTCGCATGCTTGACCCAGTTTTTGATTATCTTCTAGCATACTGCTTTGTAAGCATCTTGACCAAATTAAAATTTTCATTATTGCCATGGGCAGATTGTTATCTTTTACACGTATTCTGCCTTTCCTTGTTACGTCATGGCATAAATTAATTCTGACAGATCCGAGATCTTACGAATTTTCTATCTTCTGCGAAAAAAAAAATACCTTCGCAAATCAAAAAAAAAAAAAAATCGTTTTCCATTTTTCTTTTGTTAAAAAAATAACATCGCTCAGTATGTCTTTCGTTATAGCTTTTTCTCGCCTTAAGTATTTCTCGCTTTTAATTTCCATGCTTAATTAGTTAGCCAATTACCATAGCTAAATAGTGTAACAATAACAAAATGGTGTTGAATACGCTAGAATTCTGAGAAGAAATCTTTTTTTAGTATCACTGTTGACATCTAGATAGTTATACGAGATTCGTAATGTATCATCAACGACATTATATTGATAGCCTAATAATTTGTCTAAATCACAACCGTGTTCGACTAATTTATTGTCTTCTCTCATTTGATCTCTTAATTCCTTACAGTTAGAATTACACGATCTTAATTGAAAATTACCCTTTTCCATTCTTGAAATGGATACCACACATAAACGCATTCGCTTGTCAGCAAAGTTTCCTGTCTTTATTAGTTTATTAACGTAGAAATTATTATTCAACATTTGAAAGCATTCATCATTTTGGAATCTATTAATATCGTATTTTATAACGTATTTAAGTGTAAACAGAATCACAATAAATTCAAATACCAACGTTTTATAGCTGAAACAAATTAGATTTTTTACAAGAAAAAACTCTTATATTATTCTTTATGTTAATCATTAAAAATGCTTTTCTGATATCATCTACAAACATTTGTTACTTCTAAACAACAATAACAGCTCTAGCTTATTCATCAAATTATTCCCGGATATACTGCATCATTTAAAGAAGCGAATTTTCTCCCTTTCAAGGAACAGTTAGACGGGTCTTATTTTAGTTGTATTTTGAAACTCTGACTTAACCACACTGGTCTGTGGGGAATCCTAACATATTTGTTATAATCTTCTGGAGAAGCCTTAATACGCTCAACGATCACCCCTCTTTCTTGTTCATATATTAACTTGCAATAACCATCATATAATCCATTCCTTTCTAGCTACTTTGTTTAATACATTAAGTGCTATCGGATAGTTGGGTGGAACAAAAGTAATCTTCTCTTCATCCGAAGGTAATCTGGCACAATAAGCATTATTTTTATATTCAGTAGAATTTTTGAAATGCTCTATTTTTCCTTGTCGGAATTACTTATTCGGTTATTGTTTTCTCACACATCTTTAGAAGATAAGTAGGTAAATTTCTTTTAAGTTCACTTAGTTATCTGAGTTTCGTAGGAATTTCGTCTTCAGTCCACCTTTAGTCAACTTAAGTGTCAGTTTTTTCGAGTATTCTGTCTCCAGCTTGCCTTTGAATTAGTAAACATAAAAGGTTGTTAATGATTTTAGATAATCATAAAAGTAATCCTTTCAAGAAGTTGATCGCCCAAATAGCTGAATGGGTAGTCTCAGACCTTTCGGAATACAAGTGGATGGATATGGGGTGGGACCCCAACCATTATCCATATAAACCAAAGAAAGGTAGGAAGTCCAGGAGAAAGGGGTTCAGCAGTTAGAGAAGTAGGTGGGTGACCAGTCAGTGTGTAGCTTCTCAGCAGCCAGGTAAGGGACCAACGATAGCTAAGGAGACAGCCAGCTATCTTTCCTTTGGGTGAAATGCTAAGTGAAAATTTGTATTGTGGCTATTTCCCAACAAGAGAGTCTTGAAAATCAATTGTCGTTATTTTTTGTTGAATACAATCACAGCCAAGTAGATAAATCTTTGAGCATAGCAAAGTTGGGTGTATATGCAGATACTTCGGATGTCATCACAGGCGCATTGAACGACGGACGAGCGGAGAACGTCGTCACAAATTTCGCCACGTAAGCCGTCACAGTTATGTAAACCCAGTGACTCCAAACTAAACATTTTTTCTATTTTTCTTTCTACATTGGATCCTTCAGAACTATCCATGAATGGATCCAAATATTCAGACTTGGGTTCCAAAACAAAGTTCACATTCACAACCGGACACGCCAAATAACGAGCTATAATAGTACAACACGGCCGCCCCGGTTCGATCCTGGTTTGTTTACCGCTTCATTGCTTTATCTGTTCTGCCCACGTTGTGTTCTTTCTTCAGTGTAGTGAAGAACGAATTTTCGTCCGTACTTTAAGCGCTGAATCGAGTTGACAGAACCGTGCTATGAAAAAGTGCAAAGAATGCTTTCGCCGGCGAAAATACAAATATCATAACAAAGGAAGAAGTCCGCTGGGTTAATTTTCAATTGTTTTATAATAATCATTGACGAAACAAAATCAATCCATCTCTTTAAACTATCTTGCTTCTAAAACTTGGAGCTAGTTAAAACATGCACACGGGATTAAGTTGGGAATCTCGGCAGCAGTTTACGTAAGGTTCACCAGCTTCCGCAGCCGCTGTTGATTCGTCTCCAGTGGCAAATCCTCGCTTCAAATATGCGTTCGGTTTATATGCATCTCGCCCAACTCTTACAACCCTTCAAAGCTCATTGCATATTCATTATTTTCTCCAACTCCGGAGACATGATACCAACCCTCAAACAAGGCATTCAGCTATTTCAAAACAAACTTTGTCCCCACATTCCTTGACAATCAGCGGTTTTATCAAGCAATACTTTTTCCGTAGTAAACTTGTGCTTAAGAATTTGTTTCAAATCGGTAAAGAATTCTTTCTTTTGTCAAATTCGATGAATTCTCTTTGTCGATTTCCCAATACAATCCAGATAATTTCCTTCGAGTATATTTACAAAATTTGGCTTTACAAATTCTTTCAGCTTTGCTCTCTTTATTCTCTCCCCGGCCGTCAATGACCTTTAAATACCAAAACAGTCAATTATTCAAAACAACAATCTGTCTTGATAATCAACTTTCTGCGCCTTCGAAATTTATTTAAAAAGCGGCAAGAATATTTTCGGGCTGTTTTATTTTCCAGCTTTCTTATTTGCTTTCTTCAGTTTATATTTTCAACATGGACTTAACATTCCATTTGGCGTTTCTGTTTATCAGAAAGGAAAAAAACATTTCCCTTTTTTTCTTCGCTTCGTTTTCACATTAACGTTTTCTTTTTGAACGTTTTCAACCTTTCCAGTTCTCCAATTTTATACAGGGTTCTCACATGAACCCTTTTAATCTTAATTTCATAGTACAAGTCTCACAAAAGTAAGTCTTTAATTCGTGGAGTTTCGCCTTAATTTCGGTTAAGTACTGTTAGACTGTCACAAGATCAGCATCCAGAGATGGCCTTTTCTCCCATATCTGTTTAAAAATCTCATTAATGGTGAATTTGCTGTCCACAAACTCATTTTTGAGTATCCGGATTGTCACTTCGTAATTCTCCTTATAACGCTGTGGGGTGTGCCGTCTTGTCTTCAGTCACCGGTATGTCCCCGATTAAATCCCGTGGCTAACCGTGAAGTTAGTCACTTTGATCCAAACCTCTCCCTGTCCCACGTTGTGTTTGTTTTGATCACAAGGCAGGCAAGGATCGAATCGTCGCCAGATATTGCTGGATAGGAGTCGTTCAAGCAGGAAGATGTTATAAGACAAAAAAAAGTTGTGTAAATCAACAAGGTTAATATAATTATGGTTTATACAGGAACACTTTTTGTTATAAGAATCTACAAGCATGCAGGATAACGACCTAGTCTAATTTCGTGACACTGTTCTTCGTTTCCAAGTCGGACAGTGTCACATCATCACTAATGGATAAATGCTGAATGCATAATTAGAAAGATTACTCTTTAGATACTGAAGGCATAGAGATTTTGAATGTATACCAATAACACAGTTTTCGAATTGAGCAATAAGATTGAGCAATAAGATTCTTACAAGTGAATTTATCATTCTGTGACGTTTACACACCTGGCCCAGGGTCGGATCCTTTGGTTACGGCGCCAACGGTGACGTCGCTCCTCCTGGGTCCAAGCGTGCCGCTCCAACCCCTTGGTCAGATGATCACCAGCCTCGCCTTTCCCGACTCGCTTCCAATACCTGGTCACTAAAGCAACTGTACCGATCTCCGGTCTGTCTACCCACGCTGTGTTTAGATCTTAGACAGACGGGACCAGCAGGGATTGGGGCCGATACAAGTTGAGTCCGACGGGGGTGGCAAAACACAAATAAAAGAGAAAAAAACTCACGAGACAAAAAAAATTGCTGATGAAAAAATGGGTAACAACCCTTTATATCTTAATGTCCGTTACATAAAAACAAAATTGTTCTCATTTCCCGACCCGCTCTGTGGACTATGGCAACAAGCTTCTATCACACAACCTAAAGATTTCGAATTGCCTACTCTTTAGAATTGTGTATGTCGGAGTGTGGTTTGGTTCGACACTGGGGCTAATTTCTATCGATCATTCGCAGTTGTTTCTTCTCTCCGACTTGAGTTGTTTATTTCTTCTTCTTCGTCGACTTAGGCTGGAAGTTCTCTTGTTTCTTTTCGACTTCAACTCAGTTGTATTTCTTCTTCTTCGTCGACTTCCGGGCTGAACTCTTCTCTTCGACTTTGGCGTCCTTCTTCAGCAATCTCCTTCTTCGTCTGCTTGGGCTGGAAGGATCTTCGACTTGGGCTGGAAGGATTCTTGTCTGAGGAACTCTCTGTCGTGGAGGTGATCTCTTCAGGCTCTATCCCTGCCGTCCGGGGCTGAACTGAACTTTTTCTGTCGATTGGGGCCCTGCTTTTATTGACGCCGCAGCAAACCGGGGTGGGTCTGTCGGCGTCAGGGTTTTCTCGATAATTCCAATAGCCGCATTAATTCTGTTTCCCCATTATCGCTATTGTTTTCACCCCTACTTCCTCATAGTGCTTTTTGGTGGGGAGGCGCATATCCATCTCTCTCGGTCTCTCGTATGTCAGGTGACCGCTTTCGACTAATGAGTTTCTGATCGAGCATTTCTTTCTTTTCTTTTCTGCAGCCACGTGACCGTTTTCGGCTAATGAGATCCTGATTGGGCGTTTCTTTTCCTGCAATCAATCGACCAATGGATTGGGCTTATATCGTTCTTGTTCTAAAAAAAACAAAATCTAATTTTTCCTTTTTTTTTTTCGCACGTACGAAAAATGACCATCTTGGCCTTCTCTCACCTGGACTTTGTCAAACAGCCCGCCGCTAATTAGACTTGACTTCAGAAAGGATCTTTTCCGCCTTCTTGGCGCCCTCTGTGAGCCAAAAGCAATTGTCCCTCTTTTTTGCCTCTTTGTTTTTCCCTGATAGTCAAAAATCTTAATTATCTACATTGAAAATGTCTCCACTTTATTATCGTGGGTGTCCAATTCTTAACAGGTCAGATCTGTATATAGTTCCACCGGTCACTCCCCCTCAACCCAAAAACACTTTTTTCTCTGATTAAGATTTCGCTTTATTGTTCTAAAAAAAAGAATTTCCCTTTCTCCAATTTGACAATGAGTCTTTCCATGCAAAAGTAGGCTAGGTGCTTTGACCGATATCTGGCTTCCATCAAGCGGCCCGTTTTGATATCATGTCTTTTTTTTCTTTTCTTTCTTCTTATTATTTCTAATTCTATTCTTCCAATTGTCTTTAAAAAATTCGGTCAACATGCTAGCTAAGATATCTTTCTGACTCCTACCTCCACCACTGACTGGGTCATGCATCATCCAACCTCTTTTTTCTTTCTTTTTTCTTTCCTTTCTTCCCTTAGGATCGTCTAAGTACAATCTTAGTGAATTATTTTCAACTCAATTATTTTCCGTTTTAAAAAAAAAAATCAACAACCTGTTTAGTAACCCGAGTAAGAAAAAAAATTAAATCATATTTCTATGAATATTTCTAATAATGCAAGGTGCCACAATTCTCGTTCGCATTTCCACTAACATTTTAGCGTAGGGATAGCCGGTCCGAAATTCGGGCTTTGTTGAACTGTACAATTATAAATACAGCCATCCGCCTGAAGACTGCCAGAGATATTAAATTTTTCTCTCGTATTATCCAACTCTGCTAAGTTGAATTCTACAGCAGTCAGAATTTCAGACCTATAGTGTTTTCTGCTATATCAGTCTCAAGAACTTCTAAAATCTGCTCGTCTATTTTTTTTACAAGCTCAAACCAAGCGTTACCAAATTTGCTCAGGACATTGAAATAAATTTTAGACGCCTTATGTTTATATTTTAGAATATTTAACGTTAACACTATATTCAACTTTAAACAACTGCGCTTCTTTGCAAGACAAACAACAATATTAAAGTCTTCCTCCATTTCATACAATAGCGAATTGTAGACAAAATAAAAAAAATAATAACGCCTTTTTTTCTAAATAACGAACGACAAAATATTTCCTTCACAATCAAAAGTACAATGCAATTTCGTTAAACAAAATTACCGCCTCTATAAGTGCAAAATATCGAAAAATATTAAATTGGGAGTTGACACCTGCAATCTTAAACGTTTACGGACGATAATACTAGGCACAGAAGGTGGGAGGCGACTGGATAGTGTATTATCAAGAAATTCACCCGTTCAAGAACAAGCGACAAGTAGTCCGATATGAAGATTAACAGATGACAAAAGTTCGATGTTTATAAAAATAAGAAAGTCTAGCCAGCTCAGCTGTAAATTTGACATCTCGACTCCAGTGTAATGATGCTGTTAAATTCAAAAAATTCTAGGTACCATTATAACACAGCCGACACGGTCCCGCTTGATCCAGTGTCCTTCCCATGCTGGTCAGTACGTGTGTCGGTCAACTGATGGTTATCTGTTGACAGCTTCATTTATTCATCTGTTCTGCCAAAGTGGTGTTCTTTGATCACAGCGCAGTTAATATCGGATTTCCGTCCGCATTTAAGCGCTGAATCGAGTTGGTGGAACCGTGCTATGAAAGAGGACAACAATGGTTCCGCCGGTGAAAACAAATAGCTTAACAAATAACAATGAAGGTCGCTGGGTTAATTTTTAATGGGTTTATACAGTCATTGATACAACAAAATTAGCCCTCCTCATTGGACTCTCTGTTGTGACACTGTATCTCTTGCTTCTAAAACTTAGAGCGTGTTAAACATTCACACGAAATTTTGGGTCGTCAGAACTTCTCGTCATCAATTTTCCTATCTAGATCAACATCAGCAATTCTTCTCAGCATCAGGCCACGTGACTTCTTCCGGCTAACGCCTAGCTCAGGCGCTGTCTTTTGGCCTCTCGTGGCCTCTGGTTTCTCTTTGCTCAAACTGCTACTGCTGGCTTCAACCGACCGTTCGATTTATATTCATATCATCTAACTCTCACTACCCCTCAAAGCTCACTTAATTATTTTCTCCCACCTTGGAGGCGTGACGCCGACCCCAAACAAAGCGATCTGGTATTTCAAAACAAACCTGTTTTTTTTAGAAATTCTTTTCTTTTCCCAAACATTAATTTTCTTGCCAGTAAATTTTATTTCAAATCAGTTTTGGAGGCATTAAAATTAACAAGCCATCTTTTGCCCTAGTTAACTACGGTCGCTTTGGACTGCCATTTTGACTTTGTCAGACTGATAAGCCTTACTATCGATGCAGGTGGAAATTGTTGTGTCGTCAACGTTTATACTAAGTTGAAAGCAGGAGGGTCATTAATGAAAATTAAAAATAGAGTACCACTAAGGATGGATCGCTGGGGGACACTTGCGTTAGTACGAAAGAATCTAGATGAGTGGTCGTTCAGGATAACCTTCATTTCAGGATTTGAGAGAAAAGACTGGATCAGTTCAAAAAGCGTACGGAGACACCGTAACTTTTCAGCTTGTAGAGAAGACCTGAATGCTAGACCCTGTCCAAGGCTTTCGTGATGTCCAATACAACAGCCCGGACTTATTTTTCTAGAGCATGATAAACTTTTTCCTCAAATATTATCTGTACATCAGCAGTTGTAGATATAAATGAATAGTACTTTTATTACACTAATAATAGGTTTAAGTCCTATTGGATTATTCCCAGCCATTTAACACCAAACATGTAAATAAAAGGATTATTGTACTTACTAGAGGAACGAAAAGAATACCCCAGCTTTTTTTATCAGAGCTGTGTTTTTTTTTTTTTGGTTTTTTTTTTGTTTTTTTGTTGTTTTGTTGTTTTTTTATGTTCCATGCGACCACTAAGTGTCTTAATAACGAGTTTTAAATTTAACCCTTTAAAATTTCTGTTTACTCTGCCGGATATTTAAAAATGGATAATTTGGGCTACCGCTAAAGTTGCCTTGATAGTTACAAAACCGCTTTCTTCGTGAAGAGAACTTTTGCTCAATTCTGTGACAGTAGTCATGGCGAGGTTAATGACTCTAACTGTGCTTTGAGGAAGTGATGATAACGTCACTCTGTCTTCTGACTAAAGGACCAGACCCAGACTCCCAGGCGCTGCCAAAATAATAATCCTCCAAAGGTACGAATTCGCTCTTTCATGAGCATCTCCAAAGTATGGCTAAACCCAAACGAGTCAATTTGCACACGCACGAGAAGACCTTTTATGGACAAAATAGACAAATCATTTACCGTTTCTTCCCTTTTCTCGCTAGTATATAAAGATTATCACTGAAGCAGATGATAGTAAACAGCTGCGATAAAAAAAATCATTAAACTATCAGACAACACGTCTACTAATATTTTGAAACGTGGATACATAGTTTTAATTTTGAAATAAACTACAGCGTATCTAAAAATAAGTGTACATACAAAAAATAACAAAATGTTTTCTTATTTTAATATCGCCCTTCACTACCTCTTCCATTAAGCCAATCTCTCCTTCCACGAAGCATGGACTTTACTACCTGAGAAACCTGGTAAACCTGACCAATTTTTCTCCCTGCAAGAGATAGCTTCCCACGGCAAAGCCATAGCTGTACAATGACTAGGTCCTCCGTCGCCGTGAATTCATTATCCTTCTTAGCTCTGAGTGGTATTTTTCTCCTTTCTATTCTCAGTAGTGCTGGGTTAAAGCTTATTTCTGCTTTATTCTCTTCGACCAATCCCTCCCGAAGATCATAGACCTACAAAGACTAGGAGCCACATAGAACTTTTGCGGGATGGTTACTTCTCCAGCCCTAATAAACAACAACGCTGTGCCAGATATTTTGATTTCTTGTGCATTAGCTACGACTATCTTTGTAAATCTGAGGTCACTAATCTTCGTTTCTTTAGTCTCTATGTCGAACTCCTTCAACCTCATTATTGATATGGAAGCCCCCGTGTCTATTAGTGCTTGCAATTCCCTACAGTTAACTTGCACCGCCAAAAGACCGTTTTATATTGCTCAAGGTGGGGCCACATCTACTTTTCTTGTTGGGGTGGTATTTCCCACGATGTTCCGATTGACCGCCTTCCCTGTATCTATAATTGTCAGCACTGAGCTTTTCTGTTTCCTCTGTTCGACCCGTCACACTGAAGTACCCGACCCCGGCCGACTGTTAGCATCTCATATAGCCTAAGACTCTTTCATACCACTGCGAATACCTCTGCTAATGTAGCAGGTGAGGCCTAGGCTGTGTCTTCCTTTACAAATGGATTGCTCAATGCATCTGTGTAGTAGTCAGCTAATTGCGTCTCTACTGTTTCTCTTTCGCTGGACAGCGTCTTCGTAAGCAACATTAGCCAGCCTTAAAACCTGGTTGGCTAATTATGAAAGGGTTTCCCGCTTTCTTCTTGTTTAAATTTGAGCAACGCCCTTGCAGCATCCGCTACCATAGTGGTTCCTTAGTTGTTCCAGTATGTTTTACCATTCATCTCCTGAGTGATCATCTAAATGCAACCCCATGTGTTCTGAAACCAGATCATCTGAGTAAACATATGCTATGTTTATCAGTTCTTTCGATGATAATTGATAGATCCTGACCTTCTTTTTCAATGTTTCTGTCCATGTTGGAAATTCCGACGTTTTCCCTGAAAATATCGGAACCCTCGATTCACTGAGAATATCTGCTCTTTCCATAATCGTCTCAACTATTGACGCATTTGACACAGTTGATGTTTTATAAGATTAGGAAGTGAGACAAACCGATAAGTTTGTAGAGCGAATGCCAGCAAAATACCCGGGATTACGAAAGGGGGAAGGATTATTATAGCTTACCTTGCTTCTCTCTCGTCGCGTTTTTTCGCTTCTTTGTATATATAATTATGTATATTTATATGTATGCAGTTCGTGAGTCCTTCTGCAGATGATGACCTGTTAGACTTTTCGATTGTTTGTTTTTTTTCTTTTGCTTTGGAACAGGGTTGTTTAAGTAAGGTCTCTCGGGTTCATCCAAAACAGTTCCTGTGTCGTTTCAAAATTTTTTTTCCTCGTCGGACCATTATTCGCATCTTTTCGTAAATATTGTTTCAAACCTACGAAAATAAGCCGGAAACGTTGAACCACTGTCAGGGTCGTATTTAAATTCAGAAAGTGAATTTGAAATTCTGTGACACCCACTAGTGGTCGCAGCGCCAATATGAGACGTCCTCTGGTCGCGACGCCAATATGGGACACTGCGCTGTCGGCCCGTGGTCAATTCCCAGTTGCGGTGCGAAACTGTAAGGTTTCTTCCACCAGCGTTTGGGGTTGACTCCTTGTCGCTGCCACCAGCCTGTATCCCGGTCGATCTGGCCGCTCCCGGTTCGATACCAGCTTTGTCGTTCCCAGCTCACTTCAAACGTCTGGTTACCGAAGTAACTACTTTGATCTCGAGTCTAACCTACCCACGTTGTGACTTTGATCTTAGGTAGACGAAATCAATCCGGCGTCGGGCCGTAGTGCAAGCTGAATGCGGGATGATGGTGATATCGCACAAGCGTAAGTAAAAGAAGCAATAAAACAAAACTCAAGAGGGTCAAATATGTTGAGAAATAACAAATTATCTTTATCCGTCTGTTATATACAGGAGTGTGTTTCTCTGGATTTGTGACTCTTTTGCGTTTCTTAAGCGAGTTTTGGTATCTTAAGTCGTTCGTCAATATAACTTGCTTTTCGAAGTCGAAAGGACGTGGAATTTCTCGGTCAGCTTCTGCGGGGCAACACTCTGACTCTGTGCAGAACTGAACTACAACTGCTAAACTGCCCGAGGACGTTCGTTTATATGGATACCGACCAAAACCCGGTGTGGGGCCTGACGTGGTTTGGGTTCCTCGATAATTCTCGATTCCCAACAAGAATTCTCTTTGTTCTGAGGCCAGGAAAATTAATTACTTCCCATTTTTGGAAGATTAATTACTTTCCATTTCGGGGGTTTCTCCCTCGTTCGTGAGGGAAGGTCGGAGGAGAGTTATCCTCCTAGACTCTTCCTCTCTCACAATGGTATCTCAAACCAATCCCCTTAGTGGGTGTTAACAACTTCTCCGTCTTTCTCATACATTCACCTCCGCCTATCACCCATGCTACCACTTGCCCAATGATCTCTCGGCAGTGTGCGTGTGGCTAGACTGGCCCTCTTAAAATTATTATCCAGAATTTTGTTTACAAAATCCTTTTTTGCTTTTTTCCTTCGACCAAAACATTTACAAACCCCAGATTGCCAAATAATCCTTATCACATCTTTCTTTTGGGGTCACCCAAAATTCACTTAGGTCTCTCTACCGACTCATCAATCCCTGTCAAAACCCAACATCTGTCTTCTCTGCTAAGTCAGCATTTAACTGGGAGGTCCGTGTTTTACCTGAGAATCAAATTCTTTATTTTTCTCATGCCTTAAAATCCTCTTATCACCAGATGCCCATTTTCGACGACGCTGTGTCTGACGTCAACAGTTTAAAAAAGTAATAATACGATTTTCTTCCTCATGCCAGAATTCTAACACATACCAGATGGTTTCCCTTCGTTGGTCCCAGGAACCAAAATTAAATGATATCTCTGAAAGATAACTAATATCGATTCTCTCTGCCTGTATTGTGGTCGTCCGAATTTTTTTTTATGACCGCCATGTGTCGGCCGGCTTTGTTTTTCTTTTCTGAATTCTGTTTCCTTTGGCGCGTCATTCCCATAACATTAATCAGTTTTGACAGAATCTCATATCTCGCTTTTTCTTACGGATTTTTTGTCTCGTGCGAAAAGTATCTTTCTTCGTGTGACACTCTAACCCTGCGCTGGTTGCAGAACCATTTGTGACGATCTAACCTTCGGCTGGTTTGGGGTAAAAACTTGGTTTACCATGGAACCATTTGTGACACTAACCCCTCTGGTTGTCTTGGTCGCAGTCGATGTCTGGTTAGGTTCGATATCAGCTTTGTCGTCCTCAGCTCGCCTCCAACGTCCGGTTACCGAAGTAACTACTTTGATCTCTAGTCTAACCTACACACGTTGTGATTTGATCTTAGGTAGACGAAATCAATCAGGCGTCGGGCAAGCTGAATCCGGGGTAAAGGTGATACCGCCCAAGTGTATGTAAAAGAAAAATAATGAAATAAACACGAGGTTCAAATGTGTTGAGACATAACAAGTATCTTTTTATCTGTCTGTTGAATACGGGAGTGCGTCTTTCTCCCAGACCGCTCTATGGATTCGTGACACTTTTTCGGCGTTTCTTAAGCGAGTTATGGTATCTTACGTTGTTTTTCAATAAACTGCTTTTTGGTATCTTCAGTCGATATTCATTAAAACTTGCTTTGGTGGTGTAAGTCTAAGTCGTTCTTCATTAAAAAAAAAATGCTTTTGATTAGAAGTCTAAGTCGGAAGGCGTGGAATTCTTTTGGTCAGCTCCTGTGAGGCTGGTCTCCGAGCCCAACAGCTCTCTGTCGATCTGTCTCCGATCTCCAACCCAGCTCTTACTCTGACTGAACGCCCGGGGACGTTCGTTTATATGGACATCGACCAAAACCGGGTTGGGGCCTGTCGTGGTTTGGGTTCTTCGATAATTACAAATCCCCAATAAGGATTCTCTTTGTCTTCGAAGAGGAAAATTTATCACTTCCCATTTTTGGAAGTCAATTACTTTCTGTTTTAGAGGGGTTCTCCCTCTTCTGTGAGGAGAGGTCGGGAAAGAATTATCCTCCTAAACTTTTCCTTTCTTATATTGATATCTCATACCAATCCCTTCAGTGGGCGTCAACAAGTTTACCTTCTTTCTCATTCATTCACCTCCGCCTATCACCCATGCTACCACTTTAGCCAATAATATCTTGGCAGTGTGGTGGCTAGACTGGCATCAGTTTACAATTATCGCCCAAAGAAAAAATATTATCTTCCCTTTTCTTTCTTTCCTTTCTGTCGGACAGAATTCTTATGGACCGCACAATGTGGCCATTAAATTTTTATCTTATCCTGGGGTCACCTAGAATTCATTACCGGAATTTTCGCCGACTCATTAACTACCGCCAGTGAATTTTTAACTGGGTGGCTGTTTCCATTTGGAGACTAAATCCCTTTGTCTTTCTCGTGTCTTAATTTGATCGTATTTCCAGATGCCCGTTCTCGGTGACAGAAAGTCTGTAGCTGACATCCCGAACAAGCAATGGCATTGACCATATCAAAGTCTGTGTTCATAAATTATGGCTTCTTCGTCTGTTTTTTTTTTAAGATAACCGAATTTCGATTATTTCTGCTTTCATGCAGCTGACCGCATCGAAATTTTTATTATTGCTACTGTGACGGCACTTGGTCCAGGGTCGAATCCTTTGGTCACGGCGCCAACGGTGACGTCGCTCCTCCGGGTCGCTCCTTGCTGCTCCAAGTGTGACGTTCCAACCCCTTGGTTAGATGATTACCAGCCTCGCCTTTCCCAACTCGCTTCCAACACCTGGTTACCAGGGTAACTGTACTGATCTCCGGTCTGCCTACCCACGTTGTGATTAGATCTTAGACAGACGGGATCAAGCAGGGATTGGGGCCGTATGCAAGCTGAGTTCGACGGGGGTGGCAAAACACAAGTAAAAGAAAAAAAAAAACTCACGAGACCAAAAATTACTGATAAAAAAGGGTAACAACATTTTATATCTAATGTTCGTTACATAAAATTATTCTTACTTCCCGACCCGCTTTGTGGACTGTGGCACCAAGCTTCTATCATACAACTTAAAGACTTCGAGTTGCCTACTCTTCTAGAATTTTGTGTGTCGGAGTGTGGTTTAGTTTTGACACTGGGCGCTAATCTCTACCAGTCGTTCACGGCTGATTCTTCTCTTCGGCTTGAGTTGGACGTATTTCTTCACTTCGATTTGGTTTGAGACGAATTTCTGTTCTTGGGCTTGGTTTGATTTCAACTTCTTCTATGCATAACTGCAAGTAACTTCTTCTTCTTCCGTCCTGCAACTCTTCTCTCTGCCGTCTGAGGTGGACCCTTCTCGCTGCCGTCCGGGGCTGAACTGAGCTCTCTGTTTGGCCTGCAACTTTACTCTCTGCCGTCTGAGGTGGACCCTTCTCGCTGCCGTCCGGGGCTGAACTGATTTCTGTCGACTGGGGTCCTGCTTTTATTGACGCCGCAACAAACTGTTTATCGGTCAGGATTTTCTCGATAATTCCAAAAGTCGCATTACTTCTGATTTCCCATTATCGCTCTTATTTTCCCCCTCTTCCTCACAGTGCCTCTGGTGGGGAGGCGCATACCCATCTCTCCCGGTCTCTCGTATGTCAGGTGACCGTTTTCGACCAATGGGTCTTGATCGAGCGTCCTTTCTCTTCTTTCTCGCATATCACGTGACCGCTTTCGGCCAATGAGATTCTGGTTGGGCGTCTCCTGTACTTCGTGACGTCTCCAATCGGGCGTGGTTTATCCTCGTTGTCCTGGGAAAGAACACCTTGCTAAAAAAAAACAAAATCTAATTTGGCCTTTTTTCGCACGTACGAAAATGACAATCTCGGCCTTTTCACCTTCCTGGTCTTTTGTCAAAACAGCCCGCCGCTAATTAGATGTGACTTCAGGAAGAATTTTTCCGTCTTACTGGCGCTCTCTGTGAGCCAAGAACAATCATTTTTCACCTTTTTTGTTTTTTGCTCAGACCTTATTTTCAAAAAATCTTAATTATCTGAATTTTAACAGGTCAGAATCTGTATACAATTCCAGCGGTCACCTTCTCATCCCAAAAGACACCTTTTCTCCGATTAATATTTCGTTTTCCATTGTTCTAAAAATCCCATTTCTCCAAATTGATAATGAGTCTTTCTACACAAAAGTAGGCCAGATGCTTTGACCGACATTTTTATCAATCGTACATATGTTCATACACTTTTACCAAGCCTGTTTTCTTTCTTTCCTTTAATTACCTTTTTTAATTCTATTCTCCCAAATAACAATCTCCATTGTCACTTGAAATTCGGTCAGGCGCGTTGGCCTCTTTTTGACACCTGTTTTCGCTAATGACCGGCCTTTTGCATTACTCATTTTCTTTTTTTTTTTCCTTCCTTTTTTTTCTTCCCTTAGGATCGCCTAAGTACAATTAGAGAATTATTCTCGAAACTCAATTATTCTTCGTCTAAAAAACTAACAACTGGTTAATAAACCGAATAAAAAAAATTAAATCATATTTCTATGAATATTTCTTTTCTTTAGTTTTTTTCTAATAATGCAGGGTGACACACTACGCGTGTGGTCAGATTGTTATTCTTTACCCGTATTCTGTTTCCCTTGGAACTTCACTCTCTTATCATGACATTAATTAACTCCGACAGAATCTGAAACCTGCTTCTCCTACGAATTTTCTGTCTTCTGCGAAATATCTTTACCCATTTTTCTTTTGTTAAAAAAAATAATGTCGTTCGGTATGTCTTTCGTTATAGCTCTTTCTCGCCTTAAGTATTTCTCGTTTTTAATTTCCATGCTTAATTAGTTAGCCAATTACCATAACTAAATAGTGTCACAATTCCTTCAGCAGAAAAAATCTAGAACCCGGTTCTTTTGTTGTCCTAGATAATACGTCTTCCCAAAGTGATTTATTGTCTTTTGCCTGTTGTTTGAATAACTTTTCAAACCTTTCTTGTTGCTGAATAAATTGTTGTTGTTTGAATTGTTGCCATAAAGTGACTTGTAGCACCTTAGTTAATTCTGCAATTTGTTCCAGTCTGCCAACGTATCTACAAGAAATTTTTTCTCCATTTTATAAAATAAAATTTTCTAAGTCCAAACCAGAGAGGGGGGGTCAATTTTTTACTTTCTGTAAGCTTTGCACCAGTTTTTCGTTTTCTAACGTTCCTTGTTAATAAGCGTTAAAACAAAAATGAGGCGAAAATTACATACTTTCTGTAAGCGTCGAACAAGTCTTTCTAACGTTCTTCGTTAGTAAGTGTTGTCAACTGTATTTTTTTTCTTTTGTTTTAACTTGTAAGGTCGTTTCGAATCTCGTCGCCAATTGATATGTCCCGGAAAGGGATATATTTGTTCGAAGTAGCAAAGTGGTTGTTATCCGAGTAGGACAATTTAGCAGTAACCGTAATCGACTGGTCTTCGTCGTAGTGGTAGGCAATAGGCGTCGTCATGTACCTCCACATCAGTCTGTATTTATGGCTGACACCAACCAATCATATTACTGTGAGGGGGAACCCAGGTGTATTCATATTTATTACATCAGTATATAATGTTCGTTCTTGAAAAACTTCGAATAACTGACGGTAATCGTATTGATAATTTTCGCTCTTTGTACAATTTGAAGAATTACAGGATTATGAAAACTTTTTTCAGGACATTTTTCGCATAGTCACGAAAATCATTAATGGGAATGTTGTGAGAAAAACTTTTAATGAAGCCATTCAGCTTTTCTTCCACATCTTTCCAGAAAATAACTATTTTTTGAATGTTGCAAGAATCTGGCTCTAGCAAGTTCAGCGTTTCATGAAATTTGTATTAACCTTTATTTGGTCCCCTGAATTTATATTGCCAACCGATTATGTGACTACAATTTGTAGACAATCTAAAATTAGCAGTTATTTTGTTTGGGTTGCAGTTAATAATGGGCTCGCTGAGTTCATAAAATTCCAAGAACAGGTTCGCGCGAATTCGCTGGTTAAACTAGGGACCTCCACTAATTCGGTATAAAGTATCACTACCTAAGGTTTAAAATTAATTCTTAAAATGAAAAATCATTCCTGAAAATTTCATTTTAGCTTTAATTGAAAGCTAAATGATTAAATTTACTATTTCCAGTAAGTAATATATTCTGGTGTATTTCAAATAAAAATTATATAGATCGGAATCTCAACTTTTTGGTCAATTTAAGAAATTATTTTAAAAGTGGTCATTTTCTTAATTGTAAGAAATTTATAAACAAAATTATTGGTTTTAAATTTTTTTCCAAAATAACATGTTTGTGTCACGTTATTTGAGTAAAATTAGCAAATTTAAAGTTAAATTAATCTGATTCGAAATAAACAGTATTTATAGTATAAAAAATTAATATACTAGTATTTCTTAACGACAGGTCATGTTTTTCTTTCATCTTTATTGACGTATCGATAGATTCCGACGTGATGACAGCTAGTATGGATGACCAGAATTGATACAAATTTACGAACTCTAAGTGAACGCTTTTTTTTGTTTTAAACTACCTAGTAATTTTTACAAATTAATATATATTTTCAACAATTATCTAATATTGACTTTTAGTTACGTTTGAAGATGCTTTATGAAAAAATAAAAAATTTTAACTGCTATAAAATATTCTTAAATTAAGTTTAAAATTTAATAACAGATGAAATTGTAACACCTGACTCCACTGGATTGAAGTACTCTACCAGACCGGCCGTTGATCCTGTCCTGGTCCAGTATTATAGATTCAGTCAAAGTCTCCGATTCACAATGTCAATTCGCTTCCACTTTCCAGCATCGTTGTGAGTGTTTTTTTGTTTTTTGTTTTTTGTTTTTTTGTTTTGTTTTTATCTTGGAGAGCAATTAACAAATCGTAGATCCCGGAAGATTCGGCTAGTCTACTTGCAAGTTCGTTGGGGCGACAATCGGGCCAAGCAGAAAAACCAAATATGAACAAGTCGATTTGAATCCAAAGAATAATTTATGTATATGCATATAAGGAAGAAATTAGTACAAAAGGAATAATGCTTCTTTTACAAGAAAGTAGTATATATGAAATAAAGTCCAGAAAAAAAAACAACAAATATTGCATATAATTCTGAAAGGAGAGTAGTAGTTTCCGGGTTCATCCTTTTTGTTCTTAGTGAAATAATTACAACAACTACTATCGGATATGGTGGGGGGTCGAAGTCTTCCGTTAAGGTGCTCTATTGGATTCATGTCAGGATTTCGGGCTACCCATGGCAGTGACTTGATTTCTTGCGACTCCTTCCAGGCCTTTGCTACTTTGCACGTATGAAATGGCGCTCCATCTTCTTGAAAAAGGTAGACATTATTGTCAATCTGATTGGTTTCAAATAGCGGGAGTAGTCCATTCACTTGTGACACTGAGCTGTCGGCTCGTGGTCAACTCCCAGTCGCGGCGCGAAACTGTAATGTTTCTCCCACCGGCGTTTTGAGGGTTGACTCTTACTCGCTGCCACCAGCCTGTGTCCCGGTCGATCGGTGGTCGTCGCTACTCGGCGAAATCCGCTGGTCAGGATACCAATATGGGATACTAGCCCGTCCAGGGTCGAATTCTGGTCGATGATAACGGCTTCACCAGCTGTACCGGTTCAATGCCAGTTCTATCGTTCCCAGCTCACTTGTAACGTCTGGTTACTGAAGTAACTGCTTCGATCTCAAGTTTAACCTACTCACGTTGACTTTGATCTGAGCTAGACGAGATCAACCAGGCGTCGGGCCGTAGTGTAGACTGAGTCCAGATTGAAGGTGGTATCGCACAAGCGCAAAGAAAAAATAAATAAATAAATAAAAGAAAAACCCAAGAGGTTCAAGTATGTTAAGAAATTAACTTTATCCTTCTATTATATACAGGAGTGTGTTTTTCTCCCATCCCGTTTTCTACGAAATGTGACACTTCTACGTTTCAAGCGAATTGGTGTCTTAAGTCAGCTGATTTAGTTCTTAGGTGCTGGCTTGGCTTCGTTCGTCAGTATAACTTGCTATTGGTAGGATAGGCAATGTCAGACGTCGTGGAATCTCTCAGTTAGCTTCTGCGAGGCAACACTCTGGTTAAACTCTGACTCTAACTCCAAAACCAGCTCAACTGCGACTCCAACTCAGAACTCCAACTAACTGAACAACCCGAGGATGTTCGTTTATATTGGTACCGACCAAAACCCGGTGTGGGGCCAGACGCGGCCTTAGGCTCTCGGTAAATCCCGATTCCCAACAAGAAATCTTTGTTATCAGGCCAGGAAAATTGACTACTTCCCATTTTTGGAAAATTAATCACTTTCCGTGAGGGAAGGTCGGAGGAGAGCTAGATTCTTCCTCTCTCACATTGATATCTCATACCAATCCCTTCAGTTGGCATTAATAACTTCTCCGTCCTTCTCAGCCATTCACCTCCGCCTATCACCATTGCTGCCACTCGACCAATGGCATCCCGGTCGTGCGGGTGTGGCTAAGCTGGCCTCCTTAAAATTATAATCTAGAATCTAGAATTTTTGTTTACAAAATTCTTCTTTTTCCCATCGGCCAAAATTTTTACCAATTCCATATTGCCAGTTAAATTTCTATCACATCTTTTGGCAACCCAGAATTCACTTACCCAGCACTCTCTACCGACTCCATCAATCACTGTCAAAGTTTGCCATCTGCTCCCTTCGGGAATTTAGCTTTATAATGGAATCCTTAGCTTGTTGAGAAGTTAAATTCTTTTATCTTGCCAAATCTCAATTCTCCACTCTATTTTCTGTCTCATGCCTAAATTTTACAAACGCCATATTGCTATTCAACGTTTCAGCGTCTGAAGCGACACGTTGATAAGGTAAATAATAGCAATCCTATGTCGAGACAATGCCAAAATTTTATAATTGCCACATTGCTTTTCCCTGCCGTTGGCCAAGAAAAAAAAGAAAATAAACGATATCTTGGAAAGATAATTAACATTGATTCTCCCTGCCTGTATCGACGATTTCTCAAACCGAAATTTTTATGACCGCCATTGTCTGGCCGATATCTTAATATTTGCCTTTCCTCCCATCTTCCTCGGCAAGACATTAATCAACCTGACAAAACCTCACATATGGCTTTTCCCATGAGTTTACTCTCTTTTGTGAAAAGTATCTTTTTCGTAAATAAAATAAAATCTTTTTATTGACCTCGATCAGTCTATCTTTCGAGATAGCTCTTTTTGCCTTAAGTATTTCTCGTTTTTAATTTCCATGCTTAATTAGTTAGCCAATTACCATAGCTAAATAGTGTCACAACATCAATAATGGCAGTCCGGTTCACCTCTCAGGCCCTTCTGCATGTATCTTATCAACCTCCTTATTTCCTCTACTCGGGGACCTTAGTTCTCACTCCCCTTCTCAGTTGTAGCTACGTGCTTAGATGCTTTTTTCGGTTTCTAACCGTTCTTTCAACTGGGCTAATGGAATCACATCCTCTTCTCAACTATCCGATCCTTCACTATTGTATCTACCTTTCCTTCACATGAAGCAGCCATTCTACGGGGCACTTCTTTTGTACTTAATTCCCTAATGGAACCTCTACTCCTCCCAGAACCAATGTATCCGGGTCAAAGCGGATTTAGGCTTTATTCAGCCTAAGCCAGTCACTCCCTAAAATTAATTCTCCGCACAAATCAGGTGCCACATACACTTTAAGTCCACCTGTGGTCATCTCCAAATTGAATGGTAGACATGCCATACCCTCTATTCTCATCTGACTACTATCTGCCTGGTTAATGAATAAATTCACTGGCTGAAGTTTTCTATGTAACCCCAGTTGTCTAAACACCTTGGAATTTATTACGGAGTCCGACGCTCCAATATCCACTAATTGTTTTACTGTCTTGTGCCCCATCAACACATTATAGGTAAAGTCCAGCCCCTCTTTAAATAGCTGAAATATCTGGGCTCTGTCCTTATTACTCAACCTTCCTTTATTTTTATTTCCCTGTTTGCTATCTAACTCGACATGGGTGCTGGCAATATGGGTTCATCGTACGCTACTTTAGGCCAGCTTCTCTAGGGTAGGGTGGGGCTGGTTTTCTTGTTGCCCTTATTTCTTCCCTTCCTCTCTCAGCACCTTTTCTTCCTGGGAAATTCCTTCTTAAGTGTCCAGCCATCTTACATAACCAGCACTTACGCCATTTACAGTTGACTGCAAAATGTCCAACCACACCACAGGACCAGCACTTCAGAGGTCTTGTTTTTATTGGGCCCACAATGCCCCTTACTTCTCTACAGGGGCCCCACTGTCATTTCCTGATCCTTTTCGGGGGTACTAGGATGTCTATTTTCTTAATTCCTAGTTTCCTATCCCCCGCATCTGTGCACCACTTTCCCTTGTGGTCAAAATTTCCGCACAGTGCAATTCGGACCTAGAGACCTGGGGTCTCCTCCCCAATTGGTGGAACAGTCTCTAGCCCTGTGTGACGTCGTCCCCCCTGGTCGCAGCGTCGACTGTGACGTGACGTGGTCCAGGGTTCTGATCCTATGGTCACGACACCAGTTGTGACGTCTTTGCCGCGGCGTCAGCTGTTCGCTCCTCGCTGCTCCAAGTGTGACGTTCTAACCCTTTGGTTAGATGAATACCAGCCTCGTCGTTCCCAACTCGCTTCCAACGCCTGGTTACTAGGGTAACTGCACTGATCTCCGGTCTGCCTACCCACGTTGTGATTAGATCTTAGACAGACGGGATCAAACAGGGATTGGGGCCGTATGCAAGCTGAGTCCAACGGGGGTGATAACACACAAGAAAAAAAAAAAACTCACAAGGTCAAAAATTATTGAAGAAAAAAGGTAACAACTTTTTATATCTAAATGTTCATTACACAAGATTATTCCTACCTCCCGACCCGTTTTGTGGACTGTGGCACCAAGCTTCTACCATACAACTTTAAGGCTTCAGGTTGCCTGCTCTCTAGAAATTTGCATTTCGGGTTGTGGTTTGGTTTCGACACTGGGCGCTGATCTCTACCTGTCGTTCACGGCTGATTTCTCTCGTCGTCCGTGGCTGTAACTAACTCTCTCCTCAGAGTCTGAACTATTGTTCACTCATCTCTGCCGTCAGTGCGCGAACTAACTTCTTCTCTTCGGCTTCAGTTGGACGAGCTTATTCACTTCGGCTTGAGTTGGGCGAATTTCAAATTCGGCTTGAGTTGGGCGAATTTCTTCTTGGGTTGGACGAATTTCTCTTCTTAGGCTTGGTTTGATTCCAACTTCTCCACTTAGGCCAAACGGCTGCTTCACTTCGGCTTCTCTTGCCGCAAAGGGGACTAATGAACAAGGCCCGCCGTCCGCGCTGCAACTCCAACTCCAACTTCTTCCGAGGCGCAACCCTTCCGGCAACTCTCTCTTCAGGGCCTCTCTTGCCCGCAAGGGGCAGAATGAACCAGGCCCGCCGCCCGCGCTCAAACTCCCTCGCTGTCCGCGGCGTAACTGCAACTGATTTCTGTCGATTGGGGTCCTGCTTTTATTGAGGCAGTCAAAAACTGGGGTGGGTCTGTCGGCGCCAGGGTTTTCTTGATAATTCTAAAGACGTATTATTCCTGATTAGGGATTTTCCATTTCCGGTAACTTACTTTCACTCCTACTTCCTTACTGTGCCTCTGGGGGAGGCGTATACCCGCTTCCCTGGTCCCTCGTATATCAGGTGACCGCTCTCGACCAATGGGGTCCTGGTCGGGCATCTTTCCTCCTCCGTCGCACCAATCCTGGTCAGGTGTCTCTCCTCCTCCCCTCACGTGACCGCCCTCGGCCAATGAGACTCTGGTCGGTATCTTTCCTCCTTCCTTCGTGACGTCTCTAATCGGGCGTGGACAATCCGTGGCTTTGTTCTGGGGGAAGAAACACCTTGCTTAAAAAAACAAAATTTAAATTGTCCTTTTCGTACGTGATCGAATGACGCTATCGGTTCCTTTTACACGTGGTATCTGTCAAACAGCCTACCGCTAATTGGATACGATCTAAGAAAGGAATTTCTTAGACTGCGTGGCGTTCTCGCGAGCTAATACAAATATTTCACCTTTTCTTTCGCTCGGAGCTTGTTAACAAAAAATCTTAATTATCTCAAAAAACATCACCTTGGGTGGGTTTTTTTTTCAACTTTTTCTAGAAATTGTCTGGGTTCTTGTATTAATGCTTTGTTTTCTCGTCCTTAGATAAACTTCCCCATCTGTTATCTATGATCTCAATGACATCCTTTTCATTTGTTACTTATCATTATTTTTTTTTTTCATTGTCCCTAAAATTTTATTTCTTCAGCCAAATTGATAACAACTCCCATCTTTCGTGGACACCGAAAGTAGGTCATGGGCTTGACCTAATATTTTTGACATCTGATATGTGCCAGTCGAGCGTGTGTGTGTTCGCTCATGACCTGGTTTACGTATTATTTCTTTTTCTTTTTTTTTCTCTCCCTTTTCCTTTCTTTCTTTCTCCCAGATCGTCTGAACGCAATTAAAGAATTATTCTCAAAACCCAAATATTTTTCATCTCTAAATAACTATCAAATGGTTAACAAACCGAAAAAAATAAATCATATATTTATGAATATCTCCTTTCAGTTTTCCAATCATGCATGGTGCCACACCTGTGACTTCCGTAATTGCAGGTCCAGCATACCAGCCCGTACCGACCCGGAGTGGACTTATAAAATCCGTACCGTATATCCCATTCCTTCCGGTTAGGACCTGCCTCGGCCTTCCAATCCTCCTCTTTCTCGTTCTTACGGGGTTTTATGTTCAGTCTTCCAACCCTTGGATCTTTGGACTCTTTGTTGTTTCTTATGCTTTCCCAAATCCCCTCGCTATTTTTAGCTACCTTCAGGGCCTACGTCGGCCTACAGGGCCCACCCATCAAGATGTCACCTCTCACGTCATCATCACAGATGGTGTCCATAAAATTGTCCGTTAACAACGCCTAAATCGCAACATTTTCTGTTATTTCTGGATTCGGGTATGCTAATCCCGCCAATCCCGTCATCTTATCTCCTAGGTCCTCTAGAGTTTCCCAAACTTCCTATTTAATCCTAAACAATTCCGGTACCGTCTCTGTTTCTTCGCTCTCTCGCTTGCTAGCATACCGTCTGATTAGGGTTTCCTTCAGCTCGCCCCATACTATCTGGGGGTTCTCCCTGTATAAAGCCTCGATACATTTTGAGACTGGTCCAGTTGCTGCTTCATAAGCTAACAGCACCATCTCCCGATCTGTCAACCCGTACACCAGCTGTTTCTTTTGTACAGCTACTAACCAATCATGAAATTCTGCCGGGTTGCCTCCGTAGGTAGGTAACTTCATCGCTCCCAACAGACCCCTAAAGGCCGCTGTTATTTCTGGAACCGTCGTTTCGCCCTCCGTACTGTCGGATCCAGCGATACTCATCTATTCTGGCGGTGTACCTCAATTAATAAGTAATTTGAAGAGCGAGGGTCACACTAATTTTTACTGTCAGTTTTCACGCACCACAATTGAGCAATAAAAAAAATCTATAATAACAGTGACCTACCTGGGGCGTACTTTTGCTGCTGTTTTGTTACTCCTGTAACTATTGGCTCTTTGAATCAATATAATCTTTCGATTCAGTCCTTTTTCTTTTAGTCATACTCCATCCTCGCAAGGGTTCTCGCCTTTCCTTTCCTCTAACGTCCTCCGTGGTAACGTTTGGGTCGAATCCTACTTCAAATTTAACGTCGATCCTCTCGCAGCGTGTCAGTTGTAACGCGACCATGTGACACAGTATCCTAACCCCACTGGGCCGACGTCATCCACAAGACCGGCCGTCTAAAAAATATTATCTGACTTCCAGTGTCAAGTTGACAATGAAAGAAAAAAAACACCCGTCTTCCTTGGCCACAGATTCTTTTATAATAGGGAGTAGAATATTCTTTTCCAGTGCCAGGCTCAATGCACTAGGCACCTTGGCGTGGTGTAATCGTTAGCAAGCTTGTCTCGCTAGATCAATTACGACCGAAAAGTGAATTCGATCCTCACTAGGTGTCCCATACTTTCGGCCTTGTACCACATCTAAGCTATGCTTAGAAAAAAAAGTCAGAGGTATTTTGGTGAATGTAGTAAGAAAGGTATGGATAAATGTGTTGTTTTGGTGAAAGGAATATTGTTTTGTATGATAGGGTCAGTGGTTGTTTTTAGCTGAGTTTTTATATTAAGACAAATGATGACCGTCCTTTATCCCAACCCCCTTTTGGCCTTGTGCCACATTTGTTGTATTTTTTACAATAATAAATATTGCCAAAGCTCAATGCACAGATTACTGTTTAATTGGTTTTTCTCACCTTTGGGACACAAAGTAATTACACATGGAATTTAAAAGAACAAATTTTATTATTGTAAAGTATTTTATTAGCCGAGCATTTAAGAGCCTTATGATTAGGGCCAGTACAAGAATTACACCAATTTTATTCTTTACATCTAACTTAGCACTTACAGAAAGATAATTTTTACAATAACTGACGTAGAGCTTATCTGTTCTGCAAAAATGTCGCTTGTGATAACATTTTTTTAGTACTATATCTTTTCCCTTTCAGTTTGGGAATAGACCCTTCCACAATGGAATGATACATTTGGAATAAATAAAAAATGGAAAATTAACAAATCAAATTTGTATTTTTTATATATTTAAATTTCAAAGTTAAAATTGTTTTTAAAAACTGAATTTAATTTGATAAAACATTTGTTTGATCTTCAAATATAATGAAATACTTTACAAATATTTTTATGAATTTAAATTTGTATGAACTGAAAGCCTCTTCTTGTAAATTTTTGTAATTTATTTTTTGGAACAATATATAAAGGTTGAAAAATATATTTAAGTGACTAAAGTGTTTTCTTAATATTCAATACTATAGTGAGATCATACAAGACTGAAAATTCAAAAAGAAAACTCAAATTCTGACTGTCTACGAATCAGATGGAGATTGGAAATCAAAAGTTCGACAGATTGAAGTTCCTCAGTCAAATGCTTACAGGTGGGTATCCCAAGGTGAAAAGGAAGACTGAAGATATGGACAATGGTTCAGAAAAGTGTCAAATCCCCACAATGATTTCATGCGGAACAAAATTGGAAAAAACTCAGAATAACACTTAACGAGCTAATTGACGCCATTTACCATTAAATTCAATTGAAAATTGTCCAAGCAGACTTTACATCGCCAACTGGGCATGCTTTTATACATTCTGAAAATAGTCAGATTCGAGCCAGAAACGGCAAACACGTCAGAATAAAGAAAAGAGGAAAAGGTTTGTGGAGGAACTCCTTGCATTTCAAGACGAGAATTTGCCAATCCACTTCATGGACGAAACAAATTTCAATATTGTCACGTAGCCACGATTTCATTAACCATATAGGCGTTAGGCTAAAGTAAAATCTTAAATAAAGAGAAAACTAGTTAGATATAAAAGAAAGATAAATAAATAAAAACAGAAATTTAATCCAATGCTTCCGACTCGCGAGCGAATATATTCTATGATCAGCCATATCCTTCCTTTCTTTTGCCAAATTCTTTCTCTACTCTTCCACCCACGAGCGAAGGACCCGTGAACTTTGAAGTGACCCGACGCGAGAGTGACCTGGTTCCAAGATTTCGCGTTTGACCATGAGTGAATTCCAGGCACCATCAGGGTCTCCTGCTGCGATTCACGTGATCAGGACGTTTACGGGCATGTGTTGAACTTTTGGCCATCACACAAGCACTGCGTGATTTTGCGCCCTATCCTCCTGCGTACCCGATCAAAATTTAAGGGAACCCACGTGACTGTCTTTGGGGACAGCGAAAACCAAAAAAGGATTCTTCAGTTTCCCTCTGACCAGCGGCAGTTGAACGTCGCTGGGCAAAAATCGTCAGACCGCCCACTGAGATGAGGAAGACCACAAAGTCTGTCGACGAGTGATGGAAGAACTGCCATGGACTGGTCGACCCAACCAAATGCCTGTATGAAATGCTGGGGACCCACGAACACTCGCGAAAGAAGAAGAATCCAGGAACATTGTCGGCCGGCCAAGATACTGTTTGATCATCAGAACTCTCGCTTCGGTAAATCAAAACTTTATGTGAAGATACCAACCCGACTACAAGATAAGATGGTTCTTTTGGCTTGATCTGTTTTCATATATGTATGTATTCGCTCGCGCCTTCTATTCTTTTTAATGATGCCCTCCCCCTTGTTAAATGAATGTTCTTTTTTTTCTTTCTTTACTCCGTTATATATATTTATAAATAAATGTTTTATTTTGAAATCCATCGTCTTGTCTGTTCTTCGTTGATTCCCTTGTGTCGCTTCCATTTGATAACCGAGAAAAGAAACCACGTTTTCCTTTTTTTTTTTTTTTTTTTTTTTTTTTAACCCGTGGTTCATCTATATGCTACAATTTTCGTAATATCCATATTTCAAGTAGTAAAGGGCGATCTTGAAAAGATACAAGGTGCAACACAATTGCAGCAGCATCAAAAGTGCCAACATCTAATAGGCTGTATCAGCAACTTGGGTTTAATTTACAGTGAATTCAGGCGTGGATCGTACACAAGTAACTTTGCGTGTGATTCCCGTTAAAATGTCCCTGCATGTAGCCAAGAAAATGTATGGCTGATTTGTCGTTCTTGTCATTGACAATGTACATTGTCACTCAAAAATTGAATCGATCTTAGATGGGGAATTTGCCGATTATCAAATTTTGAGGCTAAGACCTTACAGCCCCATGCGCAACCCCATTGAGAATGCTTGGTCAGTTTTCAAAGCAGAAGTAAAGAGGAAATTGGCTGAAAATAACCAAGAAATTCTAATGAAAAGAACAGTTAACCTTTAGCATAAAAGTGCATAGGCTCCAGACCCAAAAATTTATATAAAAACTGCCCTTGCAACGGTGACACCGGCAAGATGCTCAAATTTCATTACAGGCATACAAGGCAAAAATCACGAAAGCCTTAAATCTAGAATACGTAAGATTTTTAATTAACATGCTTTATTTATAATTAATAATCATTTTCTTCTATAGATTTTTTATATTGTCTATTAGTTTGTTTCAAACGTTATGATGTCATGAATATGCATACACCTGGGTTTCCCCTCATTGTAATATGATTGGCTGGTGTCAGCCATAAATACAGACTGATATGAACTACGCCTATTGTCTTCGCCTATTGCCTACCACTATGATGAGGACCAGTCCATTACGGTTACCTGCTAGATTGTCCTACCCGGTTACAGTAGTGAACAACCACTTTGCTACTTCGAAAAAATATATCCCTTTCCGGGACATATCCGTCACTATTTTCAAGTTTAAAGTTAGCGTTCCATTTTGAAAGTTACTATTCTCAAATTGAATATGAAAAGGTATAGTAGTACTAAAATTTTCTAGCGTGGAGAAATAATTTGTGGGTGGTAAAACTTTTGCATTCTCTTTCTTTTATTATTATAATTAGTATTATTTATTAGTAGTAGTAATAGAATCATTAGTAGTAGTACCACCGCTAAATTTTTCTTTTTTTTATCTGTAATGTTTTTATCACCCATTTATATTTTTCGAAAATTTCCTGTAGTGAAGGATAATTTCTACCTGTTATATGAATGATTTGCTTTTAAATACCTGGCAATTTAATAAATATGATAAAACTTAAATACCTGTTGCCAAGTGAACCTTTCTCTAAAAAGGTGAAAGTTAAAGGCATTCTTTAATTCATAAACTTCTGCCTTTACCTTGATGATTGTTATGAATAATCAAGAGTGGTCTCCCCTTGTTTTGTTAATCTCCTCTTTGAGATATCTATTTTTATTTACTGGTACTATAAAAGGGCACTATGCGCGAACTTTCTATTTTCAGTTGAATAAGTCTTTCTTAAAGATTACACCTGTGTACTTTTGTCATTAGAGTGATGTAATGTTTACAAGATATTAACACACTCGCAGGGGTTCATTCTTTGATCTGCTTGAATATTAATAAATTCTGTCTAAAAGTTCTTTACTTAACAAATCAATAGCTACATCATAATCCTCATCTTTAATTGTAAAGATGCTGAATTATTTGTGCGGCGTGGGTCCGTTAAATATGCCGTTTAAGAATTGTAAATTTATTCGGTTCGCATTCTGTTAATTACATGTGGTTCTCGAATTGGGCCATGAAACTTTTAAATGCAAATTTATCCTTTCCGCAGTCCTTTCCACTAAAAGGGGGACATTTGAGTTTGGGGACCAATGTACCCGAAAAGCTTATAGAACCAACCTTTTTCTCGGTATTGTCGGAGTTAAATCCTCCTTAATTTTCTAGTTGTTCACTAGAGCACACTCTCCCTACACTATAAATACTGGGCGATTTCTTGCCTCGTTCTCTTTTTACTATGCATTCCAGCGGACACATTTAAAAGATGTGATCTCTCGCAGAGATTTGTGTTGCTTACTTGTGGGAAAACGCCATGAAACACACACATACACGTACGTACGAACATTAATCAAAATACGAACTCTTTAACGTTAACGTACAAACACAAATGTTGATGTCTTTGTCCATTGTAAATTTTGTTGTTTAATACATATACTTGTTTGCTTATATATATATATATATCTCGGTCTTGTTTGTTTTCTTTCCATTTCTTTATGGTGGATTCAATCTCTGAGTCCACCATATTCTTGTAGTGGACTCGCTTCTATCAGGAGTTACACACGTGTTGCTAATTTAACAAGACGTAAACCCACAGTCTGCTACAGTACCAACTTCATCGCCTTCCATTTTCACTCGATGTTGAATCTCGGTGAGGTCCATGAATATATACCCCCCCTTTCAAATTCTGCTTCCGCCATAAAATTTATTTTTTTTATTGTTATACCGGCTTTCTAATTCATTGTTTTCTGTGTTGCCAAAACCTTTACCAATATTTTTACGCAAAAAAAAAAAATAAATAAATAAATAAAATAATCCTTACTAGTGTGACGGAGTAAACCTGGTCCAGGGTCGAATCCTTTGGTTACGGCGCCAACTGTGACGTCGCTCCTCCTGGTCGCTCTTCGCTGTTCCAAGTGTGCCGTTCCAAACCCCTTGGTTAGATGATTACCAGCCTCGCCTTTCCCAACCCGTTTAGATGACCAATACCTGGTTACTAGAGCAACTGTACTGTACTGATCTCCGGTCTGTCTACCCACGTTGTGATTAGATCTTAGACAGATGGGACCAACAGGGATTGGGGCCGTATGCAAAATGAGTCCGACGGGGTGGCAAAACACAAAAAGAAAAAAAAAAAAAAAAAAAACTCACGAGACAAAAAATTACTGATAAAAAATAACAACCTTTTATATCTAATGTTCGTTACATAAATTGTTCTTTGCTTCCTTTTAAGTTTGTGGACTATGGCACCAAGCTTCTATCATACAACTTAAAGATTTCGAGTTGTCTACTCTTTAGAATTGTGTATGTCAAAGTGTGGTCTAGTTCGACACTGGGGCTAATCTCTATCAGTCGTTCACAGCTGATTCTTCTCTTCGGCTTGAGTTGGACGTATTTCTTCACTTCGATCTGGTTTGGTCGAATTTCTGTTCTCGGGCTTGGCATTTCAACTTCTTCTTCTTCCGTCCTGCAACTCTTTTCTGTCGACTGAGGTGGAACTGATTTGCTTTCTTTGGCCTGCAACTTTACTGCCTGTCTGAGGTGGACCCTTCTCGCTGCCGTCCGGGGCTGAACTCAACTCTCTGTCGTCCGAGGTGATCTCTTCTCGCTGCCGTCCGGGGAACTGATTTCTGTCGACTGGGTGTCCAAACTTTATTGACGCCGCAACAAACCGGGGTGGGTTTGTGGGCGTCAGGGTTTTCTCGATAATTCCAATAGTCGCATTATTTTATGATTTCCCATTATCGCTATTATTTTCACCCCCTTCCTCCGCAGTGCCTCTGGGGGGAGAAATACCATCTCTCCCGGTCTCTCTCATATGTCAGGTGACCGTTTTCGACCAATGGTTCTTGATCGAGCATTCTTTCTCCTCTTTCCCGCATATCACGTGACCGTTTTCGGCTAATGAGATTCTGGTTGGGCGTCTCCCGTACATATGACCGTTTCTCAATCGGGCGTGACTTATCCCGTCCTTTTTCTGTGAAATTAGCTTGCTAAAAAACAAAATCAATTTGGTCTTTTTCGCACGCACGAAAAAGATAATCTTGGCTTTTCTCACCTGGGTTCTGTCAAAACAGCCGCCGCTAATTAGATATGACTTCAGGAAGAATTCTTTCCGCCTTCTTGGCGTCCTCTGTGAGCCAAGAGCGATTGTCTTTTTCACCTCTTTGTATTTGCTCAGACCTGATAGTCAAAAATCTTAATTATCTGAATTGAAAATGTCTTCACTTCATCATCGTGGGAGTTCTGATCTTTAACAGGTCAGAATCTGTATACACTTCCAGCGGTCACCCCCTCATCCCAAAAGACACCTTTCCTCCGATTAAAATTTCGTTTCCATTGTTCTAAAGATCCCATTTCTCCAAGTTGATAATGAGTCTTCTACGCAAAAAGTCGGTCATAGATGAATCAAACCGACATTTTATCAATCGCCTATATGTTTATACACTTTTATCAAGCCTGGTCTCTTTCTCTCTAAATGACTTTTCATTCTAAATAACAATTCCCATTGTCTTCCGAAAATTCGGCCAACATGTTGGCCTAGATACCTTTCTGACACCTGTTTTCGCTAATGACCGGCCTTTTGCATTTCTCGACCTCTCTCTTTCCTTTTCCTCCCTCTCTCTCTCTTTCTCTGTTCCTTCCTTTTTCTCTTCCTCTCTTTTCCTTTTCTTTTAGGATCGTCTAAGTACAATTTAGTGAATTATTTTCAAACTCAATTATTCTTCGTCTAAAAAAAAACTAACGACTGGTTAATAAACCGAGTAGAAAAAAATTATATCATATTTCTATGAATATTTCTTTTTTTTCTAATAATGCAAGGTGCCATACCTCCTTCGCCACAATCTGTTGTCAGACATATTCACTTGTTCTGAATGCAGTAAGAATAGGTGTTTTTATTATAGTGACGTGGAGCTTAGGAGTTAAATGAACCGTTGTTTTATCCATTGATTGAGGATGATAATTACAAGGAAACACACAACTACTTTTAACAAAACAAGATGAAGAATTTTTTTTGCGAATGTACACGCTTGAAGTTGTGTCAATAACTCGTTTCAGGAAAATTAATCAGAATTTTTTTAAAGTCTATAGATTTACAAAATTGTCATGAAGAGGAAATGTTCATACAACAGATTAAATGAACTGACAAAATAATATTAAAAAATGTTTAAAACAAAGAGTTGGTCACAGAAGGTATATACGGTTGCATACGTTCAAAAGTAGACGAAGAAGGATAGTTTGAAATACTTAGTGTCCCTTGATTTGCTCAGAGAAAATTCCTTGAATTGAGTGCCGTGTGCTTCGTTAAAAGCCGGTAATATAATTGGCAAATAGTTATACTGGCGAAAACGTCAACGCTATACGTGGTGAATAGAAACGAAATATTTCACGTCACATCAGACACTCTTCTCTCATTAATTTAACTTTTCTCCTCATTTTATATCAAAAAGTATTTTGCATTGGCTCGCGACTTTTCTTTGTTCTTAACGGCTAATTTCTGTGAAGACAAGGTTTTCATTGATCCAAAAACAATTTCTCATAGGCTCGCGAATTTAATTCAGTCGTCTTCTCAGCTCGCCGTTCAATCTCAATGAAGACAAGGTTTTCATTGGTCCGAAGAAAATTTCACTTAGGTTCACAAATTCGTTTCCGTGTTTTTCCTCGGTCCTCCGAATTTGAAGGGGGTCTGTAAAGAGAGCTATTATTATTTCGCACTCACTGCTGCTTCTCTTCTATTCTGTCTTCTTCTCTTCTCTCCGTTTTCTTTTCCATTCCTGTTTCATTTCTCCCCGTTTCCCTTTCGCTTTTCTTCTCTTATTTTCTCTTTCCCTTCTCGCCCAGTGCCTATTTGATTTCCCCTACTTCTGCCTCCTCCTCCTCCCACTTCTCTTATTGTTGACATGACTTTTCTTATTCCCTCTCCACTTCCGTTTTCCTCTTCATTTAAGTCTGTCATAAAGTAGGCTCGCTGCTAGAAACCAGGTCTCATTTATATTTTCAAATTTTCTTCTCACTTTTGTAATTAACTCGTATGTTTCGCAAAATACTGGCTGATGATCACCAAGCATGGTAAATATTTCTTTTCTGATTTTATCTTTTGTGTTAAATTTTCTCTTATTCGATAAAATCGAACAAAAAAAAATGCCCGAGACACGTGCGCATTGCTTCTCTCATGTTTGTACACAATACAAAACTGCTTTTTTTTTTTTTTTAAACCCCCGCCACCTTTTCACTCTTTTGCGTAGACGTTGTAATGCTTTGAGGGTTTTATACTGAAATAAGAAGAAAAAAAAACTACATTTCTTCCGTTCTAGTTGTCTATCTTATTTTCTTGTGTTTAGAAATGTTTTGTTTATCAAAAGGGGACACACTCTGTAGGGTGAACTCCACATACTACTCACTATTTTTTTATTATTTTTTTAGTTTCTTAATTGAAAATGGCCTATTGTTGAAGATAGTATGTTTTTTTTTTAATTCAATAAAAGAAAAAAAAAACAGTAAAATATTGAGTTTTTTGGCATACTTAAAGAAAAAATAAATAAGAAATTATTTTGTAATTTTGTTTCTAAACTGCGTCCTGTACCACTGGTTAGCATTCTTCCTGTGACCAAATACAATGGCCAGGGTACTCTACTGGGGCAGTACTAAAAACAGGGTGACGCTCATCTCCTCTCTTAATAATAACATGAGGCATGTAGTACGTGAATTTTTTTTCCTTTTTTAACCAGTCAAACTGTTGTTAGACACTGATTGTGACTTACACGTGCAGGGAAAGGTACAACCGCCAAAGCCTAAAAAAAGGGATTATTGATTCCTTATTATTCCCCCCCCCCCCGCCTCGTAACTGTTTTATTTTGATGTCCTTATTTTGCGAATTCTGGATTTTTTTCTTCTTACCAATGAATCCTTCCTTCGCTCGATCCCCAATAAATAAGACATGCTGACTTTTTTTATTCTTTCTGCGTGTTTCATCAATATTTTTACTAAACACAAAAATAAGATTGAAATTTTCTAAATTAATAAAGTGTATCATTTTTTATTAATTATTTTTTTAAATTTTAATTTTTAACTTATTGTGGTAAGTTGGTGAGGATACGACCCAGTTACCTAATAAACTCATAAATGAACGTTTCGTTTTAAAAACATTAAAACGTCTTTGCTCGGATTATCTACATGTGTATTATTATTATATTGTATTTTAATATTTATGTTGGTCTACTAATTGTTATAAAATAGTGTCCGGCAACATAAATTTAAAAACAAAAATCCAATTAAATATTTTGAAATTCGAAAATATTGTAATAACTCGGTAATTCTTTGAATTCCCCAAACCAATGACCATGAATGAATTTTCGATTTAGGTGAAATAAATATTTAAATAGTTATAGCTTTTTTTTTCTCCCCTTCATATTCAGTCATAAAAAAAAATTAAAAATTTAATTTGGTTTGTATGTTTCGGAGGGCTGGCAATTTATCTCTACGAATTCTTATTGAAAATAATGACAGCGTATTATTAACAAATTTGTACAAAAACATATCAAAATATGTCAGAAAATATATGATTGAAAATGTTAGTCAAAACTTAAGTCCGTTGAAAAGAAAACACACTTTCTAAAGGAAAAGTATTGTAAGTTTTGTCATGATATAATAATAATCTTTTCAAATCCTTATCGTCGTATGTGTGAGTGACAGACACGCGCTGTTTTTACATCGAACTTCCGGGTTTCTATGACCACTGTATTTTCCATTCAAAATTTATCCCCCTTGATATCTGATGCTGACTAAACCCAATTTTGTGTGTAGCCGGGGCGAGGGGAATGGTTTTTAGAAAGATTGTATTGCGTCATTCCTGAATATATTGTTTCACGTAGATGTTTTGGAATAATAAACCGATGAGATGAGAAATATGTATTATTCACAATTCCCAGCCTTGTGACAGGGCACATCCCCCACTTCTCGGCATTTCATTTTTAGAACGTGGATTTTTATATTCAAAGTAAGAACAATTTATTCCTCCGTAAAATCGACTATATTTTGAATATCCATTTGACGCATAAACAAAATAAAAACCTTCAAAATTGTCAAAACTATTATTTAATTCTGAAAACCTATTTTACGTGAATTCTGGCCCAGTTACCTGCAAAGATTTGATTTTTTTTTTTTTTTTGTTTACTCGACTATATTCTTCAGAATTGTATTTAAAATCTAAGTTTAAAATGTATTTTGTCTTGTAATTTACTGAATTTGACACATTACATTTTTAATCAATGCAACCCCAAATACTTATTCCTAAACCACATCTCATCATTTATGGTATCCCCCCCACACACACTTGTTATTAAATCCCTAACCCCACAAAATATATATACTGTTAATGTTAAATATTTTGTATAGAAAGTGATTTCAGCATATGACAATAAATTCTATTTGCATTTTTCAAAGGTTCAGATATAATTTGCTGGTAGCTCAGTGATGTGCAGAGTTTTGAAGTTTGGTGATGCCCAGGGCTAACTCCTTGATTGTATGCCTCTAAGGTTCAAGTAGGTGGTGGAGGGGGTTCTATAGGGCCTAGTACTGAGAAAGGAAGACATTTGAAATATGTAAAAACAGATGAAACACGAAATAAACACTTTATTTAAATTAAATATAAACTAAATTTTTATTTCACTCTTTGATTGGATGCCTTCTCAATATGGATTCCCAGGGCTGTCACACCTTTTGCACACTACTGTGGTAGCTGTCTGCAGACTTACGCAATGTGAAGGGCCACATTGATCCCAGAAGCAT